>JBBBDQ010000493.1:1267500-1362500 GCA_037127315.1 Ascarosepion bandense | reverse complement strand
TCCATTTCTAGGTAATCTAATAAAAGTTTTAGTTTACTCTGTTGTGCGAGACAATTGTTTCTACAGAATTTATCCTACATATTTATAAATTTACCATTCGTCCATGCGTAGAATATTACTGCCACATGGGCGGACACCCCTGCAATTTATCTATCGTTCCTTGATAAACCCAAAAAAGAATCACCAATATTATTGCTCCTGATCTGACGTATGATCTTCAGTCACTTTCTGACCGTGCTAAGATTGGTTCTCTTTGTCTTTATAAATATTTTCATGGCAACTTTTCGGATGAACTTGTCGCTCTGGTATCGAGACTTTTTGAATTTAAGCGCAGTGTTAGACAGCTCATCAATTTACAGTTGAGTTGGTCAGATATAACCGTAATTTCAATGCTATCTCTTTTCTCGTAGTTCCTAATCTTCAAAAATTTAAAAGCAATATGAATCTCTATCTACTGTTCTCCAGCTTACTTTTTTGGTTCTTGTTCATTAGTAATGTTTCTGTTTCTCATTTTTTTCAATCAGTAACCCCTTGTGTCTTAGTGGCTTTACAACTTTGCTTCCATTGATTTCGATTAAAATCAAAGAAACAAAGAAATATTGTGGTATATAAAATCTATCTTAATAGCAGATAAAATGTATTTGTTCTTGTGAAGAACATACAAGTTATAGTTTCGATGAGCTGCTGCAGTAGATTTTACATTTACATAGAGTACTTGTATAAGTCTATTGCCTAAAACTGAAAACAATTTAAAACATGCAATGAATAACATTATATTTATAACCCTTGAATATTAACTGATTGGTTAGGTTTAACACGCCAATAATTTTTCAGTCAGATTCTAAAATGCGTAACTTTTGGAACGCAAGGAATATATATATGAGAGTAAATAAAATGTAAAGTCAGTTCGTATATTACACCATTATTTTCACTGATGAAAACAAATGCATATTCAATTTTCTACATACTTACCCGAAAACCTTGTCTGCACCGTTTGCTTGTTTGGGCAGACACCACGTACAAATTTTAAGCTACTCCAAGCTCTTATGAAGTATGGCTTGTGCAGATCCGTAGCGGATGCCCACGTTTGCCGCCACTTGATTAAGGCATCCGCCCTATGGATGAGTTTTTCCGTGCGCGATGTTGATGTTCGTCTTTCATCTATTATATTTGTTCATCTCGGTTAAAAACGTTTTAGCAATTCATAAAACCCTTCGATGATTCATTGTGAGTACATGTGACACGAAAACGTTTTCCATTTTGTTATATATCATTCTCTTGAAATTGTTTTTGTATATAAAAAATATACATGGTTTTTCAATACATGTTTTTATAGCCTATAAAAATGTTGTATGGGAATTGTCTTTTACTGTTTGAGTATTCTCGTATATGCATATACAAAAGGTTAAATCGTTAACTAAATGCAATTTCCATACATCTTTGTCCTCCACTGATGCAGGACAAATGCATATGTCTTTATTCGACACAATCCAGCTATGCCCTTCTGTTATCCTTCAATGATCTTCATCACGTCCGAAAATAAGCTTTACGGTTGCTCTCGAAACCACGTCTGCAACGCTTGTTCATGAACCACACCCAAACATTATGGTTCCTCAAGACATCAGGCATCAGGACTTGTTCAGATTCATGGTCTATGCCCAGAATTACCATCACTTCTACTATCTTGATTTATCGGGCTTCTCTGATCAAGAAATTAACCTTCTGGGGAAGTTCTTCCGTACGCAATATTCATGAGCGGCCACATTGGCTTTCGTTCGTTATATTTATTCTACTCTTTTTAAAGCGTTCCACACATTTATAAATGTTGATTCATGGTGCGTGTTCATACCTCTCCAACATCTGGAGATAGATTTCCGCATGTTTGTTTTACTCCACGTCGTCTAGAGTAAATTTTACCTCAATGGTGTGATCGCTGAATCGAGTGTTCATACGTCTGACTTCGTTGTTCCCTGTCACTCAACTTAATGATAAGATGTTGTGCTCGGCTGTCATCACCAAGGTTCACCCGGTCCTGCGCGTTAGCGACTCCTGGTTGTTTTTGGCGCGCATTTGAACGTTGTATGTATTTTCTGATTTACACTCGTATTTAGTTCGCTTTTCAGTTTTATGGCTGATAGATTTGGTTTTATTAAAATTTAGTGTAGTAAAATACATGTGATGTGCTAAAGAGGAACTGCTTCACTATAATAGCTTTTTTAAAATTTACCGTAGACTTTCAAGTGTTGGGTCATCATGCTTCTTTACAACTTAATATAATTTGTAGCTCTAAGCCTGATTTCTATCAATCCTTTAGGGGTTTTTTTGCCATCCGTCAATACACGCTTTTTAGATAGTCGTTTGGGAGTCTATTTTACGATACTTGTAATGAGTAATTAATAATGACAATGGGGCAAATATGTAACACCCAACAAAATGCGATACTAGTTTGCTTGACGAGATCTTTTATTCTGAGCGAGAATGAAGGGATATATATATATAACAAACTTTACACTATTTACATCATTCGGACTGTTGACCTCATCTTGGTTGCCATTTGTACGACGTTTCGGACGTTGTATGCTCCAGTTTCCGTAGCACCTTAAGAAGGCCGGAGCGTATCACGGCCAAAACGTCGTATAGATGGCACACAAGATGAGGACAATAGTCCGAATAATGGAAATAGTGTGAATGCTACATCATCTCAGAAATATAGACAAATACAAAAGACTTTATTATAATAGAGATGATAATCCGGCTTGGGTTTTGTCTTTTACAAGAGATCTTGTTAAATTACTCAGTAGAGCACATTCGGATTGCCATTTGAGAGTGCTTAAATTCTTTATAGTAAATGTAAACAACCTTCTCAAGTAAAATGGCAAATGTATAGAAATCATAAATTGAAATATGTAGATGGAATGTAAGGTTTTTAGTAAGAGAAATAGCACTAACACGGAAATTATAAATTAAGGATACGCAAATTATACAAGCGCAAAAATTTAAACATTTTGAGAGTATCTTAACAGAGGATGGAAATCCAAAATTTGTGCGGACGTTGCAACAAATAGAAAGTGATGGAAAACAAGGGTGTGTATTCTCACTAAACTTATTCAACCTATACTGAGAGCTGATTCTGAAAGAATCAAAAATCTTAACTGGCTTCATTATATGAAGCCACAATCTTAAAATCATAAGATATGCATATGACACAATGTTGATAGCAGGTACGGAAAAGAAACTACAAGAAATCTCACAGAAGGTAGTTGTTAGCACAAAGAACAGCCCAAAATGAAATTACAAATTGAAGATATCGAAATGAAACAAGTAAACAAAACAAAAATCTCGGAAGTGTTTTTATACACAAGTGTGACTTGGGATAAAGAAAGATACCTTCTAAAAGCTAAATAAGTCAAATACTGACTGTTACGCAATAATAGTCCTTATGCGTTGGATATCGGCTCGGAACGAGGAATCGGGGAGCCGAGTTCGAATTCCAGCCGAATTCATTGCATTCACTTACGCGCAAATACCCTTTGGAAAGGTATTAATCCGTCTCTTCCTTCCAGTTATGGGTTAAATAACAAGACAGATTGGGTTCTATAGCGTTGGTCGGCAACCAGTCTACCGCAGAAAGCAATGGAGACCTACTGCGGGATAATCTTCTGCCCAGTCAGTTATGTCTCTTTCGAGACATGATCGCCCAAGCGTGTATCACGTATGGCACTTAACTAACTGACTGACTGACACGCTAGAGGTTTTCTCACAGAGGAAGAAATGAGAAAACGGAAAGCAACAGATATATAGTTTTACAAAAGGAGGCTGAGAATGTCATGGACTGAATGCCTGAACGCGGACGAAGTTTGAGAGAAACTGGAAACAAAACGGACACTTATGCATAGCATCAGAAAGAGACAGTTGAAATTTCTTGAGCGTTAATGAGGAAAAAGTACATTGAAAATTTGACACTCACGGTAAAGAGGGACAAAAGAAAGCAGCACTCTCACTATAATCAAGGAGGTTGTAGTTTGGTGAGTTAAGTGGCGAGATGTAAGGGGTGATTTGGTCGAAAAAATTGTCTGAAAGCAATGACTGGGGTTTATTGCGTGTGTAGCATGATTCAGAGTCCGGTTTCCAGATCCAGAGCAGGGCTAGCTCCTCAAGGCTCTTTATGTAGGCCTCCAAGTTGAGTTTGTGGCTCTGTGAGAATGTAGGCATAACGTCACCATCGCCATTGATGACGCCAGACACCGTGCTTTTGACTGGATATATTCAACACTTTCCTAATCCTTTGCACTGTCCTCTCCTCAACTTGACACGCAAACAATATGGTATGTTAGTATTGCAGCTTCCGACACGAATAACAAGCAATACATGACACCCCTCCTATAATTTACCAATCGCACGCTGTTTATAGGTGTGTGTTTAAATTCATAATGAAATAGGAAGTGCAGTAAATATAACCCTCGACCTTGGAATTTAAGAAGTTTGGATTGTAGTGTTCGGGAAAGCATTCAAGCTGGATTGTTTTCTTCACAAAATAGACGTACTTGGGAAGAATCATTCGGATGACCATTACCAACGGAATGTACGTAAGGGAGATTTAGCCTGCGGTCGTAGCAAAGCTGGTTGAGAAATACCTGGTAGCACTAATGAATTGATTTTGCTTGAATATTTGCCATCAAAGTAGAGATAGGCTTGTGATGTTACGTTTTTGAGAAAAAAGGTTTCTGTAGTGAAAAATAAGTCATCACTCTACTCCTAAGCCTTCGAAACTGACTTTGAATGAAGACTGAAAATTGTGGCTTAGGCAACCCCAGCTCAGATATAGCAACAATGTTCTGTTGTTAGTCTGATTAGTCTCTTGCAAAAAAAAAAAAAAAAAAAAAAAAAAAACCTGCGATACGGAACAAGGACCATGCGTAGCAATGGATCGTATACATAAGTTCTAGCTGGGGCCTAGAGTGAATTTATCTGTTCAAAGCAAGGAGCCATATTCAGAGCGAACATTTCTGGTACAATTTCAAATCTGTTTAGCCAGTCATTTATATGTCGTACGTGATACACGATTGGGTGATCATGTCTCGAAACAGACATGACTGACTGGGCAGACGATTTTCTAGTAGTTAGTTACCATTACGTTTTGTGGTAGAATGGTTGCCATCCAAAGCTATAGCCACAAATCTGTCTTGCTATTCAACCCATAGCTTGAGGGAAGAGACTGATTAATACATTTTCCAAGGTTATTTGTGCAAAAGTGAATGCAATAAATTTAACTGAATGTCGAACTCCTCCCTACCATTTCTCCTTGCATGCCAATATCCGCACATTTGTTCACTGGCGGTGAAACAGTAATATGTTGGTTTTGATGCAGTGAAAGTTACAATGCATGTTTGTCAGCAAAATGGATGAACCCAAAATGCAAATTACAGGCCAGGATTACTTAAATAAATCAGGTACAAAAGTTTAAGTATCTATGAAGTGTTCTAACAGAGGATGGACCGTGTGACACTGAGAATGGCCAAAGATACATTACTAAACAGACTATTAAGAAACCTATGTTAGAAACAAAGAAAAGAATACTGAATATCTGTATGGTAGAGAATACTGGACAGTCTTCTCAAAGATTAGGGAGAGATTTGAAGTAGAAATGTGTTTCTACTGAAAGATGCTAAGGATACCATGAACCGAACATATAAGCAACGACATGGTTTTGGCGGAACTGGAAACAAAATTAATATTTAACACCAGGAAGCAGCAGCTGAATTTTTGGGGGCACATAGTGAGGAATTGGTTGGAAAATAAGATACTCACAGGAGAAATTTAGGGAAAGAGGAACACCGTAAAGTAGCGTTTAACTGACTAGATGGTATTGAGTAAATGTATGATAAAACAGTGTTTGGGAGAAATAACAAAAGGAAAAAAACTTATTAAGAGCCAGAAAGGACAGGAACATGTGCAGGACCATTACCACTTCCGTCTTCAAAGGACACGACAAATAAAAGAAAGAGGAAAAATATGACAAGCCAGTTTATACAATAATAATGTAGTCAGCTCATGTAGCTGGGTGTCTTGCACGAACACTAAATGTCGATTTTCTAAACGCGATATTGCAGTAGACTTTTGAATGTTAATTTCAAACTAGGTAGACAAGCCAACTCCACTTTGTGGGAGGACGCAGCCCAATCTTTTTTTTTTTACGTATTCCACAAGTTTAACTCATTAAATATTTTTTCTGTAGGCTCACGTCACGAGTTGTATAAGCTATAAGAGTTATAGGGGTTGGTACTGCAACTATAGAATCAGTACTGTGTTTTCGATAAGAAAACCTGTCGAAATCTATCTATCCTTAGGTTTATGTATAATTCTTACTCCTACAAAAAGGCAAGAGTTGTGCATAATTCCAAAAGGCAAGTGTTTCCAAATTGTTCTGCTATTTAACCAGTGACTCGAGGAAAATTGTTCCATATTTTTGTGTGACATAAAAGCAGATAGCAGCAATTGAACTCGGTACGCAGAATCGATTTTTCGTGTCTATGACCGTTACACTTTTAAGTAGTTATTAATATTTTCACCTAGACCTTTATTATTATATAACTTTTCCGATCCCCGACTTTTCTTACGTCCCTTGAGCTAAACTAAGATATTAAAAACTAGGTATAGTGTATATATAACTGGAAACGCTTTGTTAGCTTTTACGTGATATATATATATATATATATATATATATATATATATATAGATAGATAGATAGATAGATAGATAGATAGGTCTATATCAATGCAGATATATAGAGCATAAATACATCATACATTCTATTTTGAAAATAAACTTCTGGCATAAGAATAATCATTACTATGAATCTATGGTTTATCGCTGATAAATCGAAATATTGTTATCGATAACTCATTATACACATGAAAAAGTAATTAAGATCCTAAAGCAGGCTTACTGATTGACCAAAACAAAATTAAACGATTAAAAACGATAAATGAAGAATTGCTCTAAAGATCTCCAATAGATACTCTCATTAACCCATTATGAAACCTATGGAATATTATTTTTGTATAACAAGAATATCTCCTTGTAAACATAAAACCTGTTTATTATTCTTTTTTATTTTAATAGTTTTATAAAGAAAGATCGTTTATAGGATAGACCGTTACTAGTGTGACGACGTAAGTGCACAAGTTTGAATTCAGGCTTTTGAATCTTAATTTCTACTATGATTAAAACACAGGTTTTTGAATCTTGACTTCTACTATGTTTTAAAAACAGGTATTTGAATCTTGATCTTTAACATAATTTAAACACATGTCTTTAAATCTTGATTTCTACCATGTTTTACACAGGTATTTGAATCCTGATTCCTACCATGATTTGAACACAAGTTTTTGAATCTTGATTTCTACCATGATTTAGACACAGGCCTTTAAATCGCGATTTCTACCATGATTTATACACAGATTTTGAATCTTGATTTTTACCATGATTTAAGCATATATTTTTGAATACAGATTTCTACTATGATTTAAAAACACCTGTTTTTAATTCTGATATATACTACAATTTAAACGCATGTACGGATTTCTACCATGATTGAATATAGACCTTTAAATCCGGATTTTTCATTATTTTGACACGTGATCTTGCATCCTGATTTCTGCTTTGATTGAAAAACAGTTGTATATAAATTATGATTTCTGCTATGATTTAAAGAGATGTTTTTAAATTCTGATATCTGCCATTACAAACACAGGCTTTTGAGTCTTGATCACTTTTATGATTTGAACATGGGCTTTTGAATCCTGATTTCCAGTATGATTTAAACTCGTGTTTTCGAATTTCGATTTCTACAATGATTTAACACCGACCTTTGAATCTTGAATCCTGATTTCTGTTATGATAAAAACACATAATTTTGAATTTTGATTTCTACCATGACTTGAACACAGTTTTATCACATATTAAAATCTGACGACATTTAATTTGAATCGATATCTATTTTACTCTCATTCGTTCACTACGTATTCAACCACCAATCTAATAAAGCCTATAGCTCTTAGCGAGATTCTTCTTACTTACATTATTAGTACAAAAACGCAGAAAAATGTATCAGGCTATAGAAATCATATTCCTTTGATTACTTCTAACAGTAGCAACAATTAAAATTGGTAACACATCTATGTCTAAGCAAAAATTATGACATAATCAAGATGTCGATGTTTTACAATACTTCAGACACACTCTCATGAAAGAAGCTATGATCAATACTGGAAAAAATGATAACAGCTATTGAATATGTAGAACATGGAGTATTGTTTTCATTGAAATAATTTAGATATATTTCAATTGAAAGTCGCATTAGCTGATCGATCAATGTATGATGAATGTTTAATTATCAGGAAAAAACGTAATATATATATATATATATATATATATATATATGAAAAATTCTAAAGATTGACAAAATGGATTAACAACCAACTTATTTTAATTTATTTTTTAACATTATTTTAGAGAGATATTCTCCTTTTTAATTAAACAGTATATATACATATATATATATAAATATTAATATACGTACCAACAACAAAGTTGCACTAATAAACACTAAAGTCAGAAAAAACTAAGGCTAACAAATCAGTAACGTAAATCGTGAACAACCCAACGAGTTTATATATATCAGCCTATATATATATATATAAATATAGGTTTAAATATACGTTTAAATTTATTATTAATTGTTCGAAATTTTAACTAAATAATATATATTTTTTTTTTTGTCATTGTAAAGCAGATCCTATTCTGAAATAATAATTCTGCATAAGGCACGATAACATGTAATGTTATACATTCACACATTTTATTAGGTTGTCTCACATAAGTGACCACTTTATGGAAAATTAATAAATAGCTTCTGAAGTGTAAAATATTTAAGTTATATAGTTAAAATATGCCTCATGTTGATGAATGAAGGTTCTTCAATGTACTTCCAGATACTTGATCCCATCTTTAAAAAAATATCATTTGATGTGATAAAATTTTTCCAATGTTTCGATTACCTCTCTCTTATTCGAGAATGTTTTATTGCGTATGAAAAGTTAGAAATGCTTAAATAAGTGATAGAAATTGGGAGAGATATCAGCGGATTAGGGACAGTGGATTTACAAGCAAGATAGGGGCGTGGTCCTGCAACAAAATTTAGAAGTCTTTCAATTTTTTATGCTTACACACATTTCAACCACAATACAACTTCGCTGTCATTGTTTCCCTTTGAGGCAAGAATGAATAAAAAATAACCGTCTTGAAAGAAGACAATACAGTAACCATTAACTTTCTACGGTGCTGTGGAGGTGTTGGGTATTGTTTTAGTTGGTACGACTTAGTAGCGAGTTCGATTCTCATGCGTGAACCATACATTCGGCCCTGAATCACATTTACACTATGCTTAGAAAAATCCTTTGGATATCTCGATGTGAATCAACGATTAGTGATTTTTTTTCGCTCAGATAATTACGACTGAGCAGTGAGTTTCATTCTCACTGCTCAGTCGAACTTGGGCCATATCTACGATGGGATTAGAAAATCATTTGGGAATCTAGATGTCTTGTAATGGTTAGCAAGCTCGTCTCGATGGCACAATTACAACTCAGTAGTGAGTTTGATTCTCATTGGGTGCCCCATACATTCGGCCTTGTGTCTCATAATAAATCGCCATACTGGCTTTAAGAACCATTGTCATTCTCGCAAAAGCTGAAATTATTAATCAAATTTGTCAACGATCGTCATAGTCATTCAATGAATAATCAACCATAATAGAATACACCGGAAATGTCGGAAGAATAACATTTTGAGGAATATTTTCAATCTTACGGAGATGATTCTAAAATCAACACCTTCGTGTTGCATGCATATTGTTTTTGTTTAAGATCTTAACAAACTGTGTCTTTCATGTAACGAATAATTCTACACGCACGTCCAAAAATTACAAGTGTGAACATGTATGCGCGTGATTACAGGGCTGTGGGCAATATTTTGTTCTAATTCTGATGCTACTGAGATTCGATTTTCTGTATCGTTATCTCCACTGGAAGATTTGATATTTTTACGTTTCTCTTTCATGCCTTGCAGTTCTTACGTGTCAATAAGAGCACACTGCTGGTTAGCTGAAGAGTGAAATGATAATCGCAGTTTTTTAACATAATTTCTGATCTGTAAAACAAAATATACACTGTTCGCCACCTGTAAGTTAGATAAACCCTATTTCGGTAATTCATGTGCTTGAAACATGCACAATCAACCAAACAAGCCTGTGGTTACTGGAATTAGGTTGAACAATATATATATATATATATATATATATATATATGTGTGTGTGTGTGTGTGTGTGTGTGTGTGTGTGTGTGTGTGTGTGTGTGTGTGTGTGTGTGTAATCGATTTATTCCAAGCAAGACAGTACCGCCACTGGTACGTAGTGGGTTACAAGTGAAAAAAGCGAAAAGACAGAGGAACAAGTTACGGGGGAGCGGTCGGAGTAAGGATAAAAATATATGAATCAAAGTTATAAAAGATGGCAATTTCTGGGGAAGCATGTCTACGGAAAGAAGTTCAAAAGGCAGGAAATTCGAGAAAAAAACAGATGGAGTAGAAGAGGCGGTTATATTTGACTGTTTTCACTGTAAATGGGTGAGACCTAATCATCAGTCTCGTAGCACGAGTAAATTCAATATTAGGAGATAAGTTTGTCAGAGCAGAAATCAGGAAACTATTACTTGAAACGACAGAGGGAAGCGACAACCCGACGGTTGGAAAGTTGTCAAAATGGTGCTACCATATTGGAATCGATTAAATTTCAGATCTTCTTTTGAATTTTGTCGAGCACTCCGAGGTGAATTGCAGGAGTGTCCGACCAGATATGGCAATAATATTCAATGCACGAACGAATGGTAGATTTGTATATGTGTAAGATGGATTCAGACGAGAAAAACTTACAAAAATATCAAATAAATATTCTATTAATTATGCCTAACTTGTTTTTTGGTGTGTAATGCAGTTTCCTGCCAAAAGAGATCATGGCTCTCCACAATTCCTTATTCTTTATTGCACTAAGTAAATTTTCTCCATTTATAGATCAGTTATAATACATATAACAGTTGATATCGGCTCGGAAGGAGAAATCGGCTAACAGATTTCGAATTCCTGTTGAATTCCTTGCATTCACTTACGCGCAAATACCGTTGGGAAAGGTATTATTTCCTTTCTCCCCTCCGGTTATGGATTAAATAACTGGACAGATTGGGTTCTATAGCCTTGGCAGGAAACCAGTCTAACGCAGAAAGTAATGGCAACCTACTGCTGGATAATCTCCTGCCCAGTCACAAAAAAAAAAAAAACTCTTTCAAGACATCATCGCCCGCGCCTGTATCACGTTTAGCACTTAACTTACTAGAATACATTAAGTACAGGAGAAAAGGAAATTGAACATAGAATAAGCTGTGCAAGAGATAGTTTCACCTTTAGTTTTTCTTTTTTTTGCCATCTATTCTCATAAACTAATTAAGTAGGTTACTGGCAGTTTTTTAATTGCTTCGCTTGCCTTCAACATGCACCACGAGTGTTAAACTCTCCAACTTCTCTTTCCACGTAAAGTGTCCCAGAGATTTCAGCTGTCTCTTTCTAATGGCATGTGTCGGGTTCGTAGAATTTCTACTTTGGTAGCAGCAGCAACAGTAGCAGCTGCAGTAGTAGTAGTAGATTCATATATCGTTATTCGTAGAGATCCATAATAGAATCATTGGCTAGAAATAATCCTTTGTTTTTCATTTTCTTTTAGACATTACTACTGATTGAGGGTTTTATATGACAAATATTAAAATAATAATATTTTTACATTAATAGAGAATCCAGTTTTTGTACAATTTCCTTGTAAATTGATCGCGGACAAAAACCAACAAATATGCTCATACAACGTGAATTCTCAGAATGTAAGGAATGCGATGTGGTATAATAGATAGTGGATCAGAATAAGAAATCGAAGTACCGAGTTCGTATCCATTCGGAATCGTTGAAATAACTTATGTTTGGAAAATAATGTATCAATTACATCACCAGCAATTACGAGTTAAATAGTCGCACCTTTACAGTGAATAAAACATTATTATTCTCAAAAGATTCCAAATGCAACATTCACTCACAAAGGATAACGATTATTACAATCCAGAATATATTCAGCATTAAATAAATAACAAATTATTTATGACCATTATAAAAATAATCAATCTTAAATTGAAAAAATATAAAAAATAAGAATATAAATGAAAATTCGAAATTCGTAATCTGGAGTTCTTTTCATACATTAATATCAATCCAGATTACAAAATAAAAAAAGTTTTTTTCATAAATGACATTGTCTATTATCTTTATATATATATATATATATATATAATATTATTTCTGTATTAACATCGATTAAGAACACTAGATGGAGAATATATATATATATATATATATATATATATATATATATATATGATGGAGAATTGTAGACTTTGAAAAACAGTACCTAATCTAGCATCTACGCATCGCTCATTCAGTAATGAATTAAAGAACTGTAACTACTGGCGCATGATACATCATAAAAAAGTATGCCCCTTCTACCGAGCGCCCATAGCTCAGAGGTAGAATCGCAGATTCGGTCGAGTTTCAATCCTGGGTAAAAAGCAATTGAATGACTAACGGTATTGATGTGCTGTTATACAGCGAAACAAATCTGTCTGTGGATGACTATATATATATACTAGTAGTTGAGCCCGGCGTTGCTTGGGTGTAATGAAAGCTTTTATATATATATATATATATATATTATCGATTTTCTGCACTATTGTAAGGACTGCAACCTTGAAACTTCTGAATATCGATTCTTATGTCCTTGTCTATGAGTGTATCAAATCTGATTAAAATCGGACCGCTCCTTCTATAACCCGATTTTTTCGATTATCGATTTTCGATATTTATTTGGGGTATCTCGATACAAAACTTAGCTAAGAACACTCGCAGACGCTTATAGTACAACAGTGTAAATTTTCAAGAAAATCGGTTCAGCCGTTTTAGATTCTATAGGTAACGGACACACACACAGACACACACACATACAAACACAAAGTTCCATTTATAAATACGCTTATATATATATATATATATATATATATATATATATATATATATATATGCTCTATTAATTGATGTTAATACAGAAAAAATATTATTTCTGGTCGAAAGGGCTATTCTAAAACTGTATATCACTTGTCACTAATCCCATCTAACTACAGTAGGAAAACACATTGTAAAGTATCTCTGTATTACTGATTTCATTATGCCTTCATTATCACTTTGTTGGGAGAATGCATTTAAAATCGGTATGTATTTCTTTTAAAGAACTCATCGGTCAACACTCTTCAACATGAAGAAAGCTGCAAATATGCATTTTAAGTAAATTATTTTTATGAAAAAAACAAGATAAATATCACCGAATTATTTTCATATTTATATATTTCATTGACTCATTTTGTATATATAAATATATATCAAGCTTACTTTAGTCTGACAAAGGGCAACATATTTTAACCTTTTTGCAATGCTTGTTTCTTCACTATTTTTCCAATTCCCTGTTTACAACCCATTTACACAAGCTCGTTAGGTTGGGTACTCTGTATTTCTTTTCGCCACACATACTCTCATTATAGCCTATGAGTTAAATTCTTGAAGCTTTCATTAGGTATCCTAGAAATTTAGGCTCTTTCTGATAATATGTGTTTTTTCTTCTTGTGTGTGCCACGTACCTTCAGGACATTGGCGATCATAGTTCTCCACAACTTTCTCATGTTGCACATATTTTTTTCTTTGAAAGGCCCTAGACCCATTTCCACTAGTGGCTCACTGTCTTTGTTTATCTCACTTTTCATCAGTATGCTACGTAAAAGTCCATGCCCGCCTTGTAACCAAGGAATTAATTCTGTCTTTTACTGTTTTTGTGTGACAGTTCTTTCTGCTGCCATTTTCATTAAAACTTTCTTGTCGATTATAGATGTTTCAGTAGAAGCCCCTTTCTGTAGAACCGCCTTTCTGTTGTTTCTATTTTTCTTTTTTTTCGTTTTTATTCTTAAGGAAATTGTCCGACTCAAGAGGATGGATATCACATAACAATCCAGCCCTCTTTGTTTCTAATGATTTATTTTTCAGATTCTCAGCACCTTGCTGAGCATTATAAATGCTTAACAAGTTGCTGAAAATCTGAAAAATTTTTAGCCTTCAGGATATGTGGTGTAATGGATATCTGCTCGGAATAAAAAATCGGAGCTAAGAGTTCGAATTCCGGTCGAATTTGTTCTTATTTAGTTGCGTGCAAATAATCTTTGAAAAGGTGTTAATATATCTCTTCTACCTCCAGCTGAATAGCAGGACAGATTAGGCTCTTTAGCTTTGGTTGGCAACCAATCTACCACAGATAGTAATGGCGGAAAATTTTCTGCCGAGTCAGTCATGTCTTGAAAGAGATGATGATCGCTCAAGCATGAATCATGTACTGCATTTAACTTACGTTTCCATTTTCCCTAAGAATTTCTTGTTGTTCATATGTATGTTTAATGATATTCTCAGTTTCCTTCAACAGAAGTAGATATTTATTACCTCAAGTTGCCACTTCATCCATAAGGAAATTGTCCATCATTAACTTTCATATAAAATGACTAATTATACATATACATGCACTTCAGCTTTGTTTTCTTTGTTTACAATGAGATTCTCCTGTTGCTTAGGCACACTGATAACGTATCTGCAGCAAGTAGAAATCAGTTCGTGTCCAGACACATTTTCACTTCTTGATGAAAAATGTCCTTTGATGGGTTTAGTGTTTAACGAACCTGTCAAGCAGGCCATTACTTCTTCTAAGTGCTCTGTCACTTCAGGGGGATGGAGATTATGGCTCTCCACACTTTTCTATCTTTTGTAGCTCTTAATAAATTTATTTTTGTTTTCTTTCCTAAACAATGTTCCGCCATCAATTTATTCGTTAGATGGTGGGGGTTATGTTGTTTTCCTTTGTCTTTCTTGCCTTTGATCTGTCCTGGGAGTATGAACATTTAAAAGACCTTTCCCTCATTACGTTAAAAAGAAAGAACGCAAGAAAGAAGAATAAAAAAAAAACAAACCAAAAAAAAGAAAGAAAATGATTAAGAACGAATAAAAAAAAAAAACAGAAAGAAGAGTGAATGAAAAAGCAAAAGAGGAACAAACAAAAAAAAGTTGATAGTAAAAAAATGAAAAGTAAAAAAGAAAGAAAGAAAATAGAATAGTACGGAAGAAAGAAAGAAAGAAAGAAACAAACAAACAAACAAACAATAAAGAGTACAAAAGAAAGAAGAGTACGAAAGAAAGAAAGAAAGAAAGAAAGAAAGAAAGAAAGAAAGAAAAGTGCAGGAGAAAGAAAGTAAACGTATGACGATTAATGATTAAAAAGAAAGATAAAAGTAAGCAATTACTAACGAAAGAAGAATGAAAAAAAACATTTAAATAAGTAAAAGAAAGGGAAAAGAATGAAGCCATATAAACACATGAGTAAGGGAGAAAAAAGGTAAGCATTTACACAAGTATTTATGTCATCACTGCTTCTATAGCAATTAAAAGCATTCACTTGTACTAAATGACAGCAGAATCTAACTTCAAACTGTTGAGATGTGCCATTGTCCAAACGAGTTGGCAATGTGCGTATCCACGATTAAAGCTATGGTGACTAGCTCGACATTTTATCAGTCGTAAATGTGCAATTCAGGATCACATAAATGCAGTGCATGTTTTTGTCTTTTTTTGGGGGGGGCGAGAAATTTCTTTAAAATGAAAAATGAGGGAAGAAGCTGATCGGGAAATTGCCTCTGCAACATTTTCGAAAGTTTCCTCGATTTCGTTTATCCGTCAATTACGAAAGCTACACGAAAAAGATAAGAACATCAATCCAAGCCCATTTTAATACTTGTATTATGTATTTTGCGTCTTGTCGGTTTCTTTTTAAAACACACACGCACGCGTGCACACACACACGCATACACACACACAAAGGATGCGATGAATAAATTGTCCTCTAAATGACGTCAAGATGTAAATAACACTGACGCCATTTTAAAAGATTTACTATTTTATCTAAAGGACATAATTACCAAAATTGTAAAAGAATCTCTAGAAATACTAAAGAGTAAATTTATTGAATAAAATCGCCTCCTAAGATGTCTGGCAACCATCACTGGGTTATCCTGCTGCTCATGCGATATGGTACGGAGTCTTATTTCTAGACATATGTTCTTCTCGATGACACCCTCTTCACCCAGAGCAGCATTACTTTATCAAGATAAACATAACGTCGCATAACAATGTGAATAGAAACATAAGGTCCCCATCATAAGAGATCATTCCAAACACGATGATATTAAATGAATACATGATTTTAAACACTCTTTGGTGACACAGCAAGTGAACGGTTGTGATGTGTGTTCAACATCTTAGCCTGCAGAAATTTATCTGAGAAAAACCATATCATTTTTGGTTAGAAGATATTATTGAGTTTGTACAAAAGCTTCGTAGGGTGGTCTTTCATCTTGCCCTTCATGGCTTTTGATATACATTGTCCCTTTCTCATCTTGTATGTGGAATACAAAATGTCTTCATGCACTAACTGCTTAACAAAAATATGATGTGCAAATTTAAAAATCGTTTATACCATAAATAAACTTTTTATCTTATTTCTCTAAACCTCGATCTTTGTTGTCGTCTATTGACTTCGAAGTCTCTGTTGACATTGTGAACTTTCATATCGAGTTGGTGTAACTTGTTATCGAATGGTAAGAGATTCTTGACTATATACTATTTTTCGTTTATAGCATTACCATTCTTTAAACTTTCGCGAATGTAGGTGTCAATTTCCATTTTCTTTCCGATATGTATATATAGATTAAATAAATTCTGTATTTATAACCGTTTAATTATGTATTGAGTTTACTCTAAATATTTTATAATGCTCTGAATAATATCCATCGAATTTTCTATCTTTATCTAATTAATAATTTATATTAATTTGATAAAATCTTTTAGAATATCCTCGCTATTTTTAAGGCTTTTCATTCTCTCTCTCTCTCTCTCTCTCTCTCTCTCTCTCTCTCTCTCTCTCTCTCTCTCTCTCTCTGAATGATTTGCTCGCAGATTCTCGACCAATTTGAGAATCGATTCGTCCGGAGTCCCTATACCCAACTTCCCACCTAGAACTGAGGCTCAACTGAATGGCGTCCACATTACACCCTCACTTGGTTTCTAACATAATCTCAAAACTTGACCCTCACAAAGCGAGCAGAAGGGACGAAATCCCAATCACAGTCTTGAAGAAATATGCTCCTGAACTCTCCTCTGTCCTTTCTAATCTATACAACTTCTGGCTATCTGCTTCCTGCTTTCCTGCCTGTTGGAAGTCTTCCTCTGTAGTTTCTATATTTAAGAACATTGGAGAACCCTCGGACCCCGCAAATTACCGCCCTATCAGACTTCATCCGATCTTTGGCAAAGTGTTTGAAGCCATTATCAACGCCGAGTTGGTTCAGCATCGTACAACCCACAGGTTACTCTCGGACAAAGAGTATGGTTTCCGCTTCACCAGGTCTACTACTGATATGCTAACGACCATCACCGAGTATATACACAAGGCTCTCTACAATAATGGTGAAGCCCGAACCGTTTCCTTGGATATCTCTAAAACGTTCGACAGAGTCTGGCATGAAAGCCATCTACGCAAACTGCGGAGCTATGGTATAACTCGACATTTGTTTCACCTAATCTAGTCTTTCCACTCTAACCGCAAATTGAAGGTGGTATTAAACGGACATGCCTCCCAGAACTACCATACGAACGTGGGTGTCCCTCAAGGCTCTATCCTAGGTCCTACGCATTTTCTATTCTATATTAATGATCTCCCCGATGCCATAAAACCCCAAGTAGGCATGTACGCCCATGACACCACAGTTTACTCTCTCCTCGATCAAAAATTTGGTGTGTTTGACAAAGCGAACCTCGCTTCCCAGCTTGAAAAGAACCTCCAATCCGTAGTGGACTGGAGTAAGAAATGGCTCGTAAATTTCAATGCTATCAATTAACTATCATAGACAATCGCGCCTACCTCCTATTAGCATGGAACAGGCTTTCCTCCAAGAGAGTAAAACAGTATGCCTCCTTGGCCTCACACTCTCAGCGGACCTCAAGTGGAATGACTATATCGAATCCATTGCTAAATCCGCTGCTATGAAAATCGGTTCTCTGTGCAGGGTCCGGAAGTTTTTCCGTCTGAATCTATCCTGCACATATATAAATCTACCATCCGCCCGTGTATTGAATACTGTTGCCACATCTGGTCGGGTGCCCCTGATATTCTCCTCGGCGTTCTTGACAAAATACAACGGGGAATTTGTAATGTGATCGATAGCGACTTTTCAGACCGGCTGCAGTCACTCTCTCACCGGCGTGACGAGGCTTCCCTGTGACTCTTCTATAAATACTTTCACGGATTCTGCACCGATGAACTTAGATCACTGTTGCCCCCTAGATACGAATTTGCACGAGATACTAGATAAGCAACCAGGTCTCACCATTTTACAGTGAAACCGATAAAATGTAACCACTATTTCTACTCCAAGAGCTTTCTTTACTCGCACTTCCTGCATGTGGAATTCCTTTTCAAATACTTGTTCCCCGACAGCTACAATCTCCAGGAGTTTAAATGTAAGGCCAATAAACACCTTCTAACACACTAACTCGCATCCATTCTCTCAAACACTCTTCCCATATACAACCTTGCCCGTCTATCACCCTTCTTATGAAATTTCCTATATCTAACCAATCTCTCATCACCTTCCCTATGTAACCCCCTGCGCAATAGTGGCAGTGGAATGCCTTGCTTGGGGTGAAATGATATATATATATATATATATATATATATATATATATATATATAAAGATAACCAGATAAATAAACATATTTAATGAAATGATGTTGTAGTTTTTAGTATTTACAAGTGCAGGCATTTTATCTTGGTCGATATTATTATAAGCGTATAGGTGTGGAATAAGTGAAGAACAAATCAGAAAAAATACACGCCTGTAAATTAAACATCACACTATTCTTGTTGTTTGTTAGAGTTCACGCAAGAACTTGTGTATATCACAACTGTATGGTCATTTGTGTCTTTTTTTTCTTCGTACTGTTGGTTTGCTTGAGGTTCGTATTCAGGAACGCACTTAACAAGCCCTCATATCATTAATCAGCCACGTTTGTGAAAATGTACCGGGGCTCTGTTGAATAGATGGCCAACGGCTGTTTAGATATCTACGAATGAGAGTAAAAAAAAGCAAGAATTATTTCCTTAGCGAAGGGAATCTTGACAATATGTCATGAATAGGCAGTCGAAATTCTGGTTTTAATATGGAATCGGTTGCATGCCACAAACGCTTTGTGGGGGAAAAAAATACAAAACAAATACTCCAGCATCACAAAAATAACTACACATGCATACTTACATGCATATATAATGACTGATGAAGTCCTGAACGTGTATTATCATCGCTGAAAAGTTTGATCATGGTTTAACTAAGAATAACAATGTCTCTTGAAGCCAAAAATTGGTATGTAGTGCCTGTTATAGACCTGGTAAACAATATTGTTTGGTACAGTGCCTGAGCACATCAGGTGATTTGAGGAGGTAGTGCTCCCCTAGGAAAAGACGGTGGCTGATAGGAACAAATATATCTATCAACAAGCAGGAGTCCTAGTGTCTGGTTGTGAGACACTTTCTGCGGTCACATCAACCCTTACATCAGGTCCCTTAACTCATCAGACTGCAATTCCCTTGATTATTATGCGTGAGGTCAGTAGAGTGAGAGACCAACAAACCTTCTTGAAAAAACAAAGATAATCTGAAGACAAAAATTATGGCACTATTTATCAACTTACAAAAGGAGATCGTCCAGAATAGTAGCAGGAGATGCAGAAGTCATCTGGAGAGGGTGGTTGCAGCCAATACTTATATTTAATACTTAATACAATATTTATTTACTCTAGTATTTTAAGACATTTTTGTACAATTTAGGTAAGTATATCTGTTAAAATGAGATACCAGTGTAATATTCATTTCAACGTAATTTCAACGTAATTTATCCATTGCATTATTTTATATGTGTATGTCTGTGTGTGTACGCGCGTGCTTATCTGTGTATGTCTGTTTATCTGAATATGTCTGTATCATTCGACATTCATTTTCCAAGAGCATTTATAATTAAACGTTTGTTGACAATTAGAAATATTAATGTACAATGCAATTAATAAAGACTGACGAATCACAATCTTTTTAAAGGAAAAACATCTTAGTTTTGAATCTTTCAGACGAAATAAATATCTTTCTGAAAATATGTCTATATCCAATATTTTCTTGACAGTCGGGTTCTGTCCCTATGTTTATAGATTGAATCGTCCCATTTGATGATCGAATCCCCTTTTATCATCATCAATGTTTAACTATTTATCTATCACTTCGGATCAATTCCCATCGTGGCATTCACATACACATTGAGTGTTTCCAAATATAACTGCTCTTGGCACTCTTTCTTCATTTGATATTCACATCCGGTTTTTTAACTTTCTCATCGATGTTCAAAAAAATCTTAAATTTCATTGGCTTGCTACCAAAAGTAGCATAGCATTTAGATAAATAAATAAATTATAACTTATATGGATTTTGAGCTTCCAAAAAAACTACTTCACCTATTTAATCTATAAATCTGAAATATTTTTTAACCTCTTTTACTTATGTTAGCGCGTAAAAATATCGGATATATTTTCAATATAAGTCTGCCTTGTGAATAACCTTCATTTAATAATTAACGATCAAATACGTATGTATGGACAAATTTAGACCAGACTTCAGCTAATAACAACCTCATGTTAGCTGATACACACGTTCCTTAAACAGATCCATATGTACACAAAAACTCCATATAACATTTACTTTGAGATTACTTATACAATTATATTTACTAATATAATTATTACATTGAAAATTAAATTTTATTGTGTAAAATAATAACTATACCATAGTTATAATGAACACAATTGTAATACTATAACTAATACTCTTACTGACTACCTAATGTACCATCTTGGATATTCAATTATGAGAGCTAAATACTATTCACTTTCAGTCACATTTTCACAGACATGATGTGGCTTCCCTCAGTCTTTTCATGGTAACTACTCTGACGAGCCTTTTTTCCTAATGCCCTGACCACATGTCTTTACGCGGGCTACTTGACTGACATCATGGTCCCACGCTTTAACTTTCGAAATAGTTAGATATAACCATCTCTTCTACTTTAACAGTTACATTTCTCACAATTCCCGTTAGTGAAACACACTTCCGTTTCCTTGCTTCCCTGATAGCTACAATTTCCATAAGTTTAAATGCAACGTCAATTGCCATTTTCTATCTTCTTGATTTTAATCTTTCTCTTATCCTTTCTTCGACATCTCCCATTCATTGTTTTTCTCTCACTGTAACACCTTGCGCACCATTGGCAGTCTTGCCTTTCTTGGGGTGAAATGATTATATTAAAAACAAAACGAGCGTAGCGCTAATAAAAATACGAAAGGATGTGAACTTAAATTTTATAGATTACGCTAAAAGCATTTGACAAAGTATGGTAGAAGATCTGTTTAAGTTGCTAGGGAAACTAGATCTACATATGGACATATTTGGTTTGTTCGGTTTGTTTTACAATAGATTTATATCAATAGAATATATATTCTTTGTAAATGAGTTTGTAGATCAGGCTTCATTGACGTATTTTCGTAAAGAGGGTTTTGCCGAGAGATATGTATTACTGGTTTATATATTTTTCTTCAAAAATATATTGTTGTTAATATTTTTTTTATTAAAAATGTATTATTGGCAATATTTTTTCTTTCTAAATATATATTGATGACAATATATTTTCCCTTCAAAATGTACTGCTTATATTTTCTTCTCCAAAAACGTATTGCTGAAATTTTCAATATAAAAATCTATTTTTATAATTTCATGTTGTTTTAGCCCCAGTTTGTGGGTTAACTATTTGCCCATTGCTGGTGCCCCAACAGGCTCTACTGTCCCGGGTCACGATAGACCTGGGAATAACAGCAATTAAGAAATGGTTTTATGCTCCCCACAACTTTCCAGTAAGATACCTTTCTGCCAGATGTACTTTATCGTCAACCCCAGGATCTGGATATAGTTTATCTTCATATACGGGACTCTTCATTGGGTGGATGGGTCCCTAAACAAAGGTACAGTCGGCGTAATCTGAAGATCCAGCCGGCAGGGTGTATACCGATAGAAAATGAATAGTGTAGCCACGCAAAATTAGAAATTAGCATAAGGTATGGATGTGTCTTCTCCACAGATTTATTTAATCTTTCCAGCAAGGTTGTCTTAAAATAGCTGGCGACACTACCAAGATTTATTGTCGGTGAACGTAATCCTAACATACCTTACACATGCAGTGGCCAGTGTATTGATGGCTGACACGAAAAGAAAACTGAAGGTCATCTTAGACAGAGAAGTAAAAGAAAGCGAAAAACAAACAGAAGATCAGTCATCAACAACATGAATTTGCGATGTCAAAATCAATTAACTACAGAAATCTGAATATCTAGAGATTGTTTTAATAAAGGATAGAGAATGCGACTTCGAAATCCGAACACAGATTAGACTAGCGAAAATTTCTTTCACATCCATTACTTTTTCATTAGTTTTGCCACCTGAGGCTAGATCAAGTATTCACATGTTTTTCCGACGTGTAGAAAAACCACCATTGACTTTTGCAATTTAATTAAGTATTTACATGAAACTTGACTAACCTTAAGTTTACTAACTAAAGTTAGTCATGTTTCATTTAAATACCTGATTAAATTACAGTACCCAAGGGTACTTTTTCTACACCATGGAGAAACAAGTAAATACTAACTGTATTATATATTAATCGAGAAAAATCTATCCGATATTTGAATATATCATGCCATAAATTTATTTTATTAAGGTGAAACAAGGAGAAGTAATTATATGTATCTATGTAACAGGCTAACATTGTGATAAGGTTGCATCATTATATATACAGAGATACATAGATACATACATACATACATATATACATATATATATAGAGAGAGAGAGAAAGAGAGAGAGAGAGTCATCCACATAGAATCCTGTACACAGCTTGTCAGTGTGGCTAGATATCCACTTTCTTCTAACCGGGATCGAAACTCAACCGAATTGGTATCGGTCGGAGAGTCTACCTAAGATATCGACAGACGGCTGATAGAGGAGGAAATTTTAACGTGATATATAAATGCTGTGTATACACACGCCATCAGCCGAGTGTACTCATTTCATGTGAGGAGTAATGCGCAAATCGCAGAAGTAGTTACTGTTATTGAAATATTTCCACCTAGAAAACTCAACTGAATAACGATATATATATAGATAGATATATATATAGCTTAAAGTGTCTAATATCAGGATTAAATGATATGTTAATATAAAAATTGACATTGAAGGAAATACACAAAGGTAATTGTCTAAACGAAATCGCATGCCATGGCCTGACGAATGCATTTAGAATGAAACATCACCTATGGATGTTGACATTAATGTCCACTATATATATATTCATGGATTCAATACCATCAAATTACAATTATGCTAAAACTAATTTCCTACGATTTAAATTCATTTATAAGTTTATTTCTTTGATTATTAGTATCTTTACAGACAAAAACACTGATATATCTATCAGACAGTTAAGTCCCATACTCGCTAAGGCAATAATGTCTTTCTCGTGGCATGACTGACTAGGCAGAATATTTTCTTGCTGTAGGTTCCCATTTTTTTCTGCTGCAGAGTGGTTGTTTAACAAGGCTATAGAACACAATCTCTCCTGCAAGTTAACCTATATACTGACGACAATTCTACTTCTGCAGCTTCTTCTCTCGCACTTCACGCCTATGGAACTCACTTCTATATTCTTGCTTTCCTGACCGCTACAACCTCCAGGAATTTAAATGCAATGTCAATACGCATCTATTAACCACTTGACTCTAGTTCTTTCACCACCCCGTATATCCTTTCCTTTCTCTCCATATTTGCAACTGTCATCACACCTGTATTCACATCTTCCTTTCCAACTGGTTTGTCTTCCTCTTCACTCTCTTCTACTTAATCTTTTTACTCTTATGTAGTCCCCTGCACATCAGTGGCATCACCGCCTTGCTCGGGGTGATACGATTTAAAAATAATCTGGAATGAAAAGAAATGAATTAATCCCCTTCCCCAGGCTTTTTGCACGTAAGTGAATCTACCTATCATTCTATCTCTTTATATATATATATATATATATATATATATATGTGTGTGTGTGTGTGTGTGTGTGTGTGTGTGTGTGTGTGTGTGTGTGTGTGTGTTAAACTAATGGTTATATATTCCACAGTTTAATATTTACTTTTAAAAAGTGCTGAATACAGAAGTAGAGTATTTATAGAGATATAGTTATTGTTATTGTTTAAAAAATTGCATACTGCGACTCAAAAGCAGTTATGTTTTGGTGTTCAATATACCATCATCAGGCAGCTATATGTGGTTCCTTCACTGGGTCATATATATATTGACGAGCAATTTAAAATAACAAAATTAAACTTAAAAATATAAAATGCCACCATATTAAATGATTATAGTGGAATGGAAGGTTATATTTCAAAAGAATTGTGGGTGTAAGACCATTAATAGTGGTCCAAAGTGTGCCGAGATAGAACTAAAAATAATCTATTAACTTAACATAAAATAAACCGATAGTTCAATGCCAAATTCGACAGATCCTAAATATAATATATTATAATGATATCATTAATAAAATAATATCAAAAGCAGTTACACATAGCTTCATGCAATGAAAATCATCAGGCGCATATATATATATATATATATATATATATATATGTAATTTCATTTGTAAACGAGTTATATATATATATATATATATATATAACTCGTTTACAAACGAAATTATATATATATATATATATATATATATATATATATATATTAAGAATGACCACACAGATTATATGATGTGTTGAATGGCTTAATATCCTGGAAACTGGCGCCAAACCAAGTTGCCTGTTTCAATAGCTATTAACAAATTTTACAAGTAAGTGGATCGAATAACCTGATTAGTCATTATGTATATAAGCTTTTAGACAACTGTTCGCTCATAATTCAATTTTCATTGATTTTGCCACTTTAGGCTTTATCAAGAATTCACATGTTTCTCCAAGGTGTAGAAAAACCACCCTTGGGTTTTGTAATTTAATCAGGTATCTAAATGAATCTTGACTAACTTTACTAACTATATTATATATTAAACAGGAAGACTCTATCCAACATTTCGACATACTATATAGTATGTATATTTTATGCTGTTAATTTTTATTCGTTATTTAAGGAAAAACAACGAGAAGAAATTCTATGTATTTATGCGACAAGCTAACTTTGTGATATGTCAGCATCATTTTTAGATATTCAACGTAATAATCTCTTGTGGATTTTATCAGTATTCTGAGGATATTTCAAATATATAAAACTTCCGTCTCTGTGTAGATATTCGTTGCTTGTGGAAGAAACTGGAACTTAAGTAAGAATAAGTGGTTTGATACCCATGAAGAGACGGGTATTTGCTCGTGAAAAATACGTTTAAGGTAGTTGTAGACAGGAGAAATACTAATGGCTTGTTCGAAATTGTGTTTTCATGTTTATAATTTTGTTTGGTTTGCCTAGATAAATTCTTGTGTTGTTGTTTTAAAGATGTAATAAAAGTTTGACCAATCAGAAAATAGATGCAAGTTAAAATGGCGATCTACATCTATTTCGAAGTGAAATAATACCTAGATTATGAAGAAAATAGAACTCAAATAAAATGTAGCTCACAGGTTATATTAAATTCAAGAGGGGCACAGGGAAACTGCAAGAAACATAGCTACAGATTTTGTGAAAATGGATGGAAAGTTCATGAATGGGAGGGACAGTAAGGGGAAACATATTGCCGAGAGAGACAAAGGATCGGAAGTTGTGGAAAGTCATGATTAACTTACATGATGAACTTGTGTAAATAGATGGATCGACAGGGAATGGGAGGAATAGTAATGGGGCAAACATTGTTGAGAGCTACAAAGGAATGGAGGTTGTGGTGAGCCATGAGAGCTACTTAACGAACATGTTTAAATGGATGGTAGAATAAAGACTGCGAAAAAGTATGGGAAGAAACGTTGCGATAGAAATGTTAGGATGTTATGTTGATAGTTTTTTAATGAAAATACACAGCAAAAATGATATAGTGAAAATATTGTTGATAGGAAGCCGAGGAGAGTTATGACCCCCCAATTATTTTAGGGCATACTGTACTAAAAATAAGATTTGAAGAACTGAATGCAAAATCACAATAATAAAACTTTTTCATATTAATAAAAAAGGTTAGAGACTTCTACGAACATTGAATATATTCATCTATAATGTGTGTGTGTGTATGTATTTGACAGAGATAGAGAGTCTGTGTGTTTGTTTGTGTATGTGCGTCTTCACATATATAGAATATAAGACAAAAAAACCTGTGATTCGAGCTTGGATTAAATAGCAGTGTCCCCGGATATACGATGAGGTCTTATTGTAAGTGCGTGGTGGAGATAATATTTTATTGTGTCTGTAAAGTTGATTCCGTGCCAAATATGATTTACAGACACTGCCCTTTCCAATCTGTAGTGACGTCGTTCTATTTTTGGAAAATGTTCTTCTGATTCGCTTTCCATCTTCCTTCTTTCCTTTCCTGAGCAAGGGAAGAGATTTTATTGTTGCTACAGAATACATATCTGTCTACATAGTCAGCTAGAAAACGACTTCTAAGTCTACTGACTTTGCCTTGTGCTCTCTGTTTGTCATCCATCCCCTGTATCTCTTTCACTCACTCCTTCCCTGTTGTCTATCGCCCTATCACACACTCATTATCTCTCTCTCTTTATATATATATATATATATATATAGAGAGAGAGAGAGAGGTAGCATATCTTCATTTAAACATGTTAAGCTAAAATTTATCATAGAAGACGCTGTAGTTTTAATATTTAACCCAAGTACGTTCTATGTTTTCCAATATCATCTTCAGTCATAAATGACAAAGACAAACATATTGTAACAGCGATAAAATCTGCAGTCCATTGTGATGAAGATTTTTAAAGAAACGCGCTGTTTTGTTTGTTTCAGAATTTTAAAATGCATTCCATGTCTTTATAACCAAACCTTTCAATATCACAAAGCTGACCAGAAATTCCTAGCAATGTAAAGTTAATAGTTATATGCACGTTAATATGTTGTTGCTATATTCGTAATAAATCTATTTAGATGGCAACTTCTCTGACAAGCTTTCTTCCTTGGTGCCTCGACCAAATAAATTTAAGCGTGCTACTAGATTGATATACAGGTCCCAAACCTTTAGTGCTGAAATTGTTAAATGTAACCGTCAATTCTGCTAGAAGATTGTCTTTTCTCGCACTTCAGCATGTGTTTACTTGCTTCCCTGATACGTGCAATCTTCCAAAATGCGTCAGTTGCCACCTTCGATGTTCTTAGATCCCGTTCATCTTTTATCCATTCACTGTACCACACTGCGCAATACTGGTGCCCTCCCCACTTGCTTAGCGTGGAATTTTCATATATATATATATATATATATATATATATATATATATTAAAAAAACAGAGAGAAACAATTATATAGAGGTGATGATAGTTGCGTTGTGCTGCAGTGGATATCGGTTCCGAACAAGAAATCGGAGACCCGAGTTCGAGTTCCAATTGAATTCTTTGGAATCACGTACGCGCAAATAACATTGGGAAAGGTATTAATCCGTCTCTTACCTCCAGTTAGGGGTTAAATAACTGGACAGATTGGGTTCTATAGCCTTGGATGGCAACCTGTCAAGGCCAGAAAATAATGTCAAACTACTGCGCGATAATCATCTGCCCATTGAGTCATGTCTCTTTCTTGACATGATCACCCAAGCGTGTATCACGTATGGCACTTAACTGACTAATGATAGTTTACTGGTTAATGTATACGAGAGTAAAATCCGTGGGCTGAGTTCAAATTCAGGTGCATTTTATTTCATTTATTTGTCAAAAGCTTGAATTGGTATTCCTTCAGCTGAGAATTAAATAGCAGAGTATTTGGCTCACTTGTCTTCGTGTGTAGCTAATTCTGAGAGGATGAAACGAACGAATTCAAAAGTGTAGAGTGTTGTTTGATGAGACAATTGCATGCTGGACAATATTTCTCACAAAATTGTAAGTGGTTCTTCGAAATCTTCACCACTATAAGCAACTATCTTCGTCTGTATTGTAACCATTAATTTCTAAGACATTTTGGTTGTCCCACATACTTTAAAATTATTGGCAAATTCCGTCAGCTCTACACAAAAACAGACATACACACACAAACGCAAACACACACACATATTTTGTTATTACAATGGTTTAAAAAAAGTATAATATCACTACACACAAATTTTCATATTTCAGAACAATACTGTTCGTCTTCAGGTGATATGTTAAAATAAATGTAAAAATGATTTATTTTTAAAATATAAGATGAGATTTTGGTTATTTAAAAAATTAGAGAGTGGTAGTTGGAAAAAATGCTTTAGGTGTGTCAATATTTTTCAATCAAAAATGAGAATTATATAACCACGGATATTTAATATTTGGGTTATGAAGGGGATCAGGATGGCTTTGATCTAGTATTGCTACTTTTTAATTTTGTCTGGATAAGATACATAGTGGAAACTTAGAATTTGTAAATGGGTAGACAATAAGTTTTAAAAGGAAGTTGGATTTTACGTTTTTCTTTTCATTGAAAAATAGATTTTTTACTACTATCTTATGAATAAAGGGGATAGAAAATTTAGGGTAGAATTAGGATTAAATAACTGTTGTATACTTAGTTATATAAGTAACAATAATTTAGTATTGTACTGGTTATTTAGTTTAGTAAAATATTTTTATATTCATATATATATATATATATGTGTGTGTGTGTGTGTGTGTGTGTGTGTGTGTGTGTGTGTGTGTATCCACGTTCATGCTCTTTATAAAAAACTGGTATGTGTCATCATTACTTTCAGTAATGATGTCTATCCTGAATCCAAAACAAACTCCAAGATATCGAATTAACACTTCAAATATCTCGCTTTATGGATCAGCTATAACACCTTTTGTTAAGAAGATAAAGAAATTGAACATATAATTAACTGCGCCAAATGTACTTTCTCACACAACCGTGAATTGTTATAAAATCAAAATATCAACCTGAAAATTCAAGTTTGGCTTCAATCGCTCAAAGCCATTTTTACTCAATGATCTGATGAAGTGATTATATAGAGATGACTGTTTCAATATTACTGAACGGGCTTTGTACCATGCATTACATCCATATGAATATCTCGATGAGATATTCGTATAGATTTCATGCATCGCACCAAAACCGTTCAGAAATATTCAAACTGTCATCGCTATACAATCATTTTATCAGATCAATGGCTAGAAATGGCTTTGAGCGATTAAAGTCAGAAGGTCTTGCAAAAGACCATCTTTCTTTGAACACTGGGAACAAGCGTTACAGAAACACTGTGCCAAATATCAGAAACTTTATCACTTGAGGATTACTAACAGCGGTAAGAAGTAAAATGGATATAACTCGGAGATAAAATAATAAGATAATCAAAATGATTACATCCTACTCAATTTCAGACAAAAGATTAAGACGGGTGACTCTATCGCAGCTGACAACCAGGTAACGGTTACTGTACTTGAAACCTATTTCCTGCAATATTTTCCCTGTAATAGAATGATCTTGAAAATTCTAAAGCAAGGTAACACCAGGTTAACGAATATCGCATATTTCCTCATAAGGAAGCAGTTAACATTCTTCTTTTTCTGAGTGGCGTGTTCCTTCAGGACATTGCGTATCATTGGTTCTCCACAATTTCCTGTCCTTTTGAGCCTTTAATAATTATTTCTATCTTTTTGTTACTTCACCTAAACATGTTCCCCCATCTATTTACTCAAACTCGCTTAGTAAGTCATGCGTTGTTTTCTTCTGTCTTTCTTGTCTCCCGTCAGGCCTGTGAGTGTCAAAATTTCTAAACCCTATTTCCTCGTAATGTGAAATTTCTCTTTCTCTCCCTGATGTTAAATATATGTATTCTTCTGATTTTTTCTCTAAACCTTAATCCTTGCTAACATATTTTGTACGGTTAATTCCCAGGACTCTTCTGAAGAACAACATTTCTGCTGCTTTCAGTCTTTCTTCATCTGTGAGGAATAACATTTACAATTTTTCAGTTCTGCCTATTTCATTGCCGATGCCAAGATATCTTTAAAAATAGACTCTTGATAAATACTTTTAAATGAAAACTGTATGGCTAATCTTCAATGAAGGCTAAACCAATTTCTCACATTTTCATATTTTGTTTTTAGCTAAGAATTAAAGCTAACCCCAGAGTTTCAGTCATTCTACAAGAACCTAAGTTTAAAAGAAATGTTTTTATTTCTGAGATAAAGTAGTATTTACATTATTCGAACTATTGAAATTAACTTCTTTATCATTTTACGACTTTTCAGACGTTATACACTCTGGCCTTCTTCGACCCGAAGCCTTTATTACGATCAGTGGTGTATACTTATTTCATTTCTTGTACGAAACCGATTCTGGTAGTCATGGTTTTACTTCTTTTTAATCCGACTCTCTAAGTTATTTGTTCACCACTGCTGTAGCCTGAACTCACAACTCTTTGGGCCAAGTCTCTGGAACTAACCAACGCTTATATCCACTGGTCCATGTGTCATTAGAAGCATAGTTGATAAATACTGATTTACATTTCATCTGAAGTTATTATGCAGAACATATAAAACTCAATAATTTCAATTTGATTTGAAAAATATTTATTAAAATTTTTACGATTAATCTAAAAATCATAACAATATTGAGTTAAAGGCGTAGATAGTTTCAACAAGTTTTATTAGAGTTAGTAGTTTTATCCCCCCAAAAAGACAGGAAAAAACTTTTAACTTCAATACCATTACAATAATGTTATCAACATTTGAACAACTTTTATAATTGAACAAATAACATTTGATAATGTTTTAAAGCATTTGCATCATAATATAATGACTCGTCTTCTTAATAAAAGCAAACAATTTAATATTCATTTGATTTTATTGATTCCTTTTACTTCCGTGGTGTAGAAATCCGACAATTCCGTGATTTTAATTGCTTCTCATAGTCCTGATTTACTGTCATAATGTTTGCCACCTTAAGATAATTTCATTTTTAAAAGTAACTATTGATTTTTGATCAGATTCAAATCGTGATTAGATGGTGGTCATTCAGTTATCTTCTCTTCTGTAAACCATTATGCTCAAATAATTCACAAGTAACTTTAGATACATAAGAAGCCGTTTTGTCATGCATAAATATGCACTTTATTTTGAAACTGCAAGGATAGAATTTGTATCATTCCAAATTTTGTCCATGAAATCGCAATAGTTAGCCCTAAGTTGTAACTACGTGATCGATTTTGAATGGTCCCATATTATCAATCTACCACCTCTCTGCTCACTTTTTTAGCCACAGGCACAACTGCATTGGATTATATCCTTTCGTCAAGTATTTTTAGCGTCATCCGAAATTTTTCCGTGAAAATTATTTAGTAGAGTCCGTTTTCATGTAATTCTTAGCCCTCGTGTATTTTGACGCTTTAAAATATATGCTTTACTAAGACGAGTTTTCCTAGGATATTTGGTGACAAATCACAATTTGTGAAATATTATACGCATTTTTTCTTCTCGTCTCCCTCAATACCAGTCTGTTCAAAGGTCGGAGCAATGCTAAAAAGTGGTTATGTTTGCAATAACTTGCTTTAATTTCCTTTCATTTTTAGAGGACGAGTTGTTAAAGTTTTTTATTTGCTTCTAGTTCTCAACGGAGTTAAATTTTCATCATCCCGCTTTATTGTTCAATGATCTACACGAAGTTGTTTTTAATATATCCTATGTAGAATTCCATCACTGAATATCTTGTTAGAACAATTCTATTGTTCATATTTCAACATATATTATGAGAAAAATAAAGAAATAAAATAGATTTTACTAGGTTTCAGAGGCTTTAAACTTAAATTAATTTTAAATTGCATAATAACTTAAAATTGAGGTTTTATAATAAATCCAATAACTTTAATAAAATTATTGGAAATCACTACCTATTTTTTCAAATCGTTATCATCCAATACAAGTTAGTAAATTCATTAAAAAACAAAAGGTTACAGGGTGTGAAAGAATTAGTAAGAAAAACATTAATAATGAGCTGAAATAAAATATAGTAATCAAGAAGATAGTAGACAGCGATTGACATTGCAATTAAATTTTTGAAGATTAAAGTTGGCTGGGAAGCCTGGAGCTGGAAAAGTGAGAAGCTCGAGAGAAAAGAAAAAAAAAAAGAAAACTGTTCGCACCAAATTTACAGATACATTTAGCCAGTTCATCTGTGAATTAATGAGATCTCGACGCCAGTGTCGTACTGCGTTTATCTTGATAAGGTCTGGGTACCATAGCAAAGAGCCCATTTAACTCAAGCTTTTCTTTAACTCAAGCTGAATTAATCGCTTAAAATTTGACAAATATTATTAAAACCAAACTGGAAATATTGAAGTTTATATGATTTGCATAAAAATTTCAGATGTACCGTAGAGTAGTATCTGATTATTTAAGAAAATATCCATCCGTTGTTTCTTCGTTCGTTCAGGAGAAGTTTTTTTTCTTTTTTCTTTTTACTTGCCAGATTTGTTGGCGTTTGAGCCAACTTGAAAACTAATCTTCTAATGGAGATTCTGAAAGGAAGTTGAGTCCTTACTTTATTCGATGGATCAGCCAATATTTCTTTCTTTTTATAGTAGGCGCACCATGCTTGTGCCAGTAACATTTGTAATATTCAAACGTAATTAACATTAATCGCAAAGAAATATATATTTCTTCTTTTCTCTTAATATTCTTATTACTCAATTGGTAATTATTTTCTACTAATAAAAAGAAGAGTGCATTCTTATAATAATTTTAATATCATGTCCATTTAGAACGTAGGTGATCAGATCTTTCAAAATATTTTTGAAGTACCATATCGTTTTGATAAAGGCAGTTCAGTCATTTTCCCTACCCATATAGTCTTGGTTCACACTCCACCCACGTCTATTGAACAAGTTAAGAGGCTCATCCCTTGTTCCCTGTTTAGGATGTGGCTTCCGGCTTTCTCTTTTCCAATCTTCTCACTTTGTTTTTTATTTTCAATTGGAGTAGATAGATCTATCTATCGCCCGGTTCACACTCCACCCACGTCTATTGAACAGGTTAAGAGGCTCACCCCTTGTCCTCTGTTTAGGATGTGGTTTCCGGCTTTCTCTTTTCCAATCTTCTCACTATTACGTAGCCCCCTGCACATCAGTGACATTACCGCCTTACTCGGGGTACGATTAAAAAAAAATTGAATTGAAAGATGTACTTCGCCTAAGCTGGCCAGAGAGTTCAGTTTAACTTGTACTTTAAGCCATATCTGATGGGAGAAGAAACAGATTCGCGTATTTTAAAAGTGCATTTAATTACATGTAAATATAAAGATTTTTTTTTATTTTTCGTCACAACCCTTATCGTAACGTTGTGCGAGAAATGTGGATGTATATAAAGAAAACACGGGCTAGTAACTTATGCTATAGAAGCCCTCTGACATGGTGGGCGCTTATAGATACTTAAACACGTATATGCAGCGTCCTTGGTAAAACTAGATTTCAGGATCTGGAATGACCGAAAGTATTTCCAGTTTGTTGTTTACTTTCATGAACTTAGATTATAAACATTTTAACCTGACAAAAATGTCTAATTTTAGGGGAAGTTGGATTTTGAGATCCGACGACGTATTGAGATGATCAAAGATGCTTTTCAAAATGTCAGCAGAGTATTAAGGCGAAGAAAAACCTCGTTGGAAAAAAAGGAGTATAGATGTGTTAAGTGATATCTATACACTTGTATAGCAGCAAATGTTGAACAATCTCCTCAAAGATGAGGAAGAGTCTTGAAGCAACAGAAAAGTTATTCTACAGAAAAATGATGCAGATACCATAGATCGAAACTCTGAGCAACTGCTAAGTTTTGAAAAGAATAGAAACAAAAAAGAAAACTTATAAATATCAGGAAGAGACAATTGAAGTTTCTGGGTCATGTAACGTGGAAAAAGGCTTGGAAAATTTGATACTCACAGACAGACTAAGAGAAAAACGAACAGATTAAAGTCAGTGTGTAAAATACGTGATGGGCTGTGCAAATGGATGGCAGAAATAACAAAAAAAACAAAAAACAAACAAACATTAAGAGCTACAAGGGAGAGAGATGTGAAGGGCCATGGACACCAACATCCTGAAAAGAAACGGCACAAATAATAAGACATTGTACTTAAAATGCTTAATATATTTTTTTACATATGGATTTTATGTTGGTTAATTAGTCGGTGCAGTGGATCTCGGCTTGGAACGAAAAATTTGGAGATGTTATTTGAATTTATTGCCCTCACTTACTCGCAAATACACTTGGTATTAATCCGTATCTTCTTCCTCCAGCTATGAGTTAAATAGCAAGATAGATTTGATCCTATAGCCTACCGAAGAAAATAATGGCAACAGACTGCGGGAAAATCTTCTTCCTGGTCAGTCATATCTTTTTCGTAACATGATTGCCTAAGTGTGCATTACCTATGGCACTTAAATGAGTGATTGAAAGTAGTGGGAAACCGTCAGTATTGGGAGATTATGGAGTGTACTTGTTTGGCTAGTACAGAAACTCGTTTAAACACATTTGTGTAATTGAACAGCTAAAGTGCCACCATGTAGCTTATACTACAGCCATGGTGAGCGAAAATTAAAGTTTCGCGAGAGGAATGAGATAGAGAATAGAGAAAGATAGATAGATAGAGAGAGAAGGAGAGAGAGAAAGAGATTCAGAAAGAGAGAGAAAGTGCATAATATCCTGTGTGGTCAGTAATTTACAAGGTCCGTACACTCAAACTATCTATCATATTAAATTGTGATTTCTTGTCCACTCAACCATCGGCAGATTCGGGACATATGATATCAACGATAAACCTGTCCATGTGGTACCAGGAAAAAAGAAAAGAAAAAGAGAAAGAACAAAAGTAGAGAATAAATTATTTTTAAATTATAGTGGAAAACGAAAAACAAAATAAGAGGGAGAAAGGCAAGAAGAAAAGTTCGTAATAACAGAATTAAATTTTAGTCTTGAGTTTTATTACTCCTTTAACACTTTGAACGGGTGAAGTCTTATTTAGTTCATTTTAAAGTTTCATGACCAAATTACATTAATAGATAGGTAGGTACACTATTAATATAGAGATAATGTTTGAGGACATCAGGATTCTTAATAATGTGTGGGCCAGTACCGTAAAAAAACAACGGCAACATATATATAGATGTATATATTATTAAGTATCTTATATCAAAATATAAGATAATAGTAATCGAAAATCTTGAGCGTGATAGGCGGGAAATATATATATATATAATAGATGTTACAATGGTTTATAAAAGCATAGTATCACTACACAAAAATTTTTATGTTTCGGAGCACAATTGCTCTTCGGGTGAAATATGGAAGTGAAAACAAATGGTGGAAACAATTTATTTTTGGGAAGGTGGTATGTAGGGGATCCAAGTGAATAAAGAACGAAAAAATTATTAACAACGTTCAAAACATTAATTTAAATCAGTGCTTAATATAGAAACAGAGCAATGAATACTTATTATAAGTTATAGTTTAGAACATGTACAAATTATAATTTATTGCAAAAGTGTGCATTTTGTTTCGACATCGAAAAAACAATTCCTCATCATGTAGTTAATAATGATGGTAACTATCTGATGAGGCATTGTTTTTCGATGTCGAAACAAAATATACACTTTTGTAGTAAATTACAATTTGCAAATGTTCTAAACTCTGACTTATATATATATATATATATATATATATATAAACGAATAAATACATAATCTTTATAATAATAGAGAGGATATATATATATATATACATACGTTTATATATGTATACATATATATGAATATATATTCTTCGTTACTTAATTGCAAAATGACATAAAATATAATAATAAGACACTGTTAAAGAGCAAATATGTGGCGAGAGCTTTCATAGCTGTCAGTAAACTATAATAACTGGTAGCAAAGAAAATGAACGAAGCCGACTTTGACTCACTCTCTGATGAACTTGCTACAAACGGTTTTTATTATAATAGACAGAATAATCAGAATTTATTTTTTATGCTAAGGGATTCTGAAATGTTCTCGGACAGCCAAAATCATTTTTTATGTTTAGTCGTTAAAATTGAAATTCGGAATGTGGCTAGGATCAAGAATTTTCTAGCACCCCCTTTGGAAAATGACAGAGGTGATATTCGCTGATTTTTACTGACAAAAAATAATTACACTTCTTCTTTGACATATGGTTACTAACACACACACACACACACACACACACACACACACACACACACACACACACACACACACACACACACATTATATCTGTTTTTTGTTTTTTTATGTTTTATTGCATGTTTCAGTCTAGATGACAAGCAGTGACGGTTTTTTAAGGAAGGGTTTTTGCATTCTTACACTTAATTGAAAAGGATTTCCAGATATTTGACGCATAATAAAAAATAGAAAAGAAAAGAAAGGTTAAAAGACAGTCGGGGAATTTTTTTTCCGATGAGACACGTATCTCAGTCTTATGATGGACGTATGTCTTCTTACTTCATACTCAATACTTTCTGAATTTTTTCACTGCTTTTGAAACAGTCAGCTAAAATTGCTTTTTTCTCTGACCAGGTAAACGGAAGATACATAAATATATTTGATTTCATTCTTGGAAAGAAAGAAATTTATACGGACAAAAAACATGATTTCTTCTAAAAATATTAAAAAAATAAAACAATAATTTCAGGTTTAGCTCATTCATCGAGCGTAGGTCGATAGATCACACGAGTGAAACTGTACCATTGGGAGATTTTGTCACTTTCATATATTTTCTTTCACTGTTTTTCCTTCTCTCTATTTCGAGTTCTTCTATTTCTCTCTTTCTCTTATTTAACCAATCTATGTCAAAGACGCCTGCCCAGGCATATTTCTATTTGTTCAACACCTCAATGACCATCTGAAGGTTATACTACAACTATGTTGAGAAGAACTCAGATTCTGGTAAAGAGCACATAATCTGCCGGGGTAAAAAAGTTTTAAAAAAGAAGAATGCGCTCAAGCATTCTGTCTCCTTCTAGCGCAGTCATTCACGGTCTCCAACAAGGTCCATCCACAGAGATTCACTAACATTCAATTCGTAGTAAAGTTTACGTGTACGTCTAAATAGCAGCTCTCACTGGGGTCGCTTTCCCAATCCGATAGCATCCTGAAAGCATATTCCTGGCATATTACTGACCATACTGATATTTTGAACCTGGCTTACGTGGCAGGAGAGCGACCATTCTATCCACGATAACCACACACACACACACACACACACATACACACACACACACACACACACACACACACACACACACATATATATATATATATATATATATATATATATATATATATACATACACACTCTCACAAATATATATATATATATATATATATATTGGTAAAAATAAAAACAAAAGAGTCAAACATTTGGATAGCTTTTTATTATGCTGGTTCTAAGCATCTTTGATGGTAGATGGCTTTATGTTAACGACACTGCAGTTTCTCTGAAGATGGCTCATGTGAGCCGAAAGCTTAGAACTAGCATAATAAAAAATATCCAAATGTTGGACAGTTTTTGTCAATATTTTTACCCGAAATTAAAGCCAAAATACGATGTATAGAATGGCTCATGATTAAACATAATAGACATTCATTGTCTGTTATATTTAACAGTATATACTTAGAAAATTATCTGCTGCTTCGATACAATATATATATATATATATATGTGTGTGTGTGTGTGTGTGTGTGTGTGTGTGTGTGTGTGTGTGTGTGTCTAAATTCAGAAAATATTTAGGTGGAGTAGCTATTTTAACATGCCAGTTCGAGACATGCATTGTCAAACCCGTTTAATCAAAGAATGGGGGAAAATTCTTTTGCCGGAATTAGGGGTTAGTAAAAGAAGTGATGGGAAATGTTGTTTACTACAGGATTAAGCCGAGGGGAATTGCAGTAATAAATTTTTTTGGTAATGAGAGGCATGTGGCTTGATCATTGGGTTAGTAGTGTTAGGTAATAGGGAAGAGGTTACTGATTCACCAAATTTTAAAATCTAATTTATGTAAAAGGCAATTTCCATTATGAATAATTGGAAGGAGATAATAATTGAAATTTAAATTTATTACGGCGTCGACACATGATAATGATTTATTTACGTTTACTTAAAAGTAATTTCTGATAGTAAAATTTCAAAATTTTATTCTTTTCTGTTAAACATAGATTATATTAATCATATAAACTATTAAGAGTATGTGCTGTGCCTATCAGCTTCCATTTTATTTGTGGATTTAGGTCATTCTCTTTAATTCCCAGTATTTTCGGGAAAGGGCCGTTTTTCAATACCTAAATTAGGGTTAATAAGAAAGTGCTTGATATATATATATACGATAGAATAAAATAAAAAGAACAAATAGGAAACTATCTTAATCTAACATGCTTCAGTTCTGTTAAAGCTTCTTCAGAGAGCGTGAGTGAAATGAAAAAACTAGCAGACTATATAATGGCATATTATGATTTGGTTCATATTAGTCAGATATGTGTTACGTGTAAATTAAACAATCGATAATTTTTAAATGCATGTGTGTGTAATATTTTGGATGGCAAAGTGTATAATATTATATGAGTATACTTGTGAGAGAACGCTTGTCTATTTAGGTGAATGTTAGAAGGTAACGTTAGTTAATATATCTGTATATGTGTGTATATCGGAATATGAACGAGTGGTTAAAACGTTCGCATTCTGATCAAGAAACCTGTGTTCGATTCTCACCATGGTCGATTTATTAAGAAGGCGATTCCAACGAATGACAACTTTGGAAAGTGATACGACTTGTGATTGAAACTGGGTAGATAGAACCATTGATGGTTGGACTATCTCGAATTCACAAGTCACTGTGACCGGGGGTTTGAGAGTCCTAGCTTGGTTCAGACCGTTGTTCATACTTGATAACTCGCTATGTCCCAGAAAATGTAACTATGTCCACTCAGCATAGTTGCAGTATAAGCCACAGATAGGCTGTGTGGGCCTCTAACAAGCCCAAATATGCCCGAGCATGCGTCTATAATCGGGATCAGCTAGCGGCCCCGGTAGACGGGTATCCTCGAATACGAGTTGCCAGCCATTATTATGTGTGTATGCTTATTAATTCAAAATGTGTAATAATCTATTCGTGTGTTTGTGTAAAAACGCTTGTCAGTCTAGGTGTAATATTCCACGTTCACATATTTTAAAATTATCTCTTGCTCTAATACATGTGATATATATATTAATACGAATATATATTAATACGAACAACCACCTATTTAAATAGTATCAGTGCAGTTTATTCCCATTTTAACATCTTTAAGACCTACTATAGAATAAATATTTTTATCATTATTAATTATTGTTGGTTTTACACTCAAGATTTTTTCAAATCATTCTGATCTATCTATCTATCTATCTATCTATCTATCTATCTATCTATCTATCTATCTATCTATCAGCATGGCGTATGCTAGTCTCTTGGACAGCAACACACTGTGCTTTCTTGGTATATTTTTCAACCAACCTAAACTGGAATGACTTCATCAAATCTATAGATGTGTCTATTAAATTTTTTCTCGTTAGAATCGATCTTGATCATTTATACATCTACCATTCGTCCGTGCATCGAATGCTATTGCCATATCTTGTCGGATCTCTTGCTATCCATCTCGATGTTCGCGGCGAAATCCAAAGTAGGATCCGCAATGTAATCGATTCTGACTTGGCATTTCGAGTTCAGTCACATTCTCACTAACGTGACGGAGCTTCCTTCTGTTCTTTTTCAACAAATATTTTCATGGAATTGCTCTGACGAGAATGTTTTCCTGGTGCTTCGAGCACATGAATTTAAGCGCACTACTAAGTTACTATCTAGTTCTCACCCTTTTACTACTGAAATAGATAAATATAACTGCCACTTTTACGCCAGCAGTTTCTTCTTTTGCAGTTCTACCTGTGGAACTCCCTTCTGTTTACTAGACTACCTGATAACTACAATCTATTAACATTCAAATGCAACGTCAATTGGCATTTTATGTTTTCTTGAATCCTGTTTTATCGTTTCCTCAATATCCACTATACTCAGTTTTTACTCTCACTTTAACTTTATGCGTACTAGTGGTGAAATGATTAAAGATTATCTATATTTTTTGCCATATTTCTGTTTGATTTAAAGGCTTAATTGTATAGAATAAATAATATTACTAATATCTTTGTAATTATTGTTCTTTTTTCTTTAAAACATAATGTGCGTAAAACACCATTCTTGTATTTTGAAAATATATTTATTTTATTGTTAAACAATTTTATTATTAAAAAATTTATCTGATTTGAGAAAGTAGTGGCAACATCATTAATATGAGTATTAAGCAACTACAGAAAAATATTTAAGCGCAGAGAAAGAGGATAAACGTCTTATTTGTTTTTTTGCCACGAACAATTTCTTATCTTTTAAACTCATAAGAAAAAAGAAAGAACTTATTTATGAGTTACTTTCTCAATGATATCTACTTTGCATTTTCTGACTTTAAGAAGTGCCTCTTGTAATGAGATATCCTTAAAAAGACATTTGAAATAAAAAAACGAAGATTATAGATATGTTATAGGAATTAGTTTCTATAATTACTGTAATATTGGTAGATATAAGAAAATTCACCACAATTTGAAGAACTATCGAACGAAAAAGAAATAAAGAAAAGTTTAAAATAAGACAAATCATTGCATACTTGTACTAACTTGATCCGAACCGTCGCCAATGCTCATCAAATAAGAGAATACAGTGCGGTCGTCTGAACTCCTACTTGAAATTCCTGTCCACATCACTGCTTGGGCTGACTTAATATGAGTAATTATTTCCGACAGCTAATTGACATATTTTATTTTCACACGATCAATTCCTCTCCAAATCGATCAGAGTTCGATGCGTTCAACAAACTTGACACACGACTTCTGCCAAATTCTCTTTGATTATGCGTCGAGAAACGAATAGAGGAAAAATATATTGATATATATTTAGGCTAAATTATTTCGGCACAAGACCGAATATTGGCGGGAAGGGAAGGAAACTAAGATGCTGTTACTGTGCCAAATGTTTTTCTCCTTTATGGGAAGGTCTTATTTGGTGTAACGATCAGTTTCCGAAATATTTACCTGAACTTAAAAAACTTCTCTGAAATTCCACTTATCAGACACCCACATATATCTATACATTCGGTTGCATAAATATCCATATCAAAAATATTATTTAATCTTCTTTTTCTATGTCTCTGTACCTCGGCCCTTTAGGTGATGGGAAATCATACCTCTTCAAAACGTAGTACATTTTGTCTTTCGCATTCTCTTTGTTCTGTATCCAGTTCTGACATTTATTTGCACGATTAAGTTAGGTAAGATATACCCTGGTTTCCTTTGTCCCTCTTGCCTTAAATAATTCCTGTGAATGTCAGTTTTTCAGAACCTGTACTGGGATTAAACCGCATGCATAGAGACAGAAAATGCATACAGCAAATATACAAAATTAGAATAGGGCGTAAGTCATGTATGTGTCTTCTCACCGGATCTATTCAACAGGTACAGCGAAACAATTTTGAGTGAGCTAGAAGTCCTGTCAAGATTCATCTTTGGCGGTCATAATCTCAGGAATATAAGATACGCAGATGACAAATTCTTTATATCAGACATGGAAAAGAACATCCAAGACCCCCTACAGAAGGTACCATGGGAAAGCGAGAAGAAAAGACTAAATACAAACTTCAAGAAAAATGAATGCATGGTTATCTTCAAAAACAGAGGCCTAAAATGTCAACTACAGGTCCGTGATACTAAAATGAAACAGGTGCAGAAATTTAAATTTCTGGGAAGTGTTCTAACATAAGATAGAATGTATGACACTGAGATACAAAGACGCTTATGCATGTCCAAAAACACATTTCAAAAGCTAAAGAGAATATTGCGATACAAGAAGATTTTGTTGCAAACAAAGAAAAAATTACTAGATTGATATGGGATATCTGTTCTCCTATATGGCAGTGAATGCTGGACGATCTCTTTAAGGATAAAGGAGAGACTCGAAACAACAGAAATGTGATTCTACAGAAGGGTGAATAAGATGCCTTAAATCGAACATTTGAGCAACAACAAGGTTTTTAGAAAGGATTTAAACGAAAAAGAAACGTATACATTGCATAAAGAAGAGATAGATGACACGTAATGAGGAAGGAGGGTTTGGAGAATCTAATACATACAAGATGGATAGAGGAAAACTGACACAAAGGTGAAAGTAGCGCGAGGCATATTTAATGGTCTTAAGTAAGTGCATGACGAAGTGGTGTTTGGGAATGCTGTGTCTCTTCTGGACGTAGGTGATCAAAGACCTCCACTTGCCCCTTATCTCTTGTTACTCTCAATACTTTTCCTCTTGGTATCGAAAGAAAAATAAAGTAAATAAGAAAATATTCGGCCCGACCATGAAACGTTACCAAAATGAATAAAAAATAATGTAGAGTAAATTTCCCTGAAATGTCAAAAGAAAATCCGAAAAAGTAAAAGTGTTCTCGTCATAGAAACTACATTTGAACTATTTTCATCACAGTTTTTATTTATTTTTTTATATATTTTCTAATTTATTTTGTAACTAAAAAAAAAAACACATAAAATAAAATAAAATGTATAAATAATTAAAAACAATTAAAAACATTTTAGATTATTCACAATCCAATTTCTTTTACTCAAGCGTTTATCTCATCATGAATCCCGTTTTGTATTATTAATCTAAAGGTTCTTTTTGTAAAGTAGAATTATTTGGGATGACTCAAATTATTCAGTCGGGTTCACAACCAACTCTAAACACATACAGATGCATAAACAAACAAAAACAGACTTTTTTTTAATAAGATACAGATTCCTGACAAGAAATTTGACAAACAGAAAACATTTCATTGAAACTAGATTTGATTAAGCGTTTCACCATTCAAGGCTTTAAAAAACTAAAGAAATAAAAGTATATATATGTATTTGTATGGCTAAAAAATAGTATGCTTTGTCGGGATTCTGTATCCTAGTTTCAAAACATATATTGTCGACATGTTAGACACATGAGTAGACCAAAAACATATAAATATTTTTCTTTTTAATCTATTCTGAATGATTGTATGAGCAGTTGCCTTTGGTTCATTTAAAAAAAGGGCTAGATGAATGTCTTTCTTTCAATCCATTCTAAAAAGCAGATGAGAATTTACCTTTAATTCGATACAAAAAAGCTGCAAAAATGTATTGATAACGATCGAGATGAATTAAGAATTGTAAAGCAAAGATACAGAATGAAAATAACTGCTTTTCTCAAAGTCTTTCATGTTTTTTTCTTCTTTAATCACAAGAAAAGGCAGCATTTTTCTTTACATTTTTTTGTGAATACTTCATCGTGCCGGCGCTACAAAATAATTCCATTATGTTTATATATTATATATTATAAGTTTCTTAAATTCTATAATTTTTCTTTCTCCTACATGCATAGATAGAAATTCAGGATTTTGTTTCTCTTAATATATTTTATCGTTTACCATTCGAGAATTGGGATTTTCAGTTCTAGTTTTAATTTCCGCATATATTTTGTCAAACTGTTCTTATATATTTCGTATTTGAATTATAACAACATTTTTACATACCTTTCTTTACATTCCTTAACAGTTGCTGACGTAAAACTTTTTCGCACCTGGTTACTTCTTTGTTGTCACTCACTTTATATAATATATTTTCCTCTGTGCATCTTTCCTGTCGTCAATATTTGGTTCCCTCCCAACCATTAAATGTTTATATAAACACACATCTTTCAACAAGTTTATTAATGGCCGACATCGTCGTTTTTTAAAGGGTTAAAGAAACTTGATAAACGTTGTATGTTGAACTGTGGTTTGTAGTGTGTAACAGCATGTAAGTTTTATAACTCGAGGACATTATTTTAGATCGACACAAAATTTTTTCAACTTTAAATTTTGTTAATAAAAATACATAAAAGCATCACGCTTGTGAAATTAGACGAATGTCGAAAGATAAAATAATGAGGCGAGACGGCAAAAACAGAAAATAATTTAAACTTAATAAAAGAAAAAGATAAAATATTTTAAACAGAAAAGAAACAATGTAATCATGTTAAAAACAAAAGAAAAGTAAAAAAAATTAAAGTTATTAAAAGAAGATGGCAGAAAAAAATAGACTGATTAAAATCATTCTTATTCCCTGAACATAGCACAATAACCGAAAGCAGTTACTGAAACAATCTCAGGTATTATATGTGTATAATCTCGAACAGTAACTCAAAAAACGTAAGAAAAACAAGACGAATTAATAAAAAAAATTTTCTTAAATCCTCCGTTATCTTCCATGAAATATGCAACCTACACAATCTGTTTACACGCTTTCAAACACCTGCAGAGAGAGAGAGAGAAAGAGAGATAGAGAGAAAGAGAGAGAGAGTGAGAGAGAGAAAGAGAGAAAGAAATGCACACATACATATATATATATATATATATATATATATATATATATATAACATATATATATATATATATATAACATAGTACACTTGGTATACATTGGTATACTATGGCAAACAAATATTATTAAAGCGAAGATATATTTTAGTTTATTCAAGAACAAGGGAACCCCTGCTGTTAAAAACGACGGCAAAATATTTGAGAGGATTATTAGGTGTTTCCTGACACTTTAGTGTGACAGGAAGGGAAAGGGATATATATATATATATATATATATATATATATATATATATGAATTTAATTGCCAGTGCGCTGCTGGTTATGTGGGGTGCGCAACCTTAGATTTGAAAACAAAAATTAATCAACATGTAACTTCTAAAACACAACTTGGCAAAATAGATAACCTGTGTTATTTTCTCTCTACAAATATCGAATCGGCTTTTGCTCAACACCTAGTAGAAAATATAGTCCGTGCCAAGTGGTATAGCAAAGTGTGGTTCAAAATTATACATATAGCTGGTTCCAATAATCATTTAAAGATTTTGAAATCAGTCTGTATATCATTACGGAAACTTTGTCTTTGCCGGCAGAAGGATTTTGTGAGGTGTCTAAATTTGTTGGGGCATATTTTGTTTTAACTCTCCCTAGCTAATTATTTACACGCGATTTCTCCTCCGTTTGTTATAAGTACATATACTTATACGTATATTTATTTTAACGTGTTTACCCACTGTTTTTGCTCTTCATATTTGTTGCTGTTCTTTTCGTTTAATTTATTTTTCCAACGATTTTCTCCTGATGAGGTCTTGGACAAAAGAGCCTTAAGGACTGCCAATATATTCCTTGTTTTAAAAAAGTATGTGTATATAATCGACGACATAATTCTTGAAAAAAGATAAAATAATAATTGTTAAAGAACAAACATGTGGCAGAGATTTCATAACTGGGAAACGGCTGAACTGATTTTCTTGAAAAATTACACAGTTGTGCTACAAGCGTCTGCTAGTGTTCTTAGCTAGGTTTTGTGTCAATCGCTTTAACTGGAAACAACTGTTGCTTTTTAGTCTTTCGTGCCAACGTCCAAAGCGTCTGAGCTCCAGGACCATGGATTAGTTTTAAAGCTTTCATTACACCCGATCAACGCCGGGCTATACTACTAGTACATATATAAACATAAATACGGTTTTATTATAACAGAGAAGAATATTTTGTCAAATATGCAAATATCATTTTCACTAATGTTGTAAAGAATTTTTAATAGACCCAAGCTATCAAACAAAACACAACGAAACTTTCAAAACAATGTGCCGCCTAAAATATTGCCACTTTACATTCTCACATTCCTGATGATAGCGCATACGGGTCGAAAGTTTTGATATGTAATTTTCGGATGTTTTTACTTCAACAAAGGTAACATTTATCAAACATTTTCGCATACAAAAGAATCAGTTATAAAGTCATCAGACAACATTCTAGGTCTGATGTCTCTGGACCTGTGCGATAGAAAGAAATCTATAGCAATTCCGCATTTAAGTTTTTTCAAAGTATCACTCCTTCTGAAGCCACGCATTTTATCCGGCGTCGTCTCCACTCATAGAAGCATTTATGGAACTTCTTTATTCGTATATAGAGCAGCTGTCTCGTCACATTCTCTTGGATTTTATCAAAGGCTTGAAATCGTGTTCCTTTCAAGTGGAAATTAATTTTTGAAGATAAAAAAGAAAACGCTAGGTTGGGGATCTGTGAAACATGGTAGCTGTCTGACCTAGTGACTATTTCCATGTTCAAAAGCTACAAGTCATGGTCCCTAATAGAAACTGTTATGTAGCAACGCGACAACATCCTACACATTATCCTTCCAAGCATTGTAATAAAAAAGGAAGATAGCTAGAAAGTTATAATTGTGTGTATGCTCGACAGAGATTCTCGGTCTATCAGTGAAAAAGAGATTTCCCTCTGCATACTTTATCTCATTACACTAATAATAGATCCGATATATTTTGATCAGACATATATATATATATATATATGTGTGTGTGTGTGTGTGTGTGTGTGTGTGTTTGCCGAATCTTTTTGTCGATAACCGAAACTGTTGCTTTAGTAAGAATATTTTTGACCCCAAGAAAATCCTCAGTATCTTTTGGTTACAAACCAGTTTACGGAACAAGCGTAGCTAATGATTTCTTGATCCCTTTCAAAGTTGACTTTCTTGATCAAACAAGCATTGCATTTACAATCAAACAGTTTGTCATACGTCAGGGGCTTAATTCATTGCAGGTTAAATTGAGAATGACAAACTTGACCTACCGCTTTACCCCAGCACACTGACAGACAGTAACGCGTATCAAAGTTAAGGTACGTGTTTGTGTACCGGATTTTATTGGGCTGAGTTAACATTCTCACTTGAAAGACGCTGGCTTGGAATTGCGAATGATGTTCTTCAGACTTTTCTCTGTATTTCTGCCACTCTCACTCATTTTCTGCCTCTCACTTTCTATTACAATGTTTTTCTTTTATGCTATCTCTCTCTCTCACTTTTTCTCTAGAAGTTGGCCTTTCACAAGCACACACATGAATATGTTATGTACGATAAAAAACATTTTCAGAAAAATGGTTTTCACTATATATATATATATATATATATATATATATATATATATATATATATGCAATAAAAATTGCATTCAAATCCACAATTATTCCAATTCAATCAGTTGATAATAGTTCAAAACGATTACCGACCACCAAAATGCCTCATCCCTGATACTGAAAAGTTTAGCACATAAATATAGCATACATTCAAGATATATTTCATCGTTCATTCATATATACATTGCATATGCGCATTGATATTGATATATATATATATATATATATATATATATATATGTGTGTGTGTGTGTGTGTGTGTGTGAATATATATATAAATATATAAATATATGTATGTGTGTATCTATCTATCTATCTATCTATCTATCTATATATATATATAATTTCAGCAGAAAGTCATGTCTGTTAAACAACCAATTGAATTATAAAGACATTTTATTAGCGGATAGCATCTGCGCTATACTCAAATTTGGAAAATTAAGTTTTTGAAAATTTTGTATATCGGTGTGTGCAATGGATTAATATCTTCATATGCTAAAGAGTAAACTTATGCGATAAAATCTTTATTGCTTTTAACCACAGCCTCCAGACAATTTCGAAATCTCCTGCAAATCTTCTGGGCGTTCTCCTTGCTGTGAAGGCTTCCATAATTCTTCCCTTCAGTTCGTCTTTATTGTGACAAAGGGTTTTATAGGCCTCTCGCTCAAATGTATCCCAAACAAAATAATCAATGAGTTGTAATCTGGGGATATGGTTTTAATTTTGTTTTAAATTTTTATTTAAGTAGCTATATATTCTAACCAATTTAAAATTTATATTATTTCATTTTTTCATATTTTTTGTTATTGGATCATAAATCAATGGATATCAGAGATTGTGAAAGTTGGGCAAAAAATGTCTGTATACCATATATATATATATATATATATATATATATATATATATCTGTATGTATGTATGTATTATGATGAGTAAATTTTCGGCATTTTCTATTTTTCATTTTTGTGTAATTTAAACAACATTGCATCCATCACACCTTGTATTTGCATATACATGGGTAATATATATATATATATATATATACAAAGTTTCGTCCTTTAGAATTTTCTTGAAATAAGTTTATGTTTGTGCCATCAATTATGCTTTTTTTAATTCATGCTGTTTCATTTCAATTTTTTTTTTTTTTGGCTTGGCATCACTGATGTTACTAGATTTCCTATACTGTGATAATAGATGCTCTCCCAGAAATTATTAAATGTTGCATGAACTAAAGTACAAAATTACTTTAGAGGACCTTTCAATCAATGTAAAAAAATAAAAAAATAAATAAAATGAAACTTAAAAATTTCAGCCTCTTCAGTTTCTGTCAATGTGTAGAATTTAGTGAGATTTAGTTCTAAAAGAAGGAAACGATTTGCAAGAATTTTCTTCTAAATTGTTATATATTTTCTCCAATATTGTTATTGATATATAAATATATAAATTGTTATTTTTCATAAATTATTTATTTTTCAATTATTTCAACTTAAGCAAGGCTAGGTATATGGTGCATTAAAGAAAGCCTAAAAGATTAACTGGATTCAAGAAATAGGATAGGTTGATTGACGTTGAATATAATTTTTTGAAAATTGCGGCTATAAGAGAACTAAATAAATGAAGGGACTTCTACGGTCAGAAAGTTCAAAAAATGAAATTGTTTGAATAGAAGTGGCGTTTACATTTAACTATTTCAACGGTAAAATGGTGGGACCTGGATGCCAATCTAGTAGCACGCTTAATTTCACGTGGTTGTGGCACCAAGAAAAACTTCGTCTGAGAAGTTGTCATAAAAGACTTATAGAAAAGACAGAGGAAAACCACGTCAGGTCAGTGAGAAAGTGAATGAAATTGAGATGCCAAGTTAGGCTCTTTTACATTGCAGTTTGTTCCTTGAATTTTGTCAAAAACCTTGAAATAAAAAGAAAGATCACTTGACAAGATACAGCAAGTGTATTTAACTCAGTGATAAATGATAGATTTATAAATGCGCAAGATGGAGTCTGATGAGAATTAATTTGGAATTTCTTTATTGGAAAGAAATCAGTGATGTCTGCTCTTAGTGGACGAGTAGAATACCTCAAAGGCGCATTTTTGAAAAGAAAGTACAACAACCTAATTCCAAGAGAGACTTCCCGAAGGAAATCAGGGAGGGAGTTTAAATCGGCACGTTGATAACAGAAAGGTATTCTGTTGAGAGGAGATTCTTGACTGGTGGGGCAGCAGAAAAATGTATTACAGACACCACTGAGTTTCTTCGAGAACAAAGCTCTATAGTATGTCATGGGTTAGGAATAAAATAAAGAAGAAAACTTGAAGAGGAACGTGTCTCTTCAGGGTTATTAATGAAAGGCGTGAGGATGTCCACCGCTTCCATGAGAGTTTGTGTGATTAGAAAGTCCAGGGTTTGGATGACAGTATGATCAGTGACACAGTGATTAAGCAACTTCGCATGGTGGGCATTAAAATCACCGAATACAAATGTATTTGTAAACAGATGTAGGAAAAGGTACTTATCTATATTATCAAAAATACAATCTAGCACGCAAATGTTATGATAAATAAGGGAACGGTGCAGAAAGAAGAGAAAACTGACTGAATTTAGTAGAGAGATGGAGACAAATGTAAAAATGGTCTGGAGATTCAGGAGAGAGTTCCATAACCGACGAGGATGTTTTCAGACATCAACTCACAAGAGTACTTTGTAAAGAAAAGTAGGTAGCCATAAATCGAGAAATCAGAACAGGAATTTGCAGAAATAATAATTGTTTCACGGAGAAAAAGGATGGTCGAAGATTTTCCAAAGAGGGACGATTCTTCACTGTTTAAGTGCGAATAACATGAATGTTTTAAAAATAAATATTGAGGAGTTTAATTCGTTTTTACACTAGTTTAATAGTATATATTTGGTTACTTATAACCAGGGTGTGTTGTATTGGTAAGGAGACACCAAGGTTTGTAGTAGATATTGGTCATCAAATATAACATGTGCTGAAAGTTAACTAGCGCAGTCATAGTGAGGCCTCAGGTCTGCTCACTGGAGATGCATGCAGGCACATCCATACTAGCACTGCAAGATCTCTGATATTATTAGAATGTTGATTAGAGCAATTTCTCTAGACGAAACACAAGAATTCGGGTTCCTAACTACCAGTAGGGAAGCAGCAACAAAAAAATCTGCCAACCCGCTACCCTCACTATAAAGACATGTTGCCAGCATCCTCATATATCACAGAAAAATTCATGACAGCACAACTATTAAGGCCTAACGCGAGCTGGAAACGTCTTCCTAAACGGATAATATGGGCTGAGCCTCTACCTCTGTTCAAGAGAAGGAGGAAGTGTATGGAGCGAGCAAGAAAAAGCTTATCTACTCAGGGGCACATAACCCAAGAAACTGGACTGCCTTCTTAAACAGAAAACAAGGGATTGAGCCTCTACTCCTGTTCAAGAGAAGGAGAAAGAGTAGCAATAAGGAAGCTTATCTACTCAATGACACATGACTCAGGAATCGAGAATGCCTTATTAAACAGAAAACAAGGTATGATCCTCTACTCCTGTTCAAGAGAAGAATGACTCTTGACCGAGCAATAAGAAAGCTTATCTACTCAAGGACGGACACATGACCCAGGAACCGAGAATGCCTTCTTAAAGAGAAAACAAGAGATGAGCCTCGACTTCTGTTCAAGAGAAGAAGAATGACTCTTGACCGAGCGATAATAAAATTCTATTTACTCAAGGGCAAATAAACCAATGGATAAAAGCGTTGGTTGAAACCAGGGACTTGACCCAAAAGAGGTGGACAAAAATTTGCTGATTTGAGTAAAAAAAATGAGATAGCTGGTACACAGATATTTGTTATTGACATGGCACGTCGAACGAAGTAAACGTTTCAGTTCAAAATTCAAAGCACTTGCAGAAAACCGGAGCGTACAAAAATCGAAAAGTGCTGAATATGGTAACAAAGATAAGGGAAACAGTTCGAGCAATGTAAATAGTGTAAAGAAGGGTAAATAGTTTATCAAAAATGATCTCAGTTATAAAACCTAGTGAATCATAATTAAGTATTTCAATATCTGTCCAAGTTGAGCTGTCAATCAACTCCTTGTTTACTTAGCAAGAGAATTGCCAAAATATCAAAGGCCAGATATATGGCACATATGAACTTTTCTCACTTTTCTTTCCTTCTCTACTAACTTCTTCATTTTTCTATCTAATTGGGTATGACTGTCTGTGAGGAATGGTACACATTATACACTACGTATCAGATTTTGATTAACTTAGTTTTTTATCAATTTTCAATGACATCAAAACCCAATTTGGAATGATGCCTTCCAAAATGTAAACAAAATATTAAGAAACAATAACATTTCGCTTGAAATAAAGACAAGATTCCTGAACTACGTAACATTAATCTTCAAATATGTTATTGAACGCTGGATAAATTTTCACATATGAAAATGAGATTAGAAGTGAAAGAGACTACCATAGACGAATCATTTTAGTAACGAGGAAGATTTTTAAAAAATAGGAAAGGGTAAATACACATATTCTTAGAAAAAAACAGATATTTTTAATTTCTGAGACATACAATCAGGAATGGAGGTTGAACAATTTTGCCATATAAAATGAAAGATTGGCAAAAAGAAACAGCTAGTAACGCAACTAACGAGTTTTTGTAAATCGCAGTACATTGACTTGGAAGAACATTAAATGAAAAAAACATTGTCTTGATCAACAAAGATAGAGATTTGGGTAGAGCAACGATTAAGATGTAATTAATGGTCATATCCCACGGAAAGAAAATGGAAACAATGAAAGATTTTAAATATATCTAAGCATGCTTCGAGATTAGCATTTTAGTTCCCAACCTTTTACTGTTGAAATAGCTAAATGCCACATATACGTTTACTCTAACTGGTTCTTTTCTCACATTTCCTACCTGTGGAACTCCTTACCGTTTTCTTGCGTCCCTGTTAACTACAATTTTCAAAAATTAAATTCATTGTCGGTTTCCATCTTCTATCTTCTTGAAAAGCTATCATCTTTTGTTTTCTCCTCAATTCAACTCTTCCTATGGTTAGTCATCACTTTTACTTTCGTTTTCACTTTCAGTTTCAGTTTCACTTCATGTAGCCATCTAATCGACTAGTGGCATTACCGCGTTGCTTCCAGTAAAGTGATTAAAACAGAAGTCAATATACCATATTAATACAAAGGTTTACATATCAACTGATTTATAAATCTTCCTTGATCTGCGTAATGGTGCAGTGGATATCGGCTCGAAACGAGAAACCAGAGAGCCGAGTTCGAATTCCAGTTGAATGCTTTACATTTACTTACGCACAAATACCCTCGCAAAAGGTGTTAATCCGTTTCTTCCCTCCATCTGTGGGTCAAATAACAAGATAGTTTTAGTTCTATAGCAGAAAGTAATGACAACCTACTGCGAAAAATATTCGCCCAAGCGTATATCATTTATAGCGTGTATCACTTATGGCTATAACTGACTGATTGACTTGATTTAACATGTTTCGATTTCCTAATCCTATTATTAAACTTCAAGAAACATTACTATGTATTTATATGTTAGTAATTCTTAAAATTAAAATAGAGCCTTCCAAGAATAACTGAAATTTCATATATTTTTTAAAATCAGGTAAAATCAGCTGTACTTTAATAATAACTCATGAAGACCTTACATCTCTAGTTGGGATATTTAAAGTTTCATAAATGCTACCTTTATTTTTTCACCTGAAACATAAACAAAGTAATATTTATGTAATTAAATATTAGTTACTTACTTAATTACCATCATTGCTTTTTCCAATCTGAGCCTGTTAGATTATGTACATCTGGAGACTTGCATTGAGTGAAATTTATTGAAAAAAAATTAAACCTAAAATCTAAGAGTTTTTTTTTATCCCAATCCAGTCGATAACGGCATTAGGTGGCAGATAATTATTGGGAGGGAGAATAGAAATATTTAATTAGGGGAAACGACAATAACAGAACATATTTCTGGAGGACAGAAGATGGTGTGTGGTGTAGAGTTTAAATTTTTTTTTTAATCATCTCACCCCAAGCAAGGCATTCCACTGCCACTATTGCGCATGGGGCTACATAGGGGAAGGTAACGAGAAGAAGTGGTTAGACATAGGGAATGTCAGGAGGAAGGTGACAGATGAGTAAGGATAGCGAGGATGAGGGTTGGGAAGTTGGGAAGAGTGTTTGATAGAATGGGAGCAGGTTAGTGTGTTAGGTGTCTATTGAACTTACATTTAAACTCCTGGAGATTGTAGCCGTCGGGGAAGAAATCGTTTGGAAGAGAATTCCACAGTCGGGAAGTGCGAGGAAAGAAACTGTTGGAGTAGAAGTTACGGCTGCATTTTATCGGTTTCACTGTAAAAGGGTGGGATCTAGTTGCTAATCTAGTATCTCGTTCAAATTCGTATTTAGGGGGCACTAGTGATCTAAGTTCATCGGAGCAGAAGCCGTGAAAGTATTATAGAAGAGACACAGGGAAGCCACGTCGCGCCGGTGGGAGAGAGACTGCAGGCGATCTGCCAAGTCGGTATCTATCACATTACAGACCCTCCTCTGAAACTTATCGAGAAGCCCGAGAAGAACAGCAGGGGCACCCGACCAGATATGGCAGCAGTATTCAATGCACGGGCGGATGGTAGATTTATAAATGTGCAGGATAGATTTAAACGGAAAAAACTTCCGGGCCCTACACAGAGAACCGACTTTCATAGCAGCGGATTTAGCAATGGATTCGATATAGTCATTCCATTTGAGGTCCGCTGAAAGCGTGAGACCAAGGAGGCGCAGTGTTTTACTCTCTGGGAGGCAAGCCCGGTCCATGCTAATGGGAGGTAGGTGAGATTGTCGATGATGGTTAATTGAGAGTGGCTTTGTTTTAGAAGCATTAAAATTTAAAATTTAAACATTTAAATCATCGAAGATTTATTTTGAAAGGGAAGCAAAAAAATCGGAAATAAGTTCTAGAGACGAGAAGTCATAGAGAAGAAATTCTTTGAATATAACATACGGTAGAATCTGACTAGTTAAACAGTAAAACGGCGAAAGTTTTTTTTAAACATCCAACTGGCACGTTTAAGTTCATGCTGTCGAGGTAACCATGAGAAAAACTCATCGGAACAGTTGCCATGAAAAGACAGAGAAAAGTTACATGTCGGGAGAAGGGACTTATTGAAGTTAAGATGGCAGTTGAAGATTGATTACAGCACATAACCTTCTTTAGATTATGTCAAGACTCTAGAAATATATAGTCAGAACACCAAACCAGATATGGCAGTAATTTTCAATGCAAGGAGATTTATAAATGTGTAATATAGATTCTGGCAAAAAAAATGTCCTAAACAACTAATTTAAAATAAAATAGATTTGAAATGTTTAGTATCAAATGAGTCATTCGATATTAACTGCGTAATTCCATAAACAGCTAATATCATCATTCACAAAGTACATTATATTTCAAATTTAAATATATTTCAGAATTACTAAAATTATTTGTAAAAATAAAATCTCACCTTGGAATAAAAATGGTCAGCAATGTGTTTCGAAATTTAAATTTTATAACAAAAATAGCAACAGCGTTTTAGTATTGATAGATTCTCTGGGATTTTCCGATCCAGACTGATCAATAATTGGAACAGATCAAGTCAGACATTGTTAAAGTTGACAATGCACACGAGACGGTATCGATCATAGATATTATGCTACCTACTGACTTGCAAAGTGCTTGTAAAAAAAAATTAAAAAAATAGTTTCGACAATATAGAATCATATCGACCAGGGAAAATAAGTTCAAGGAGAAATCGAAAGTTTAAAATCCTATAAACGATTCATCTTAGTGTTGGCAGATATATTGCTCAGGTTTATGAAAAATAACCTTCACTATATTTCTCACTCTCCCATCACACACACACACACACACACACACACACACACACACACACACACTCACACACACGCACACACGTATATATGAAAATCAATACATATTTGGATTATTCGGAGAAGTAATGGATAAGTGTTTGCTTTTCTATTCACACGTATTACTGAATCTTATTTTATATTAAATAATGTTTAAACAAGCTGATTATAAAACACCTACAGTATTATGATAAACCGAATATGATATGATATCCCGAGTAGAATAGTCGAAATATTTAAATACCATTTACTTTAATGACTTCAAAGAAATAGTTTCTCTTCTCTCTGTATCTGTACAAAACCCTCCCTGTTTTTTTCCTTGTTGGAACCTATCCTCTGCAGTTCTAATCTAAAAACTGAAACGAATTATCTGATCTTTCTAATTATCGGGCTATTAGTCTTCTATCTCCTTATAGCAAAGTATAAGATCTCATCAACTCTGAATTAGTTAAGCATTTAATCTTGCATGCTCTTTTAAACAATATTGATTTCACTTCTCTAGGTTAACTGCTGATGTATTAACGATTATTGCTGAAAGAGTCTAAGAAGCTTTGGATAAGAAGGATGACTTTCGGCAGTAGTTTTAGATACCTTGGATGGATTTGACTGGGTTTGGTATTCTTCCCGAGTTCAACGATTACGGTATTTCGGGATAATTTTTTGAACTGATTCAGACAAACATATCACCTGTTCTCTCTAAACACTACAATAAATGACTTTCTGCCTCTTTCTTTCTTGATTATTATTCTTGTACCCCTTTTTGGCAAAGTACTACAAGCTCGAATTCATTCGAAATAGATTAACAATCTCACCTTACTGGGTCCTCTTATAGATCAGCAATATTACTTACTGATGTGTTAACAGTCCTTGAATGAATGGTGACGATTAGGCGGTTGCTTTAGATATCGTGAAGGTATCCGACAGGGTTTAGCATTACTGGTCTTCTTTCCGAACTTAGAGGTTATGATAGTTTTTGGGCAAATATTTGGTCTGATCTAATATTTCATATAAAATTGCAAAGTAGATGATGCCTTGCATGGCAATTTTTCTTGGCTTTTTGTCATGAATACAACTGTTTCCCAGGACTATATCTTAAAACTTGTGTTGTTCTCATTTTCATAAACCCTCCTCATGAACTTACTGACTCATAACTCGGTATCTATGCTGATGACCAAAATGTTTAATACTCTCTTAATCGTAGATTTAATCAGTTTTATCAGCTCATATTGCTAGAGGATCTGCAGTTTGTTGCAACAAATGACTCGTTATTATTAACGCTTCCAAAATAAAACTGCTCTCTGTTAATTCTGATTAAACCTATTTTGTCTTTCATCAGTATAGCTGATCCTAACCTCAAGAAGTGTGATTCATTGCGCCTACTCGGGATGACATTTTCCGCTGACATGAAATGGAAAAAAGAGTATTGCTAGGAAAGTTGGTTCACAGTGACTGTGTTAAACAATTTATTCTCGCCACAATATATCTTTCCCATTTAGAAATATACCATTCATCTACGCATGAAATATTGGTGTCACATTTGGTCTCGCATTTCTTCCGTGTATTTTGATATTCTTGATAGAATCAAAATAAGAATACGCAATGTTATCAGTTCTGATCAGGCATTTTGGCTTCATTCCTGTTCACTCCGACGAAATGTAGCCTCACTCTGCCTTTTTTTTATCAATATGTTCATGATAATTATTCTGATGAGTTTCCCTATGGCATTTAAAATTTATGAATTTAAGCACAGTACTAGATTGGCGGCAAGAGTACATGATTTTATATTTGAAATGCTTATAGATATCCATAATTTCTATGCTAAAATCTTTTTCCCTCGCACTTCTCATTTGCAGCAACCTTCAAGTATTAAATTGCAATAAAAATGGTTTTCATTTGTCTGCCTACCTCCTTATTTTATTGTTCACTCGATTTAATAAACTGTTTTTTATCCGACCTATTCACACTTACATATCTTTGTGTCTTAGTTTCTTTATTTCTTATGCTGTGGTGAAATGATTAAATTAAAAAGAAACTACATAGCAAAGCGTGATAGACATATTTCATTGAACGAAACAAGAACTCAATATGCACGTCGAAGAGTGCATCGATAATATTCATCCCAATGCACAAAAAACTTGAAAAGGTGTTGTTCCACAAATCACAGATAAAAAGTTTGCATTTCTCGCCTTAGAAAGCAAAAGCCTTATCCACTAACTTAAGTAGAAAATTAGCCAATTCCATCAAAAACTGGTATCACCAAACAGTCCACCACTAAAAACAAGAATTATTTGTCTATATTTCTAAGAAGAGGTAGTATTTACACTATTTACATTATCCGGGATTATTGTCCACATCTTTGTTGCCATGTGTACGATGTTTTGATTGTTTTACTCTCCTGCCTTCTTCAGGTGCTGGAAATTTCGAACTAACACCTTTATCAAGATCACTGGTGTATATGATTCTCATTATTTTGCGAAGCGTCTTTTGGTAGTCACGAGTTATCTCCCTCTAACCCGAATCTAAGTTACTTGTAGCCTGATATTGGACTCACAACTCTTTGGTTCAAGTCACTGAAACTAACCAACTACTGGGCCATGTGTCCTTAAGGAAAAGACCAACTGAATTTCTGGGACTTAAGAACCTAATATTCAGTAACCATATTTTTTAAGAAGACCGGAGCGTACAATAGCCGAAACGTCGTACAAATGGCAACAAATGTGATGACAATAGTCCGAAATATGTAAATTGTGAAAACAAAGAGTTGAGCAAACATTCTGCATTCTGTTTGAGTGTCAATCACAGGACAGTGCAGAGAATTCTGAAAAAGTGGTATATATCTACTTAACATCATGTTGTTTGGAGTGATCAATTGCAATAGCGACGTTATGCCTCTATTCATCTTTTTAGACAGAGGCCTACATCAAGTGACTTGAGAAGATCGCTTTGTTCTGGGTCAAGAAGGTGGTTACTGGAAGAATTCTATGTCCTGCAACAGTACTCTGCACCATGTCACACAAGCAGGTTGTTAGACAATTTCTGAAACCTTATCACACTTTACATCTGGCCACACAAATCATCAGATTGCGAATCAATCGATTATTGTGTGTTGGAAGCAGTTGAACGAGAGATTAACAAAACTCATTGTAACACCAAAGATGGACTGAAAGCAACGATTATGGCAGCATAACAAAGAGACACTCTAGAAGAAATGCAGGAGATTCTTAAATCGTCTGAAGACTGTGATTGAAACCAATTTTGGTAAATATATTTGTTAAAATGAGATATCAGATATTTTTCATTTTTGAGTCATTTAGATGATAGTTTCTATATATATATATATATATATATATATATATGTGTGTGTGTGTGTGTGTGTGTGTATGTATGTATGTATGTATGTGTGTATGTGTGTGTGCATGTGTGATTGTCATTACAGTGTTACTTTTTTACAGGCACCGTTCACAATTTCTGTTTACATATGTACAATACTCCTAATAATAATGTGCTTGGTACATCATCATACTGCAAGCTATGAGGGTTGTATTTGAATTAGTAACCATTTACCCAGTTTCCGTCTGTAGGTAAGCATCTCTTTCAGACAATAATGTATGCATATATTATGCCTAGAACTTTATCTTACGGACTATTTCTTGCGGAGATGTCTTACGGACTATTTATTGTGGATTATTTTCGATTCTCATGATTTAATTGCATTCCTTTGACTCTCTAAACTTAGAAAGGCACGCTCGTTTACAATACATCTAATGTCCATTGTTCTTACTTTCTCAAATAGTGCAATATTTATGGTATTCTGACCCAAGCCTAGCTCAACAAAGAAAACATTTATGTTGATGTATGCATGATGTACCTCATGATATTTCTTGCTTGAATAACATCAGATTTCTGAATACATCAAGTCCGAACAGATACACAATTTCCCTTACAATAACGATTAATTGTAGTACTTGTAAAATCGAATAAACATACTGAATTACTAATATCTACGTTGAAGCATTGTAGAAATCTGTTTTCAGTAAAATTGCGGATGACTCATTCTTGCACGCTATTTGTTTTCTCTGTTTATTCGCGAATATACACGGTGTGTTTGTGTTGTTGTCTGCCTCATAAATTTCGTTAATTATTAAATATTCCATCCAACGGCTGCTATTTTTATCCAGTATCGTTTAATTCTTAGTTGTTTTAACTCAGTGTTTCTCCAACTTTTGAAACAACGGCATGCATATGCACAAATGTATATATCACAACAAACATACCGACATTTTGAAAATTAATAATTTTTTCTTATTAAAATGAAATACTATGAAATATAATGATAGATGTTTTTTTATAAGATAAACATAAATGTATATTGTGAAAATTGTTCCGGGTATTTTTCGCGATTTATTCAACGTTTGGCCGAATGTGTGATAAGCAGACCCTTATTTCTTTTTAATGAATATTAAAAAAAAGTATTTAATATAACATAATCGAAAAATAGTGAAAAGAATTATTTGAAAAAAAAGTTTATTACGTATTCATTTATTCAAATACTAACGCTTAATCGTCACTACTTTCACACACACTTACATTTATGCCGAGAAAATATTTTACGGCACACTTAGGAAAATTGCGCGGCTCCCTAGTGTGATGCGTCCCTGCGGTTGGGAATCGCTGTCGTAATATATGAGTTAATAAAGCGGGTTTGTGAATGCATGAAAAAAATTAAAACAAATTCATTTCTTTGTTTCGTGTTCATGTTATTTACCATATGGTTTCATAGTTTGCTTTTAAGTTCCGTCTGAAAAAAGCGATACTTTAGGATTAAAATATTTTTTTAAAAAATGGAAAATGTTCATGAAGCTTTTATTTTAGTTTTTATTTCAAGCTATTAAATTAAATTTAATATTACCAATAATTTCAATAACTAATTTAGGTTTACTGGAATAATCATTTTGTTGTTTTTTGTTGTTGCTAAAATAGGTGATTAGTGTCTCTTTTAGTCGTCTTTCATTGCAATGTAATTCTCTTTATTCAAAAATCTACAAAAATATAATAGACATTTTCTGGCATTTTATTAGAGGAATATTATTTTATTTAATGTACGACCAATCTGATTTTAAACAAGTATTAATTACTTTAAAATATTGAAGAAATGCATTATTCTAATGCAAAAGTAGCTGTCTTGACGTATTAATAGCATGATGACAGGTCAAATGTTGTTTTACGAAGATTTTATCTGTAAAACATTATTGAAAAAATGACGCGAGCGTCTTATTTTGCATAAAGTTTAAGAAAAATACTATACGTAATGTAATTCTTCTATTGAATTTAGGAACGTTGACATTAAATTAACTGTATTTATCTCTCTTATTTTCTGATTGTATCGTTTATGATGGCTCAGATTTTTGAAAAAATCATTAAAAACATCAGAATTTAAAATATGCGTTTGATAATTTGTATTATGTTTTCCATTTATGACTAGTGTGTATAGTTTTCACTTAAATATAACATCATCTAAAATACTGAAATAAATTCTACATGTTAAAATATTTAAAACTTAATATTTTTTCTAATTTGAATTAAAGAAACGAAAATAGTGTCTTGAATAAAGTTTATTTATAAAAGCAATTAAAAGCGTTCTTTGTAAACTAATGTCAGTTTTTATAGCAAATTTTACGATTCAAATCAGAATTTTGACAAGCGAAACAGACTCCCGTGACGATGATCCCTTATTCACAACACTATTAAGCTATTTGGTTCTGCCTATTCTATATATTCTTATTTCCTCCCTATTCGGCCTAAAGCAAATATCATTTACTAATCATCTACTTTGAGTGGTTCCTTTGTTAATTAAATAATATTATAACTTAAAAAAATATACAAAAAATATCCATGAAAAAAGAAATATGGAGACTATATTATAATTATTATTATAATTTAATATAAATTTTCCACGTATTTTCATTGTGCATAAGATTAATAGGAACGTGTGGCTAGCGTAAGATTAATCAGCGCGGAAAGTGCAATCAGGAAATCAAGCCAAAGATCTGGCGTATGTTGTTAGTTTCACATTCGCCCTAATGCCTCTGCGAAATGTATATATTCCTTTTTTTTGCTCTTCTTCCTGATCTTGCTCTCGGTTAAATAGTGATTCATACTTGGTTATGTAGAATTAAATATCAGCTAATCTAGTAGAAAGACAACACTGAAATAATAACTGCTGTGAGAGCAATGGAAAAACACTCCATATTCCATCCCCAGAATTTTCGGCTAATAAGGAAATGAAAATTGTTCAAAGACATAATCGACAACGTTTTGAAGAGAAACGACATTTAAAAAAAAAAAAAATAGCTTTTTGGTCAATGTAAAAAAAAATTAAGCGATCAGTTCGTATCAGGAAAATAGTTGAGCGCAACGTTAATGTGACGTCACCACAGCATCACAGATACCAAAACTAATAAACTACGTAGATGCAATATTTAAATTACATTGCTGAAATTTTTAGAGAACTTTTTCTATAATCATATCTACCCAAGCAAGGATCTTTGCTGCCACTGTTTTACAGGAGGTTACACAGAAGGAAAGTTATGAGAAAATATGACATTTAATAGGGGTTGTCAGGAGGTGGGTAAGAGAAGGATGAGAATACTGATGAGAGTGGAGTGGACGGAGAAAAAAGCATAAGAGAGAGAGAGAGAGAGAGAGGATGCAGGTTAGTGAGATAGGAGATGACTATTGACTTTACATTTAAATTCTTGGAGATTGTAGCTGTCGTGGAAGCAAGTAAACAGAAGGGATTTCCACAGACATGAAATGCGAGAAAAGAATCTGAGGGAGTAGAATTTGCGTTTACATTTTATTGGTTTCACAGTAAAAGGGGTAGGACCTATTTGCTAATCTTGTGGCTCGAGAATATTCATATATAGGGGACACAAGTATATATGTAGAAATATATTTATAATAATCTTTCCAAGTTTAGGGATATCTATTTCGTTGTCCTGAAATTTCATGTCGATTTTCGAGAAAAATTAATACACAAAGCAAATTATGCAATTAAATATTTATTCGACTGAATATGAAAGATTTTGTTGCACAAACTTTTTCCATTTTTTCAGAATGAGGTTTTTGTTTTCCTCAAATTTCGGTGATGTTCTCGGATAAGAACTTATTAAGACGGTTTTTTTTTATGTCAGACTATTCATTAAACCTTTTACAATTGACATTACTTTCCAAAGACCTAAATAAAGAAAAATCCGAAAGTGCAATGTCTGGTGAGTATCACGGGTGGGGCAATATATTCCAGCTAAACATCAACAATTTCGCCGGCGCGAAAGATAAGTGTCGTTTGACATTTTCCAGATGAAAACCAACACAACTTTCCTGTTCGCCAATTCTGGAAGATTTTCTTGAATTGCTCTCTTTAACTTGTCTACATGCGAGCAGCAGTTTTCAGAATCAACTGACGGGTTACGTGACAAAAAGTCATTTTACAGAATTCCTTTGAAATCTGACAGCATGATCTTCTTCAGATGAAGACCTATATTTAGGTTGGCAAATGAGGGCTCATGTCGCTTACACCAAGATCTTTTACATGAAACATTGTTGTAAACAATTCATTTAACATAACCCGGCACACTTTGCTCCAAAAAAGGTGCATTTCATTGCATTTATATAGAAAATCACAGATAGAAATGCGATACAAAAGATTCTTTTCACTCAGATCATGTAATATTCGAACATCAAATATACAAGCTTTGCTCATGGATGGTGAATTTTAATCAGTTTGTTGTTTCTGCCAATTTCCACAATTTGTGCAATGAGGGTGGTTTCTCATTCAATGTCATGATTTGGTCGTCATCTGTAGTGCGGTATCTACCTGAGCGTTTATTAACAATAAATCTACATTCATCAATTCTACACTCATCGAACTACTTCACTGTACACAACACATATATTTTTTGTTGCTTGCAACTCCTTTTTTGCTTTTACGGTAATAAAAGACAAAACATAAGTGTCTAAAATCCTCCTTATAATCTTCCATTTTCATAGGAACGGAACATTGGCAAAAATTAAGTATTTTTAAACTATTTTTCTCAACAGATATTCTGAAGTGTGCTCAAATCGGAAATGTAAGTATATTATATCTGTCGATAAATTTGCTGGAACATCGAGGACTAAAAATCAGCATTAACTTTCCGAACAGCACATAAAAAATTTCCCATTCTGCAATTAGTGTTATTGTTGTTACTAATATTGTTATTATATTTTTATTTAAGCAAGATAATCCCCGAATATTTTCTTATCAATATTTCATTGATTATTACTCTGTTTCATTTTACTTGCTCTGTTTATAATAAATTATTTCTTTTTCAGTTTTCTAAAAAGCAAATCAAACCCTTTCAATCCATCCCTAATGTTGCAATTCTCAGCTTCGGTTGTTGCTCGAAATCTCAATTAATTTGCCTTAAACCTTATTCCATCACCTTTGAAATTTTGACCTGCTAAAATCCATCAAGCACTTTTTTGCTACTGCAAATACTTGTTTTTATTTTCCTTCTTTAATTATTCCCTTCCAAATTAGCTAATCTATCGAATCGTTTTCCCTTTCGTTTGCTTTTTATTTATTTTCCCTTTTTCATGATTTCTTTTTTCACTATTTCATTCGTTCATTCTTTTTCCTTTAAGTCATTTATTCGTTCTTCCTTTCATTTTGCTTTTTCGTGCATTCCTTCATTCTTGCTTTCATTCTGTCGTTCTTCATTTGTTTTTGCATTCTTTTAATGTTTGATCGTTTCTTTTTTTCTTTTGTTTCATATTTATTATTTGCTTTCATTCGTACAAAAATTAATTCTTCTGTTCATTCTTTTATTTTTTTGTCTCCGTTCTTTCTTTTTTCTTTCTTATTCTATCTTTTCTTCTCTTATATTTTATTTAGTTAATTTTTCCGATAAATTTTTCTTTCCTATTTTCTTGCTTCTTTGGATTATTTTGTTCCGGACTTTTTGTCCTTTTCTTTTCTCTTTCATCGGGATTATTTCAGCATTCCTCTTTTGAGAATTCATTTTCGGCGGGCAAATTAAAAATCGGATGTTTTTAACTTTTTATTTTGATATTGTAAAGCCTTTGACAGTTTCATTTTCAAAATCAGATTTTTTTCAAATTAAAAGACAAGCATGAGTGATTGGTGAATTTGACAGTGCTGAATATGCCTTTATACAGTAAAATCTAATAAAAAAATACTATTGTTTCTATCCCCACAAGATTTGCCGATTTTTTACCTTATGTTATTTTTTTAAATTTGTAAATTTCATTTTTTATTCTGTTTTTTTTTTATTAATTATTTCGTTTTTATTTTGTCAACTCTCAAAATTAAAAATGAGAAAATGAAGGAAATTTCTCTATCTTTTATCTGGTCTTCTACTTCATAATCTAATTATTCAGTTTTTTCATAGTTTAGCAATTCTTCGATGCTGTAGTTGCTTTTAAACCATACAATCTGCTCAGATAACATTCTGGAATATTTTGATATCATTTGTCGAATGACAACTACTATAATACGTTATTTTATAAAGGGTGATTTTTCGCTGACATTACAGCTAATAACTATTAATCTCTTTTTTCCCTTTCTTTTGCGGCGGCGGCGACGGCTTGTGCTCCTACAGTGAATCGTTTTTATACAATTTTTGTTGTGAAACTGGGCTTATGTCTACCATTTTTCTTATTTGTCATCTATTTTTAGTCTGGTTTTTAATATATATCTTACTTGTGTAAATCAGATAAATATTTTTTATTTAGTTTTAACCCGATGTAGGTTTACTATGATAGCTCTAGTGTAAACAAAACCTCTGTCGACATTTTAGAAATTAGTGTAAACTAAAACTATATTCATCAATTACAAAGACTATTAATATCAACTTATTAACGTGTGTTTATCTTTTTCACTTTTGCATGAATTGTAGAAATGTGTAGGTTTCTGACACATGTACAAACAATGTCTATGTCTACGATCTTGATTAGTGTAATCCTGGCCTGTGCTTATCATTTTAACTCCTCCTAAGCAATTACTATATCTACATTTTGGACTAGTTTAAAGCGGACCTCTGTTTTAACTCTGGCGTGAACAAGACTCCTGTCAATCTTATAAAAATATTGTTAACTAGTCCAATGTCTAACTTTTTGATACTAGTGTAAATATATACCATTCTAACGCATGTCTACCTTTTTGATGTTTGCGTAAACAATACAGGTATATAATTTTCAACTTTTGTTTAAAGCGTTCATATATTCAACATTTTACTTGTGTAAGAAATATCATTTTTCTGTTTTTATTAGTGTAAAGCGGACCGATGTCAAACAATATCTATATCTTTCTTTCACTTATATTCACACTGAAGAGCTCAGTTCATAGAAAGTTATAAAAGAAAAAAAATCTTCAGAGGGAACCAGAAAACAATTACTAAAAAGGAGACAAAAAATAAACATCTATTTCTGCATAAAAACTGAGGAGTTGTGTATACTGGACGATATGCGAACTTATCTACACTCTTCTTGATTCATCTTTGCCTTTTCGACACCGGTATAAATAATATCTATGTGTACCTTTATTTTACTATAGTAAGATATTAGTGCGACAATAGTAATCAACTTTCTATATCTACCTTTTTGACACTCGTGTAATTTATACTTATATTATCTTTTTGCATAGACAGACTTACATCTACGATTTTGTCACATGTGAAGAATACGTGTTAAGAAGCGCGTTTGGGTGCAATGGATATCGCTTGGAACAAGAAATCAGAGAACTGAGTTCGAATTCCAGTTGAATTCGTTGCATTCACTTATGCGCAGATACCCTTGGGAAAGGTATTAATCGTCTTTCCCCCAGCTACGAGTTAAATAACAGAACAGATTGTATTATATAGCCTTGGTTGGCAACTGGTATAACGCAGAAATTATGGAAACTATTATAACATGGTCGTCCTAAAGTGTATCACATATGGCCCTTTACTAACTGAAAAAATACCACGTGTAACTTTGATTAGTGTTAAAAAGGATCATATGCCTACTTTTTTGAATGAGTTTAAACCGAACATTTTTATTTGTTTTGGAATGTGTGACTTTTTTTAACATTAAATAACCCGACAAGTTTTAATATTTCGTTAAATTAACCAAGCAAACTTAACGTAGTAGTTTTAACTACCTGATACCATATGCTGGTTTGGTCATACTACTTTCGTTTTTGTAAATTCCATTTCCTCTTCTTCCGTTTCTTTCTTTCTTACACTTGATTACACGCTCGCAGTAAGAAAGCCTTCCATACTACATATCCTGAAATTTAGCAACATATGTTATATGAAGCTAAATTTGAAGATTTTAGGTCAGAAATTCTCCAGATCCTAAGAAATCTTCTCTATTATAAGCCATATTTACAATCCTCCCATAAGAGTTGTGCGTGGAAATATAAACTTAAGCGGTGAACTTTTCATGCTCCAGCAAAGACGGCACATAAAGAACAATGTGAAAAAAATATTGGACGAGACTTAATGTTAGTTGATTCCCAGGAGCTTAAAACAAAAGATTTCACGTATCCACACACACACACACAGAGAGAGAGAGAGAGAGAGAGAGAGAGAGAGAGAGAGAGAGAGAGAGAGAGAAAAAATAGCATAGAAGGATGAAAGAGAGAGAGAGAGAAAAAAAAATCACATAGAAGGATGAAAATACCTACCTGGAATATGGTCATGCATCATTTTTTAATTATACGCATGCATATAAATAAGGAATGAAATAATTTACTTTTTATCTATATTCAGTCATTGAGTTAAGTACCATAAGTAATACACGTTTAGGCGATCATGTGTTGAAAGAGACATGACCTTCTAAGCTAGGGATTAGTACCTTTCACAACTGGTTTTACGTGTAAGTTAATGAAACGAATTCTGGTTGAATTCGAACTCTCTGATTTCTCCTTCCGAGCCGACAACCACAGCTGCTGTTATTTATATTAGTTAACTGAAAACCAGTTTGCAGTTTCAGCACCTGTTCTGCAGTGGCAAAAAACGATTACAAATTTCAATTTCTTGCAAAGGTCGACAGAAAAACAAGTGATATAGGTGGCAAATTAAAAGAAGGCCGATGAATTAAAAAATATATCTATGCCGATATCTATCAAGTCAAAGTTATTGTATTTATATTTTTGTATTTTGTTCTTTTTTGGTTTTATATATTTTCATTTTTAACAGTTAATTCCGTAAATGGCTGAGTTTCGAAAGCTTGATCAATTGTGGTGTTATATCTGTCATGTCATATTCACGTTGACATGAATAAAAACAGGATTACTTTTTCTTTATTTCTTTGTTTAAGTATATATATATATATATATATATATATATATATATATATATATACACGTTAATGTAACTGTGATCTATATACATATATATATGCATATATATATATATGTGTGTGTGTGTGTGTGTGTGTGTGTGTGTGTGTGTGTGTGTGTGTGTGTGTGTCTGTGTGTTGATGCATACAGGGTGGGATGGCTAAATTGACGAAAAGTTATATTTTTTTTTATTTAGAGCATGCCAATTGTGTTTTGATTTTGTCAGCTGCACAATATAGTAGGCTCAGTAAGAAAAAAGCACCATGACGCAGTTTGCTCCGCCAGAATTTGGAAAAGGCCTGCTGTACTGCATATCATTCGCGCATATGAATATTTGGGCGTTAATATGAGTACAACGCAGAGGATTCGGAAAGTTGTTTGATGAGTCTAATAGTGCTTACGAAGGTGAAGCAGCTTGGAAAACTCACCCTGATCATTTTGATAACAAAAGAACAAGCGAATGCTAGTGGGAGCCTCAGACTCAGCACGGATCATGAATCAAGTGGCTGTCGGAACACCCTATGTCTGGCAATTGAACTCTGCATCATGCCGCACAAGAAGGTGAACATAGTCATGGCTGTTAGACAATTTTTAGCTCACATCACCTTTATATCTGACCATATAATGGCCCAGACTGCAACACCCTTAATTATTTTATGGGACGCATTTGAGTGAGAGGCCAAAAAATCTCCTTGTCGCATTAATTGAAAGCAAGTATTATGGCACCATTCAGCAACTCTCTTATTGGGAGACTGGCCAGAAGAGACACAGGAGATTCCGAAGTCGTCTGACAGCCGTGGTTGAAGTCAATGGCGATTTTATTGAATACATTTGCTCTTCACTATTTCAAGATATTCTTGCATAATTTTAGTAAATATATCGGTTAAAATGAGATATCAGCGTTATTTCAATTTGCCGTAACTTAGGCAACAATTTATTCATTGCACCCTCTTTCATTCTCTCTCTCTCTCTCTCTCTGCCTCTGTCTCTCTCTCTCTCTCTCTCTCTGTGTTTGTGTGTGTGCACAGATTGCGTAATGGTTAATGTCTTCGTACCTGAAATCGTCAAGCCGTGTTCAAATCCAAGCTATTAAACTTTAAAAAATGAATAAATATGAATAATCGCGTAAATATCATTTTCCTACAGAAAACAAAAAGCAACCGCAACTAACGTTTTGATCACTGTGGCTCCATAAGCCTCAGTGGAGTCTTAGGTGGTTTAAATGACTGATAGATAGAGAGTGATGGAGAGAGAGAGAGAGAGAGAGAGAGAGAGAATTATGATTTCAAGGTTTGAAGTAATCTTGTGGTTTCCACTCGGAAACTCTAAATTATTTCCAGTTTTACTCTATCTACCTATATATATATATATATATATATATATATATATGAATAAGGAAAGAAGAACATATTTGAAAGGTTCAAAACATCAATTTAAACCAGTGCCCAACATAAAAATGAAGCAATGGACATGTACTAAATATAATCTTGCCATTAATTATCATCATTACTAACTACATGATGAGACATTGTTCATTTCATGTCGAAACGAAATGTACTGTTTTGTAGTAGTTTGTACATAAATTAAAGTATAATTTGTAATATATATACATAAACTAAAGCATTATTTATAACATATATATATATATGTGTGTGTGTGTGTTTGTGTGTGTTTGCATGTTTGTGTGTGTGTGTGTGTGTGTGTGTGTGTGTGTGTGTGTGAGAGAGAGAGAGAGAGAGAGAGGAGGAGAGAATGGCAACCCGTGAAGATGGAAAGGATAATCCAAAATATTTCATCTAATTAATATGAAATATCAGTTAGATCAAAATAGAGAGCTCAAAGATAAAACAAGCTTGAGATCAGGGAAACATTGACAGATTGGTAATATGTGTGCCTGAAAATGGTAAACGAGAGATGTAAAGAATTCTGAGAAACACGCATGATTTAAACGCTAGAAAAATTCCTTAAACATGCAGTGAACATTATCGGTAGTGGCTTCTTGTCCATAGAAGGACTTGTTAGTTGATGTTAAGCAATCTTTTATAGACTATGTTGACAGCCATCTACAAAGATTACAAGAATAGATATGTCTTTCTTGTGACAAAGTATCTATGTCAGTAGCCAGAGTCAAAGCACCCGGATTATATTAAAGATGGGGTGGAATCGAAGATCATTAACAAAACTTTCGTTTATCATATCTGACCACAATAGGCGCCTTTTCACGTCTGCTCGTAATGAGTGCAAGAGGATCCTGAATTACGCCAAGCGGTTGTTTGCTGAGAGAATGAGACCGCGCATAGCTGATCGCAATTTCGGCTCCAACGACTATTGGGGGTTATGCAAACTTTGCTCGCAGATTCTCATCCAACTCCACATTTGACTCATCTGGAGTACCCGCACCCGACTTCCTTATTAGAACTGAGGCGAAACGGAACGATGCATACATTACCTTGACAGTAGTATTTCGAGTAATATCAAAACCTGACCCCCATAAGGAGAGTGGTGGTGATGGAATGCCGGTGATTGTCCTTAAGTAATGTGCCCCTGAACTCTCGACTGCCCTTACTAAACTCTATAATTACTGCCTTTTTGCTTCCTGTTTTCCTGCATACTGGAAATCCTCTTCTGTCGTTCCTGTATTTAAGAACACTGGTGAACCCTCGGACCCACCCAACTATCGCGCTATCAACCTTCTACCAATTTTCGGGAAAGTGTTCGAGGCTGAAATATTTCAACATCTTACTGCCCGTAAACTAATCTCTGACAGGCAGTATGGCTTCCTCTTCGCTTCGTCCAAGGCCGACATGCTAACGACCATCACGGAGTACATGTTCTAGGCTCTTGAGGAGTATGTCGAGACTCGTGATGTTGCTTTGGATATCTCCAAGGCTTTTGACAGGGTGTGGCACGCTGTCCTTTTATGCAAGCTACGGGGTTACTGTATTACCGGACGCTTCCTTGATCTAACCCAATCTTTTCTATATAACTGCATAATGAAGGTCATCTTCATTGGGCATGCCTCCATTTCTTACTGTACAAACGCTGGTGTCCCTTAGAGCTGTATCCTAGGCCCAAAGCTCTTCCTTATTTTCATAAATGATCTCCCAGTCGAGGCCAAGTGCCAAGTAGGCATCTACGAAGATGACACCACAATTTACTCCCGCATCAATAAAAATTCCAGAGTGGCGGACAGACATAACCTCGCTGCTGATCTTGAGAGGTATCTACATTCTGTGATACATTGGGTTAAGAAGTGGCTTGTAAATTTCAATGCGTCTAAGACCAAGCTGCTGTCTGTCAATCATCACAGGCAACCTCTCCTGCCTCCCATAAGCATGGACCAAGTGAGTCTGTCCGAGAACAATACACTGCGCCTCCTCAGCCTTACCCTCTCTTCCGATCTAAAGTGGAACCATTACATTCAGTCAATAGCTAAATCCACTGCTAAGAAGGCTGGGTGACTGTTTTGAGCCAGGGTGTTTTTTTCCGCCTGAATCCATCCTACACATATACAAATCAACCATTCGTCCGTGCATGGAGTACTGTTATCAAATATGGTCAGGCGCCCCTGCTGTTCGTCTCAGGAGAATAAGTAATGTCATAGGTACTGACTTGTCGACTCGACTCCATGTACTTCCCCACCAACGGTATGTGGCTTCCCTCTGTTCTATAAATACTTTCATGGCTTCTGGTCCAACGAACTTAAGTCACTGGTGACTCTAAAACTGGTGTTTTCTTGTGCAACCAGACTGGCAACTGGATCTCACCCATTCACAGTTAGATCAACCAAATGCAGACGACAATTCCACTCTAGCGGCTTCTATTTTCACACTTCCCGCCTGTGGAACTCGCTTCCATATTCTAGCTTTCCTGACGGCTACAACCTCCAGGAATTTAAATGCAATGTCAATACTCATCTTTTAACCACTTGACTCTAGTTCTTTCTACAGCTTCCTGTATAACCTTTTCTTTTTTTCCAATTTTGCAACTGTCATCACACTTGTATTCCCATTCTTCTCTTGCTCCGATAAAGTGTTAGCCGAAAGGATCGTGAGTTTTAATTTAACAAATGGTTTCATTCTTATTTAAAACATTATTTATGTTCTTCAATGTCAAGTCTTTGTTTATATATATATATTCAAGTGAATAAGGAACAAATAAAATATTAACAACGTTCAAAACTTTAATTTAAAACAGTGCTCATTATAGAAGTAGAGATACGAATATTTGTTATAAATTACAGTTTAGAACATGTACAAATTACAATCTACTGCAAAGTGTACATTTTGTTTTGATATTGAAAGGACAATGTCTCATCAGGCAGTAAACGATATTTTTCTTAAAATAGCGTTCACTACCTAATGAGATATTGTCCTTTCAATGTCGAAACAAAATGTACAGTTAGTAGTAGACTGTAATTCCTATATGTTCTAAACTATAATATATACATATAATGGATAGCAAAATTATTTAACACATCGTTTTTTATAAATTTCACAAAAACTTGTTCAATTTGAATGCTACATACTTCAAATAATTTAATGAACATGGTCTAACTAAATATAGAGTAAAATTGAAAACAGCTTTTTATTTCGTGTGTGTACTCTAAACTTCATGTTTTTCCAAACATTTTCTATTGAATTGAGTCAGGTGTCTGTCTAGACCATTTCAGAACATCAGTTCTATTTCTACTGAACCTGTGTTGATTTGTTTATCCATGTGCTTTGGATTGTTGTCCTGTTGGAATACAAAATCTAAGTTAAACCCCAAAGCTTTTACACTTTTTAAAAGATATGTTGATGAGATTTTCTTGTATTTTGTTGCATTCATTCTTCTTTCAATGACTTCCATTTCCTCTACTCTCCCATACGAAAAAAACCATAAATCATTACATTTCTACCCCCATATTTGACTGGGTTGTATTCAGTTCCTTTTTTCTTCATACTTGCGTGCACATGTTTCTCTCGAAAACTCAGTTTTCTTTTCATTTGATCAAATAACGTGCTTCCAGAATTCATCTGATTCATGTTCATGCTTTTTAGCAAATATAAAACGGTCTGGCACATGTTTAGGTTTTAACAGTAAGGTCTTTCTTAGTGATCTAGAATAAAGGGCTGTACGATTCAGTGATCTCTTTATTTTATATGTAATTACTTGAATTCTTGCATTTTTCTGATCGTTCTTAATTTCTCTTTGAGTCAAGAACGGTTGTTTCTTCACATTCTGGGTTAAATATCGTTCAGTAGCCTCGTTTAATGTACGCGAACGACCGACCACTCCTTTGAATATTTTCAATAGTATCATATTTTGCTACTTTTGAACAAAAGCACCCACTGTACACAAAGCAAATTCTAATCTTAAGCAATTATTCGATACGTTTTACCATCTTTGTAGAACTTTATAATCTTTTGTCGCATATTATTTGACCATTCTTTTGTTTAAACCATTTTAATAAGTATAGATAGTGGGGCAATACGTAGTGTATCAGACCTGCTATATCTATGTGCTAACCGAGTGACGCGGTTGGTTAATACTGCTGACAACCTGTGTTTGGTTAAAGTACAAACCAAATCAAAATGACTAATAATAAACTTGAATTATTCATTTTACCGAATTATTTTTATAGGAGTTAAATACTTTTCACACAGCAAAATTTGAAAATTGGTAGTAAAAATACATAAAAGCCATGTTTCTTAATTTTGCTCTATGTTTCGATAATTTCATTATCATTTCATTATGATTTCTATCATTTTTTAAATATCATGACCATTTGTTGTAATATGCGAAGTTTTATAAATGTCATTTAATAATAATAATACACTTACATGCACATGAGTAACAAAAATGTTTTATATGGCATACAGTTCGAGTAAACCTACCGTCTCTTTACGAATCAGATCGAAAGGCGCTTAAGTATATAAACGGATGCTTCGATATGACTGCGTATCTTTGAGTTTGTCGCTTCGAATGCTTGGCACACATTGACGGGATTGCCACGCATTTATCGATTGACATACATTATTTCAAACCGCTCTTTCATAATGATGTCATTTCATTCCACCAGAAATATTAGTGTCAAGTAATTATCCCTTTTTGCCAGTTTTATTCTTTAAAATATGAAATTCATTTAGTCTATATTCCTGAAACGAAGTTTTTACATTATTTACATTGTTCGGACTTTTGTCCTCATTTTATTGTTATATTCAAATATAAAGAAGAAACGTGCAGCTTCTTAAGGTAAGGCTACATAAACACCACATGTCGATAACAAGAAAGGAAAGAAAAATCTGGCGTAGCTGAACACATATGAAGAGGTAAATGGAGAACGCCGTTAATGTGTGATGAAATTGAAATAATAAATAATTAACACCACTTAATGAATCAGCGGATATGCTGATCCACAACAATCTCTTAAGCCGGCTAAGCATAGGAATAAATACAATATAGGAACCAGTAATACGGAGTGCTAGAGAAAGCCAATTGTAAACATCAAAGATTGTAATATGAGATCTGGTAAAAATGGTTACTGAGAGATTAGGTTTATAAATTCCTAAACTTCATACACTTACGTCTTTAAGGCATAGTGGATAAAAGCGTTGGTTGAATCCAGTGACTTTCCCTAACAAATTGTGAGTTCAATACCTAGTGGCAAACGAAAATGATGTTAAGTTAAATGTAGATAACCGGAAGTGGCTAGTGACTAAAGAAAAAAGAAATATCTAGCCCAGTGATCGAAATGAAGGGCTCAGCTCAAATTTCTGAAAGAAGGCCGGAGCATACAAAGGCAGAAACGTTTATTAAATAAGTTTTCCTCATCAAAGTGTTTTACAATAACTGAGAAAATATGAAATGTCAGGTGAACATGAACGGTTAGAACAGACGAAACGCCTTTAAAAACTATTAAAGTATTTTTATAAGATGCAGCCTTTTGTTCTCATGATAGAGAACATTTCCTTAATATGCGCAGAGTAATTTTTGACTTGATTTTTAGAGACACATTGCCGATGATTTGCATGAAAATGTTTATTTAGTGTTTTATTATATTTTTAGAATTGAAAAGTGGTGAATCCATCACACGCACATTAACTTTTTTACTATGGAGCTCATCTTTTGAGGTTGGTTGTGGAGATGTATTTATATCTATCCATTAACTATTGAGTTGAACATTTTTGTATGTTAATCACTTTTCATCACCTGTTATGACATATATAAGGGATGGTTGAATAAGATGATGCATTTTTCATTACAATTGGTTCCCCAGAACGGAAATTAATATTTCCTTCGTTTCTACAAAAAACGAAAAGGACAAATACGAAATGCTTCTAAAAAGATACTTAGAAAAATATGTAAAGAACTAAATTAGCACTGAATGTAAATATTTATTATTGCTTGAAGTGAGTAAATATTTGAAAGGAAAATTTCAAATATTTTTGTTAGTAATGCTTGAACCTTACTAAATTCGGCGAGGTTTTTTCTTTATGTAGCTTTCTTCTGTACGATTGAAATTTTATTTTTAGCTTCAATTTTCTCGTGATAAAATTGATTATATCTGAAATCGTGTTCTGTTCTTTTCAGTATTTATTAACTTTACAGTTTCATGTGAGCTTTGCTCTGTAAAGACTTATATGGATTTAGGCTTAGAAAATGTTTAACATCGTCTGACACAGGGCTAAAATAGAAAGACACTCCGTAAACAGCATTGCATTAGACAATCGACGATGTGGAAGAAATCAGAACTAATGCAAACATGATGCATATATAATGTAACGGAAAGAAAAAGAAGCGGAACATTTGCAATGTCGTCGTGACTATATGATAAAAAGAAAAAAGAGGCGGTTTCAAGAAAAATTCGAAGAGAGACTTTACCAGTATCTTTATACGACTGTGAAAGTGAGAGAACGAAAGAATAAAATAAACAAAAGACATGTTATTTTATGTTCTTTTTTCCTATTTAGATTTTGATTGAAGGAGAGAAGTAAGAGAGACTTTACGAATGGCTATGTTCATAATTTATCACTTACTTTTGGTTGCACGCATCGGGGACGATACTTATCATCTCAAAGCGAGGCCATAATTCTGCCACGTTGGATACATTTTCGCACCAAGCAAGATACTATTTGATAATCTTACGCTTGGTCGACAAATATGGAAAACTAGAAATCTTTTTGTTAAATTTTCTTTATCGCTATTTTCGATCTCAGATTCGCGAAAGCTATCAGGCATTTGTTCAAAGAGATATATCCAGTATATATATATATATATATATATATATATATATATATATATATATATATATTTCTGATATTCTTATTTACATGCTGCGTCTTCCACATGCAGAAGATTTTAATTCTAAGATGTTACATTCAATGAAATTATAGATAAACTCAGTGAACATCAGTTTACAGTATCTGCTTTTGTTAGATGACATTTATTAGAAATATTTACAAAATCCTACTATTATATATATATATATATATATATATATATATATATATATATATATATATATATTTAGCAAAGAAGATGTCACACTTAGCTACCTGGGTTTCAACCGTAAAAAATCTTTTAAGGTCCTGGAGGTCAACAGAAAGGTTACCAGAGTTACTTTTCAGACCAACCCTCTTTCTAATCTATATGAATAAATATACATTTATAGACGTCTATGCCGATAATACAACGATATACGGACACACTTCCAAATGTTTTGACGATCAAAGATAGGCAGCTGGCTTCCCTTCCTACCTAACACTAATTTCCCAGTGGACAAAAACTGTCTGGTTGCATTCAATGCCCTTAAAACGAAAGTGGTTACATTCTATCAACAAGTAACACCTGTCTCGATAAACGGATGTCCTGTAGAGAACTGGGCAGGATATTGGGCTTCAGATTCACATCCAATCTCATGTGGAATTCCTATATACGACACATTGCTATAGATACAATAAATGATCGGCTCTCTGTTCCTCTCACGTAAGTACATGGCTGCTCATGCTATCTTCTAAAATTATAAGACCCACATCATGACAAAAATTTGACAGGAGCTGCCTAGGCCTCACTTACGTATTAAAAGTGTTCAAAAGCGTCTTAGAATACTCGTTGGAGAAGAGTTATTTTCCACACATCAACATCTTTCTAACAGGCAGTATGTAACGAGTCTTTCACTGCTCTATCGCTACTGCTATAGAAACTGCTCGGACTATCTTCATCTCCTGGTTGTACCAGGCTTGACCTACACATCTAGGATCCGCCATGCCGTTTACATAGCAAACAACCCACATTCTCTCTGTGTTCTAACGATGATAATTAAGTTCCACTCAGACATCTTCTCAAGAATTACTACTCTATGGAACAGACACACTATTTAAAATGGAGGAAAATTAAATGCATGTTCTTCATTTCAGGAAGAAAAAAAACTGTACAAACTGAAAAAAGTGTACTGTTTCAAGTTTAATAGTCAAAAGATTTGTATCTCTGTGAATATGCACCAAGAACCCCAACATATGCTTCAACACACGTACCAAGGTCGATGTTCAGTTAAGAGTCTTTACCTTTTCGCTAAATGGAAATATTTTAAGGTTTCTCTTTGACATATCCTAATGGCCAACATCATTTTTATCATGTTTTTACTCATGTATAAAACTATAAAATATTTATTTGAGAGATAGACCACAGTTGTTTTTAATCAATTTACTCCAAGTATTACAATAATACTACTAATGGGTGTGAAATAAAATGCAAAATAAAATCTTTGGAAGAAATCGAAAATCCAGTTTTTAATCAGAAACAAGGGATAAAGCTTAACTGTTAAAAACAAAACAGGGAGAAATGTGGATCCGACAATAAGCGAACCTATCTACTCTAATTAATGAAAATACAAATAAATAGTAAATAAAATTAGATTAGACGAAGACTAAAGTAGACTTTAGAAGGATCCGGAAAATTAACCGTAGACAATAGACAAGGGATAAACCTTGACTCCTGTTCAAAAGTTCGAGCAGGAGTGTGGATTGAATAGCATAAGAAACTATTTCAGCCTGTAAGTGAAGATACGGAAGGAGAAAATTTTAAGAAATGAGGTGAAGCGTAATTTTTTTCTGTAATATCCTTCGTTACAGATATATTTTAGTATTCAATAAGCACTGAAGTTAACGGTTTTGTAGGCGTACCTTTCTATATCTTTGCGGCATCACGACTTTCGTTCCTGATACCTGAATCGGCGAGCAAAATTTAATTTCTCTCTAAGGTATTAGATTCTCTTTGGAAAAAAATGAATCCTCTATCTTCATGTCTGCTTCTGCATTGCTGAATAACTTGACAAAATATATTGTCACTGTCATGCGATGATAGCTGATAGAGATGGGATTGTGTGTGTGTGTGTGTGAGAGAGAGAGAGAGAGAGAGAGAGAGAAAACACTTGTAAAAAAAGATCTTTCGAAATGACACATGCAGCGAAAACTATGACAAACACTGCCATCGATGAGAGATTTCGATTCCATCGCTATAGTCTTTTTTTTAGAATGAGATTGTCTAAATGCTAATCTATCGTCATTGACATCGTATGAACAAAGGAATATTGATTCTAAAATAATTCCAGTAATTGTTCGTATTTTAAGGTAATTATTCTAGAATCAATATTCATATTTTATTACGAGGCAAACGAAGATAATTCCTGTAATCGTTGTGTTTTAAGGTAATTATTCTAGAATTAATATTTGTGTTTATTACGATACAAACAAAGATAAAACAAAAATTATTACAGGAATTATCTTCGTTTGCATTGTAATAAAACACAAATATTAATTCTAAATTAGTTACCGTAAAATAAAAACTATTTTGGGAATTAAGGTAATTATTCAATATTCGTATTTTATTATGATTCAAACAAAAATATTTCTTGTAATCCTTTGTGTGGGGTTAGAAGAAATAACAGAAAAAATAAGTTTATTAAAAGCTAGAAAGGACAGGAAGAAAAACATATAAAGAAAAAACATTTTATGTAGTGATCGCAGAGGATTATAAGACACAATTAAAAAAGGGGGAATATTCCAAGGAGAAAAATCTTATGTTCATGTATAAAACGCACATGAATTTAGAATAAAGACTATGTTCAAAATTTGTGAAAATGGAAGAAAAAACGAAAAGAAATTATTTTGTTTCCATTTGTGATTCTTAAGCATTGCACAAACGTGATATACTTTTGGGGTGTAAACTAAATCGCAAAATAAATCGTAATAAATTTGAATGAATATTAAGGCATTGTTTTTAATATTTTTGTAATAATCTGATGGATTTCTTTCGAAATTATTTGCGCAGTCATAAAAAGGTAGTTTGTAGCCCTGAGAGGGGCAATTTAAGAGATGCCCAGGTCATTTTCTAATGTTTATGGGCATCCATGATTTTCAAGTGCAAGGTTGTCCTCATCGAATAATTCAAACGCCGATGTTGTCCGTATTAAATGTTCGTAAAATGGTAATGAGTTGTAAAGTAAAAAATAAAACGCAGCAAATGTCTGGAAACGATGATAAAAGAACTAGGTTTATACACACAGGATTACGGTAACTGTGAACTCTCTTGCCTTTCAAAAACCAGACATAGTACCTTCGAACACACACTTACCCACGCACGCTCACTCATGTATATCATGAAATAACAGAAAGACTAAGTTTATTACAAGCTACTAAGGACAGAGTTTTGCTGAGAGGCATGATCAGCTACTTTCTGAGGGAACACGGCACATAAAGAAGAACTTTTTGTGTAAGCGATCGTAAGGGATTATAAGACGCAATTAAAAAAAGAGAGAAATTCCAGCTAAAAAACTTATTTTCATGTATAAAACGTACCTGAAACTAGAGCAAATAATATGTTACACGTTTGTCACAATGAACGAGAAAGAAAGGAAAAAAAAAGAAAGAAAATTATTTTAAAATTGTGATTCGTAAACATTGCGAAATACGTTTGGTGTATAAACGATTAAATCGCCAAAAAATTGAAATAAAGTTAAATAAATATTAAGATAATTTTTTAAATCATTTTTGTGACAATCTGAAATATTTATTTCAAAATTATTTGTGTAGTCATGAAAAAGACCGTCTGTAGCAGTGAATGATCTGTTGTTGAGGGATCTCGTCATTCGTTCTTCAAATACTGGTGTTGTCTGTTTTAAATATTGGTAAAATTGTAATAAGTTCTAAAAAAAGTATAAAACGCAGCAAATCTTCAGACACTGTGATAAAATCCCAAGAACTAACCAACGTCTATATGCACTGGGCCATGTATCCTTAAGGACAAGAAAAACTGAAATTTGAGACATGTAAAATAATATAAAAAATCAGGCGTAGCTGACCATATATGGAGGTAAATAGGGGACCACCGCCTCCTATGGGATGAAGTTGAAATAATAGTGAAAGCCACTGGAAACTACGTAAACTTAAGGAATCAGCATATATGCTAGGCTTTAAAAATGTGGTAAGCCGACTAAGAATAGAGTTGAATACATTAAGGGAACCAATAACACAAAGTGCCAGAGAAAATCATTAGTTTCAAAAAATGCAATATAAGCTCTGGAAAATACTAGAGAAAACCATTAACATAAAAAATACTAAATAAACCATTAACATAAAAAATACTAGAGAAAACCATTAACATAAAAAATTGCAATATGAACTCTGTTAAAAAAAGCATATTGGATATTAGGCTTATAATTCCCAAAATTCAGTTGTTCTTGTTCTTAAGGACACATGTCCCAGTGGATATAGACGTTCGGTAGTTCCTGTAACTTGAGATCAATACTAGGCTATAGCACTGGTGAATAAGTAACTTGCAGAGAGATAACTCATGTTTATCAAAAAGAGGCAGAATGATATACCCCAGTGATTGTAATAAAGGACACGGTTTAAAATTCCTTACAAAAACCCATCGTACAAATGGCATATAATCCGAATAATATAAATACTGTAAATACTACCTCAAAATATAGACAAATACAGTGATAAAAGAACTGCATTTATACACAAAAGTTTAAGGTATTTACAAATTGTGTTAGCATTAAAAATCCAGACAATATATATATATATATATATATATATATATATATATATATATATATATATATATATATAGTAATATTTTTATTATAGGTAATTATAATAAAAACATCGATGACTGCAACACAAGCGTTCTTGTCATTAGCACCTCATCAGGCAGTGAAATATTATTTCTGTTAGGAATCATTATATGTAGAAATTTAAAAACATCTCAATTGTTATCATGTTTAGTCAGTTAAGTGGGTTTGTAATTCAGATCCTTTTGTCTTCATTAAACAATAGAAAGTAAGGTCATGATAGAAGGGATGAGATTATTAGGCCTGAGAGTTAAAGAATTAATATCTCATGAAAGCCCAGACTCTTTGGTGTAAATTATGAAATATTCGGATATATACATTTGTAACTTAGCATGTTCGTGAAAAGATTACAGGAATGTTTTATATTGTTATCACTTGAAATGGTGGAAGAGTTATAAAAACGGGAAAGAGTTAAAATATAATTTAGGTCAAACATATGTAGTTCAACGAGTAAGTGATATATCTGTTAACAAAAAATTATCAGAAGATAGGAGAAGCAATACATTTATGCGAGGAAGTAGGTCACAGATTATAGGATCTAGTTATCTTATAGGGTATGTTTGACGATGATGACAAATAGAAGTTACTTGGTTACGTTTGTTTAGCAGGTTTAATTTTAAGAATTTAACTTAATTTTTTTTCTCTAAACATACAAAACATGGCTCATCTAAAGATTTACAAGTTTGTTTTTAATATTTGCAATTTTACTGTAGAGGTGTTATTGACTTCTTTTAATTGACATTATTAGGAAGAAAGTGGTGTGCTCTGGTGGTGCACCTTATTTTCTAAAGATAAGATGTGCTGATAATAGCGGGTTTTAAATGGGTTGTTGGTACAACTGATATAACTTTTTTACTGTCTGATTTCCTATGGTAGAAACTAAGTATAGTACGACTATGGAATCATTTAGACGTTTCTTTTGTAATAGACACTCAATCTGTTTTCAGCAAATGCAAGTACTGGTATTGTCATCATTAATTTTTTAAGATGTTATTTATTACTTAGGTTGCTATATTGGTTTAAAATTCGATGATTATTTTTGTTTTTGTGAAAATCATTAAAAACGTAATGATAGAATAATAATAGAAAACACTGAATTCTACCCCCTTAATTGAATGGATATGGTAGCAATTGCAGTATACCCATTTACACGAAAATAAAACTCGAACCAAAATGGCGAGCTATTCGCTGATAAAGACAACAGCCACACGCACACAGACAAACACACACACACATATACACACACGCACACACACGCACACGCACACACACATATATATATATATATATATATATATATATATACACGCTTATATTTTATTCTTTTTCTTTGGTGAAGTAGTGGAATCGGGAAATGGTCGGCGGTAGGCACGCGTGCACACGATTGACAGTTGACTGTTGGGTTCTCTTCTCTTCTGTGTCATTCTTTAATCTATCAAACAGGCGAGCTTCTCTCGATATACACGTTCGTCTTGCATTTTGTTTATATTTCCTGTGCTTATTTCCTTGTCTTCACTGCTCATCAAACAAAACCACTAGGGTTTTTACACTCACTAACAATTCAAAACAATATTTTCTTTCAAATCTTGCTGGCTTTGCCTTTGTCTAAAAAGAATACATTTCTGGGCAAAATTTTACACCGCAGAAAAATAATTTATAACATTCCTTCCAAAGCAAACAATCACATAATTATATATTCATAACTATTCCACCATTTCAACTGATAACAATATGAATTACATTGCATAAAAAAAGCTCAATCGATGATACTAACAAAACATGCAAAAGCAATAAAAATGTAGCAAAGGCGATACCCTTTCCTCTGCCATTGTGCGCATGTGTCTACCTTGTTAATTCTCTACAAGAGACACTTTTCTTAAAGTAAACTCTAAGATGGTCACCGAAACAAGGCATAATAATGAATCAAACCAGAACGGGACTTAAATAAGAAAATATTTTATTTTCCTTTTTACTTTCTTTTTTCTTTTTAACTTTCATTGAGTAGGTTGTTTGTCTGCACATACTAAGTCGCGTTGTGCAGACCGACGTAGAGTAACGATTAGCGCCAGAATATTTACTACTGAGCAGTGTGCCCGACCTTCACCATGTTTTTCAAAATTTTAGCCTTACGGCGCAAACAAAGTTACACTTTAAAAAAATCACCAGTCCGAGACGCATGATTACATAACTTATAATCATAAGAGAAATTATCTTTCGCGTACTTTTGTCAATTTCCATAGTTTTCTTTAGACTCGTGATTTTAATTGATTTATAGCATCCTTCTGCCACAGCCTCTCTTCTTCGCCTTTTCATTAAGTCTGTTTTTTTCTTTGTCGTTTCCTTTTGTTCTTTTATTCTTTTTTAAATTTATTCATTCGTTCTTTCAAGGGCTACTCAGAACCTACATACTGGCTAACTAAATGACATATGTTTGAGATATCCTTAGCTTTTTTAGTAAGTTTGTTATCGAATTTGTGGCATCGACTATCTTATTTCTGATACCGCAAAGAAAAAAAGGTTTGTTTTCTTGTTTTCTTTTCGAAGTACACCCAACAACAAAATTTATGTAAGGTCAAATATTCGTATTTACTTTTACTTTTCTTTTCGAAAAGCACATACATCAGAAAGTTCTATAACTTTAAACGTTCAATTTTTCTTCCTTCTTTTCTCCCCGAGTAATATCACACTCATAAACATACCGATGAAGGAAAATACGATCGTATGCCGTGACTGCATCCTCATTTTCAAAATTATCATGTGGTAAATGACCCTCATATGCACCATATGTAACTCTGTTCGTGTTTCATTTCACACACGGAATTTCCCAAATTTCAACTATACTATTTTCGCACAGAGAAATTTGCTATTATTTGCAGTGCATGTTATTTTAAATCTGCTCGTGGAAACAACAACAAACGAAAGATAAGAAAAAAATCCAAAGAAAGAATACTTAAAAGTCTCATCATATCTGATGATGTTTTCATGCGTTTTGATTAAAGGATTAGTTGCAACATTTACAGTTATAACCTCCCAACTAACTTAGTCTAAAAATAGACACGTCTTTCTGTAAATTCGGAATTAGGCGGGCTAGCACACAAGGAACAGTTGAATTCTGGGTTTTCTTCTCTTCTATGGATCTCTGTCATCACGGCGATAGATAGTCTCGCTCGACATGTGAAATTTCCGTCCCGCTTGTTGTTTATATTTCGAGTGATTATTTTCTCGATCTCGATCTCACTGTTCATCAAAACAAAACCTAGACTGCCGCCTGACATTGACATTTCAAAACAATACTTTTTTTTTTCAAATATTGCTGGCTTATATCGCAGTAAACGAATATATAATACAATTGTGATGTTTTTAAATTTCTATATATAATCATTTCTGAGAGAAAAAATATTTCAAGCTTGACGAGGTGTTAATAACCTGGTATCGAAACACCACGGCTCTTGTCCTGCAGTAAACTATGTTTTTATTATAAACAGCTTAAATAAGTATATTACATATAACGCTCAAATAAGTATCGAGCACGGTTCAAAAGTAAATTACTACAAACAGCGGAATGCTAACCCATTTGTTTGTACTATTTCTAATATATATATATATATTAGATGAAAACATCAGTGGTGAAAGGCGCAGAAGTGGTTGAATATTTACAACAATAACCCATAATATTTTTCTGGTTACAGTTAAGAGATAATGAGTAGGCTACAAAAACGGCGGCTGTGTGTAGAAGTAAACGTGTCTTATTAAATGTATGTGTGTTTAAATATTACATTCATCAACGTTTACTCTATGTTTACAGAGACTAAATAGAGAAATTAATCACTGGTAAACAGTGGATAAACGATATACGTAAAATTAGTTGTGACGCCATCAGTTGCAAACGCTTTCAATAGTGCACTATGTATATATACAGAGTGTATCAAAAATCCTTTTAGAAAATTTGGGGGGAGTTCCACACATCAAAACCAGAGTTTTGAGTTGTTACGTTTTAAATAAGTTTATGGTAAATGGTGCTATATTGCCATGGTGAAGAGGTTAAATTTGTTCCTTGTGTATAGTTGTGGCTAGTTCGTTTTTACCATTTAAACTGTGTAGTAGTTGGTTAACTAAGACGTGTTCAGCTTAACGATGACAGGATATTCTAATCGTGAGCAGGCCTATATAATTTTTACATATGTCTACGCAATCGGTAATGGATGTGAGGCTGAACGGCTCTATCAAATTGAGTTTCCAGACCAAACGCAACCGTGTCATATAATGTTTGCTGCTGTTTGTCGTAGCATGTTGAGATACGAACCGTAGCACCACAAATTGTAGATTAAAGGAGACCAAGATCAATTTGTACGCCTGGCCACAAAGACCAAATTCTGCAGGCTATCGGTGACGATCCAAGTATCAACGCACGTCAAGTGGCCCTAACATGTAAATCTCAGAATATCACATGGACGTTATTTCAAGTGCAACATCTCCATTCAGTTAATTTGCAAAGTATGCAGGTTTTTTGCCGTCTGATCACTCACTAAGTGAGAACCTTTGCCGCTGGTTTATTGCAAAAACTGCCGCTCTATTGCTTATTTTTGTTTACTGATAATGCAACATTTGGAAGAGGCGGTATAACAAATTTATACAACGAATATTTGTAGATACATCGGAATACTCATGGTATAAAACAGGCTAGACACCAGCATTAGTTTACCATTAATATGTGGGATGATTGTAGTTCATAGGGATTTTATTTCTAAGCACTTTCAGACCTGCTAAAGAATGCATTTAAAGTTACATGTGGTTACTTCTTGATGAAACTTCAGCTAATTTTAATCACACTGTTCACGATAGACTGGCTAATATATACCAGGAAAGATGGATATGTAGGAGATGCCATATTCCAGAGACTACACGTACCCCCGATCTCAATCCTAGGCTATTTTCTTTCTGTGGGGCTACCTAAAATAATAAACTAATGCAGTAAACATGAATTATGCAGAGAATAATTCATCAACTTGTCATTAGCGACCGGGAAACTATACTATGTGTGGGATTATTTGTCTATATTTCTGACATGAGGTATTAATTACACTACTTACATTATTCGGACTATTGTCCTCATTTTTGTTGCCATTTCCACGACGTTTCTGCCGTTGTACTCCCCGGCCTTCTTCATATGGTGGGTCAAAAGTTAATACCGCACTCTATGGGATGAAGTTAAAATAATAGATAGAGAACGCCTCTGGAAACTACGTAAACTGAAGGAATCAGTGCATATGCTAGGCTACCAAAAATCTTCCAAGCATAGAGATACATACAATATGAGAACTAGTAATACGAAGGGCCAGAGAATATCATTAGCGTCAAAAATTGCAATATGAGCTCTCGTAAAAATACTAGAGAAAACCATCAACATCAATATCGAAAATTGCAATATGAACTCTGGCATAAAATACTAGAGAAAAATTTAACACAAAAACATGAAAAATACGAGTGAAAACCATTAACATCAAAACGTTGCAATATGAACTATGGTAACTGTAACATTTACAAGTCCATGAAATTAAATTGATGTCCACAAGAACACTTAGTCCAGGGATATAGGTAATGGTTAGTTCCACTGACTTGATCTAAAGAGCTGTGAGTTCAATACCAGGCTATGTCAGTAGTGAACAAGTAACTTAGAGAGTCGGGTTAAAGTTTATAACTCATTACTACCAGAAACAGGTCACAAGGAATGAGAAGGATATATATATATTTTTTTTAATCATCTCACCCCAAGCAAGGCATTCCACTGCCACTATTGCGCATGGGGCTACATAGGGGAAGGTAAAGAGAAGGAGTGGATAGACATAGGGAATGTCAGGAGAAAGGTGACAGATGAGTAAGGATAGCGAGGATGAGGGTCGGGCAGATGGGAAGAGTGCTTGATAGAATGGGAGCAGGTTAGTGTGTTAGGAGGTGTGTATTGACCTTACATTTAAACTCCTGGAGATTGTAGCCGTCGGGGAAGCAATCGTTTGGAAGAGAATTCCACAGTCGGGAAGTGCGAGGAAAGAAACTGTTGGAGTAGAAGTTACGGCTGCATTTTATCGGTTTCACTGTAAAAGGGTGGGATCTAGTTGCTAATCTAGTATCTCGTGCAAATTCGTATTTAGGGGGCACCAGTGATCTAAGTTCATCGGAGCAGAAGCCGTGAAAGTATTTATAGAAGAGACACAGGGAAGCCACGTCTCGCCGGTGGGAGAGAGACTGCAGGCGGTCTGCCAAGTCGGTATCTATCACATTACAGACCCTTCTCTGAACCTTATCGAGAAGCCCGAGGAGAACAGCATGGGCAACCGACCAGATATGGCAGCAGTATTCAATGCACGGACGGATGGTAGATTTGTAAATGTGCAGGATAGATTTAGACGGAAAAAACTTCCGGGCCCTACACAGAGAACCGACTTTCATAGCAGCGGATTTAGCAATGGATTCAATATAGTCATTCCATTTGAGGTCCGCTGAAAGTGTGAGACCAAGGAGGCGTAGTGTTTTACTCTCTGGGAGGCAAGCCTGGTCCATGCTAATGGGAGGTAGGTGAGATTGTCGATGATGGTTAATTGACAGTAGCTTCGTTTTAGAAGCATTAAAATTTACGAGCCATTTCTTACCCCAGTCCAATATGGATTGGAGGTCTTTTTCAATCTCGGCTGCGAGTTTAGCTTTGACGCCTACAACAGATTTATGTTGGAGGCGAAAGTAAACTGTGGTGTCATCGGCGTACAAACCTATTTGGGTTCTTATGGAATACACCATACATTATACACCAGTGATTGTAATAAATGGTTCACCTGAAAATCCTAGCTGTGCTTGGACTCCTGTTTATATGGACATTTTATTTTGTTTTCGTTTCAGGAACGCGCCCTAATTTTGTAAATGTATTTATGATACAATTTATATATATATATATATATATATATATAATCTTAGAAATAATGGAATGACATTTCCTTGTTCGTAGCATTTACTTCTTAACAGTACTAGATACGTAGTAGACCAATATTTTTTGTAATATCCTTATTATTAGAGTTTATAATAAAAACACGGTTTTTGCTAAGCAACAGATGTCGGCTTTCGGTGCTATATCCATCCCCTCATGCGGTGATAGTTTTTTAACTTGTTTTTAGACAGAAATATTCTTGAAGCATAGAAGCTCTTAATTATGAATCAGACAAAACATGATCTTCGTTTACTTTTCTTAAATGACTTTAAACTTGGGCACAGTTCCTCCTAGACTTCTGCCAATATCATCAGAGTCTGTAGAGATGGGTATACAGGTGATCCTACAGTACAAAGATGTTTCCAGAAATACTGTAATGGTGATGAGTGCTTTGAAAATAAAGAATGTAGAGGACAATCAAGTAATCTTGACAATGAACAACTGTAAGTAGCTGTTGAGCAAAACCCACGTCATAGTGTCAGAGAAATGTCTCCGATGCTTGCTGTCAGCACTGCAAACGTTTTCCGCTATTTTCTGAATATCAGTAAAGTGAAAAACTCGGTGAATGTGTTCCTCATGATCTCAATGATAATTAAGAATGTAGGCGTATTAAAGTGTACTCGATGCTCTTTCCAATGATCACTTTCTTGACCTAATTGTTACTTGGAATACGAGAATTTACCAGATCCTCCTGATCTTTTACTAATTGATTCTCATTTTTAAGCACTTAAACACATTTAGAATTAGAAAACTTTCAGGTCCAAACAAGAGGTTAAATCAGCTTTCAAAGATTTCATTGCATCACGGCCAATAATTCTTTGGCACCGAAAAATAAATAATTTCGTCAATCGATAGCAGAGGTGCATAGATGATCAAAGTTCGTATTTTGAATAATTTCACTACTTCTACATTTAATTTTTCAAGAAAAAATTATGCTTCTGAAATCATCCATTATGTTTGTAACAAGCTAATAGTTAAGCAAACTATTAAGAGACAGTAATTTCTCGTTCGAAACAAAGAAAAGCTTGCCAAATCCCCTTTGTAACAGCGAACGCTGGACAATTTCCTAAAAGATTAATTTCATGAAAAGCAAAAGAGATTTGTCACTACAGGGTAATTCTGAGTATATTGTGGTCAGAGAACATGAACAAGGAATTAGAAGAACAATGAAAATATTTAAAAAATGCTTATATTAAAATCAACAAACAAAGAGTTACTATATCAATAACATATACTGAAAAAAGGGTACAAAGATTTAACATTCAGATGACATAGAAAACAAGAGGGAACCAGGGAACGAGTGAGCAAACAACTAAACAAAATTCCGTAATAGATGAGAGTGTAGTAAAAATACATGCAAAGTAATAGATAGAAAGTGTAGGAAGTCGAGAGAGTCATGTCCCTGAAGATACACAGAACATTTTTTTATTAATTCACCCAAAGCGTGGCGAAAATCCAAAAGGTTATTGTGAGTGAAATGAATGGAAAACCATAAAAAGGAACAGGAAACTCACTCCTAAGCAGGTAATAAGGGACACACATTTAATCTGTGCATAAGTCCGGGGCGATAAGCGAAGCTCTATACTCGAATTAAGGACAAATTAAATAGTAAATAAAATTTCAGTTTTTAGTCGGAGACGTGAAATATATTGATTTGCGGTAGATGTTATAAGAAACCGAAAATTTAATCCTCAAATAGAGACTCATGCCCAAAGAAACGGTGAGGATGAAAACCGGGTGATAGGTGAACCTCTATAGTACAGGTGAGGAAAAAATATCAGAGTAAATAAAATTTCAGCATTTATGCGGAGATCTTAAAGTAAACTTTAGAAGTAACAGGAAACAAGAAACAAGTGTTAAACTGTAAGCTCTTTTCCGAAAGTTTAGAATGTGTGTAAACAGGCGTTAGGAGGATAAAAATTACGGTGTGCATGAGCACTGAAAAATGTTTAGTAACAACTATTTTTATGTCTATATTAATATTTAATTTGGTGCGCATATGCGAGCCCACATATTCACAAGAAGTCAGTGCTGATGTCGGTTGAAATTAAAGAACAATTTCTTTAAAAATATTTTTTCAGGAAAATATGTTTCTTAAATGGTAATCTGTTAATATTCTTCCCATTATTGATGGGTGCTTCCTTCCTTGACTTTTGCTTGATGTAATGTGGAACGTCAGCATTTTGTTTACAACAATATTGTCTCTTTGATTTATAATTTCAATCAGTTTCAGTTGCTGCTGCGATTAAAAGTGCTTAAGTGAAATAGTTTCTGTTACTTGGTAAAGTTCTTTGTTTGTGATTCCGTAATGCCAGTCCACGAGTTTCGAGGATGGATGGTCCTCAAAAAGCCGACATTCACTCAACCAAAGCTATTAATAACAATGGATCGGAGAAAGCAGTTGTAACCGAATTACATGTACGTAAACATTACCGGGAATATTTTGAAACCTGTAAAAAGAAATATATACAGAAAAAAGAATTATTTCTCTAATTCTATTAGTATCGAATCTGATGGTTTCGTTTTATTTTATTTATAAATATCAAGATTCTTTTTTTATTTGCTGGTGATAGAAATTTCAAAGAACATTTTTATTACACTAAGGACTTGAATACATAAGTGGTTTCAAGAGAATTCAATTCTGTTAATATAAAAAGTTTCTCGAAACAACCCACAGTCAGTTATTGAAAAGAAACGCTTTTTCAAATAGTTTCTTTTGACTTGCTTCACTTTTTAAATTGTTTCGTTTCTTTGTTTCTTTTTGTTGTACTATTTATTGATTCCTTTTTTATTTTTCTTACGTCCATATATATATATATATATATATATATATATATATATATATATATATATATATATAAGATTGTGTGAAGAAACTACTTGATTCAACAAAGAAAGGGATTCTCCACCGAATTGTTTTTATTTTATTTCGCAAGGATTTAGGAAATGGGTTTATATTCTTTATGACGTGTCACTTGGAAAAGAGCAAACAGTTTAATCCTTGTTTCCTGTTACTTCTAATGTTATACTTTAAGATGTCCGCATAAATGTTGAGATTTTTTTTACTCTCATAGTTTTCTTCACCTGTAGTATATAGATTTACCTATCGCCCGGTTCTTATCCTCACCAGATCTTTGGACATGAGTAGAGGTGTATTTCAGGTTTCCATTTGAGGATGAAATTTTCCGTTCCCTATAAAATCTACCTTAAATCTATACAATTAACATCTCCGAATATATATATATATATATATATATATATATATATATATATATATATATATATATAATCCCCGGATTGGATGTCAGTATAAATGGTATTTTATCAATTTCACTACCTGTTACATGATACATGTATTTTATTAATTCTACATAAATTCATACACGATTTACATATTTATCGACGCATACACAAAAATTGTACATCCATCAACTTATACATAACCATGCGTATATAAGTATTTTTCTTGCATTTGCATTTCCATTCCTAGTTGCATTTCAGTGTATATGTCTGTGAAATGCTTACATATGTCGGTACAAAGCACACACGTGTATATGCGTGTGTGGGGGGTTGAGTCATCCAATACTTTTGATCTCTTTCCGTTGTGGTACTGAATGTATCAAAACTGTAAGTATGAATAGTTACTAATGATGCAGGAACATACCTTACGTTCCTTCGATTAGATTTGGTTCCATTTTCCACGAAACAAATATTGACTTAATCAAAAACGTACCCAGGCTGTCTAATGAACTATATATACTTATAAGTTGTACTTATTTATAAAGGAGATTAATTCTTCTCATTTATTAATTCGCCAATCGTTTGTTCTCTAGTTTGCGCATTTAATCATGAATATCAATGACCTTGTTGTTTTAGTGGTTTACGGTTAAATTTCTTCTTCCTTAATCTGTCATGCTTTTTCAGGACGTGGGCAGTCATGGCTCTCCACAATTTTCTATTCAGAATAAGTTTGACCCTTTCCTATTCCCCACATTCCCTGTTTTGCCATCCATTTACAGAAGCTGATTACCTATGTAATATCCTGTCAATATTAAAATCTTTTTCTACGTACATCAGATGTCCTGGAAGTTCCAATTTTCCAGATCTTTCTTTTTTCATGTACCGTGTTCCATCAAGACATAAGTGATCCTCATGTCCGTTGTAGCGCTTAATAAATCTTGTTTTGTTATTTATTTTAAAAACCTGCTCTACTATTCATTTGATCAAGCCCATAAAGCATGTCTCGTGGTGTTTTTCCTGTCCCTATTTCCGCACTGTGTGTATCAAATTCTCCAAGCTCTTCTTCCACATTAAATGGACATGATACTTCCAATCTTTCTTCCTAATTTTAGTTTAATATTCCATATAACTGCCACCTGATCCCTCTGTGTTATTCTCAGTATCCTTCTGTAGAACAATATACCTGTTGAAGTGACTCTCCTCTTTTATTGTTATGAGATTTAATTGTAGAGTACGCATCAACTTCGTATTCGTCATATGCAGATTAATTATTTAGTCGTCATCATAGCTGTAATCAACGACCATGTGCTGCGCAAATGTGAACAGTTAAACTGCTTTGAAAGCCGAAGTTATCTTCATTCATGAGTAGCATTTTGGGCAAGCTGATTTGGCGGAGCTTCTTCCTATCCAGGTCAAACTAAAGTTGATACCCTCTAACCTTATGAATCGTCTTTGGCCGTCTGAACATTGATTTCATGTCAGAAAACTACTACACGTCAGCCTCTCTCACTTTAGGAAGACCTCCGTCCAGAGATGTCATGTAATCACTGCACTGGCTGCATAGATAATTTTCAGTTTGGGTATACACGGTTGTGATATAAGCATGGTCACCCGATATGAAGGGTCCTCATATTTTTTATGGGTTTTCTTTTAATTCCGCCGACCGTAAAGTCGCTCTCTTTAACAAAAAACTTGATTGGTTAAACAATTTATTTGCCAAAAAACAAAGATGTTAGTGCCATATAATCCATTACATGACACTAACATCGTTATTGTTCGTAAAGCGAACTGGTATAAATTATTTTCAATGCCAATTTTCATCATAGATTTTCACAAGATCGTTTTCTTTGTCGGTGAAATGTCCTTAATTTGGGGACAGATAGTTGGGTAAATCTCATTTGCACTCTTGACGGATTGTGATTTAAGTTTGACTTTCTCCTAAGTCAAGTCATACATATAGAGAGGTGATTTCATTTCTATTTATAGAAATATATGAGATCTGATAAAATATGAGATCTGATAAAAACATAGGGATTGTTGTTATAGTAACAGAGTTAAACTATGCAAAGTGAAGCCGCTTCGCACAGACTGACCTCTGTCGCCATACACCCTAAGTTATACTGTTTTGACTAACTTCGGTTGATGATGCCAGTATTTGGAAGAAAGGTTCCATCAGTGATCATGATTTCTCTAGTATTGTTTGTCCAAGCATAACATTTTCAAGTGTAACAACCATAGTATCCTCTAGATTTCGCCCCTTGGGACATTTTCGTCTTTCAAAATCAATTCCCATTTAAGACAAGCAAGATTTCCGGACGCATTGGATATTCAAGAGAATGCAACGAGGCAGCTGTTTTCTGTCCCTTCCTACAGAAAAGGATTTCTATTCATTATTCTATTCCTTGAAACAATGCTGGATAAGGTGCGTGGATTAAGAAGGAGATTATTTCGATTGAGATTAAATGCTAAATTGATATGTTTTTCTGTTGCTTTTTAATAATTTTTTACCCCAAGCAAGGCGAGAGAGCCACTAGTGTAAATGGGCGACAGTAAGAGAAAATACTGGGTACAGGGCGCATTAAAGAAAGAATAAAGGATGAATAAAGAAACGGTTGGAGGCGGTTATATTTAACTATTTCAATAGTACAATGCTAAGACATTAATATTAATGATATTAATCACGACTAAATTCACATAGACGGGGCACCAGGATAAAAAAGCTCAGCATAACAGTTGCTATGAAAATATTTGCAGAAAAGAGCAAGAGAAAAACCACACCACGTCAGTGGGAAAGTTACTGAAGTGTAGATGCCAAGTCAAGAAAAGATAAATTGCAGATCCTTCTTTGTATTTTGTCGGAAACCTCGCTATGAATAACTGAAGCATCCGACCAGATATGGAAACAGTATTCGATGCACGTATTGTACTTTTATAGCAACAAATCCTGATACTTCATAAATGTATGTATCAGATCGTGGCAGAATACGAACGTAAATCGCTGATGCCTCCATTCGCGCCAGTAACAGACAGGCTTACTTTGTTATACTCTCTAGATTTTAAGAACGCAACTTTCAAATTAATAAAAAAATTAAAACAAAAACAACAGTATGAAGATACACCATTTTACAATACTATATAGGTTTATGAATAAAGAAAAGGAAACTATACGAAATTACCGGACGCACCAATTTAACTAAAAACCAGAATTTATCAAATTTCAATAAATTTAACATATATGTATAAAGTTATCATACTTACCAGAAAAGAGAACGTAAGATTTATAGAATTTCTTGATAAGCTATGATAGAATTCCAAATGAATACCCAACGGTAAATCTTTATGATGAAAAATATACTCATACAAATGTGTCTTATTACTGTAACTGTCAAACATTGGAATATTTTAACACAGGTGCAAGGAGAAAAGACACTAAACGTAATATCTGAGAAAATGATTGATTTTTATCAAATAACTCGTCTTCATTTCGATTAAACCCCGCCATTTTGATTTTAAATGACATCGCAGCAGCAACTTATATAAGGTGTGTCATATCTGAAAACGTGCTGTCATAGTTTTCTCT
>JBBBDQ010000493.1:1112500-1262500 GCA_037127315.1 Ascarosepion bandense | reverse complement strand
CAAATAAAAGAAATACTTTAGATATTCTGGCCAAATACTTCCTGGTGTTTCTACTAAAAATATTTGATTAAATCAAAAAACGAATGTGTGATGTAATTTGTCTTGACCTGACATCTCCACTTTAGTCGCTTTCGTACTGCCATAATATAGATTACTTGTATTTTTCTTTTTCGTTTTTTTCTTTCATATTAACTGTTCTGACAAACTTTCCACGATGCCACCTAGAATTTATGAAGCGGGATACAAGACAGGCGGTTAGGTTTTATCATTGCATAGTTGAAATGGCTAGATTTAAGAATAACGTTATTGTTAATAGTTTTTTTGTTTGTAAAACTTTCTTCAGGATTCCTGATTTCGAGCTAAATTTGATCTTCAAAAATTTAAATGCAACGCCAATCGCTATCGTCTTAAATCTGTCTTCTCAGTTCTTCTTTTATTTTTCTTATTTCTTAATAATGTTCTTGTATATCGTACAAGCAATCTCTGGTGAATTAGAAGCCTTATTGCTTTGCTTGGGGTGTTATATATATATATATATATATATATATATATATATATATATATATATTCCAAGCGCTTTCGGCAATTACTTAGCTATTTCCAAGTGGAGTTGTTTTTAGTATTGTTAATTTTTCATCATGTTATTTGTTGGATCTATTTTTCTGGGATATTTTGAATAGTAAAGTTTATTTTGTGCATTTTCGTGCTGAGCACAGCTGAAATGCTTGTGAGCTTTATTATATTTTTAGAAATATATAAAATCTCTCAGGCACACATTATATGTTTCTCGTCAGAATCACGTTTGTGCATTTATAAATCTACCATTCGTCCGTGTAATGAGTACTGATGCCATATCTGGTTGGGTGATCTTATTATTCATCTTCAGATTCTTGAAACAATCCAAACATGATGTAGCTTCTATCTGTCTTTTTTACAAGTTTTTTCAGGGCTACTGCTCTGACGAGCTTTTTTCCTGGTGTCCCGACTACATGTCTTTACGCGTGCTGGTAGATTGGCCTTAAGGTCCAGCCTTTTTTTTCTTTTTTTTTTAATCATTTCACCCCGAGCAAGGCGGAAACGCCACTGATGTGCAGGGGATTACATAAATGTAAAAAGATTAATTAGAAAAGAGTGAGGAGTACAAACTAGTTAGAAAGGAACAATAGAAAGCTGAGAAAGCAGGTGCGATGACAGATACATAGGTGGAGAGAAAGGGAAGGTTATACAGGAGAGGGGAGAGAACTAGAGGCCAGTGGTTAGTAGATGAGTATTGACTTTGCATTTAAATTTCTGGAGGTTGTAGCCGTCAGGAAAGCAAGAATACGGGAGTGAGTTCCACAGGCGGGAAGTGCGAGAGAGGAAGCTGAAAGAGTAGAATTGTCGTCTGCATTTGGCTAACTTGACTGTGAATGGATGGAACCCAGTTGCCAGTCTGGTTGCACGGGTAAACACATGTTGAGGAGGCATCAGTGACTTAAGTTCATCCGTGCAGAAGCCATGAAAGTATTTATAGAAGAGACAGAGGGAGGCCACATTTCGACGATGGGGAAGTGGCTGCAGTCGAGTCGCCAATTCAGTAACTATCACCTCAAAGACTCTCCTTTAGAGCTTGTCAAGAACACTGAGGAGAATGGCAGGGGCACCTGACCATAAATGGCAGCAGTACTCCATGCACGGACGGATGGTTGACTTGTATATATGCAGGATGGATTCAGGTGGAAAAAATATCCTGGATCGACATAGTGACCTAATCTTCTTAGCAAGTAGATTTTGCTATGGATTCAATATAGTGGTTCCATTTGAGGTCTGAGGACAGGGTAAGTCCGAGGAGGCGTAGTGTATTACTCTCAGGGAGAATCACTTGGTCCATGCTTATGGGAGGCAGGAGAGGTTGCCTGTAATGGTTAACAGACAACAGCTTGGTCTTAGATGAATTGAAGTTGACAAGTCACTTCTTGACCCAGTTCACCACAGAGTGTAGAACCCGCTCAAGGTCAGCAGCGAGGTTATGTCTGTCCCCCACGACAGGTTTCTTACTGGAGCGGGAGTATATTGTAGTGTCATCTGCGTAGATGTCTACTTGGGACTTGATCTCATCTGGGAGGTCGTTGATGAAAATAAGGAAGAGCAACGGGCCCAGGATAGAGCCCTGTGGGACACCAGCATTCGTGCTGTAGGACGAAGAGGCACGCCCATTCAGAACGACCTTCATTTTGCGGTTATTTAAGAAAGATTGGATTAGGTCAAGCAGGCGACCGGTAATAACATAACCGCGTAGTTGCATAGGAGGCCAGAGTGCCAAACCCTGTCGAAAGCCTTGGAGATGTCCAGAGCAACCGCGCGAGCCTCGTCAGACTCATCAAGGGCCTGTAGCATGTACTCCGTTACGGTTGTTAGCAGGTCGGCCGTGGACCTGTCAAAGCGGAATCCATATTGACTGTCGGAGAACAGTTTGTGGGTGGTGAGATGATGAACTATTTCAGCATTGATTATAGCCTCGAATACTTTCCCGAATATCGGTAGAAGACTGATAGGGCGATAGTTGGATGGGTCCGAGGGTTCACCACAATTCTTAAAGACAGGAACGACTGAAGAGAATTTCCAGCATGCAGGAAAGCAGGAAGCAGAAAGGCAGTAGTTAGACAGTTTAGAGAGGACAGAGGAAAGTTCAGGAGCACACCTCTTAAGGACTATCACCGGGATTCCATCGTCTCCACACGACTTATGGGGGTCGAGTTTTGAAATTACCCTGGATACTACTGTCGGGGTAACATATACGTCGTGCAGTTTGGCCTCAGTTCTAATAGGGAAGTCGGGTGGGTGCACTCAGGACGAGTCGAATGTGGAGTTGGATGAGAATCTGTGGGCAAAGCACTCATCTTTGTCCGCAGATGACGTGAGAACCTCAAATCTATGGATTAAAGGTGGTATTGAGGATTTCCTATTGTTGAGCACTCGTTTACAAATCCTCCAATAGTCCTTGGAGCCGAACTTGCGGTCAGCTATGTGCTGTCGCATTCTCTCAGCAAACAACTGTTTAGCGTCATTTAGGGTTCTCTTGCACTCATTGCGAGCAGATGTGAACAGGCGCCTATTGTGATCAGTTGACTGTCACCGAAATAGACGGAAGTAATGGTTCCTGTGGGCAATGGTGGCTGAGCAGGCCGGAGAGAACCACGGAGAGGAATGAGGTTTTAAGCAATACTTCCTGGTCGGTATGAAGGCATCAATGCCAGCTTTCACCCATGACGAGACCTCAGAGGCACAGTCATCAACTGATAGGTCAAACACTTTTCCCCAAGGGACGTCGCAGAGGAAATCGCGAAAGGCATCCCAGTCAGCTTTTTGGTAGAGGTAGGTGGTTCTATAAGTAGGGGACTCCTGGTGGGAGTGAGATTGGAAAGAAATACTGAGGGAGACTACAGCGTGGTCGGAGTTGCCGAGAGGGTAAAGCTACGAGACTTGATAGGCGTCAGGCGCAGAGGTGAAACATATATCTAGCAGTGAGGAATGACCCGAGGGAGTGCTTGGGAAGCGAGTGGGGATGTCCACCACTTGCGTCAGGGATTGGGAAATAGCAAAGTTCATGGCGTGAATGCCCGCCGGATCAGTAACGGCGTTTTCAAGCCACTCAGAGTGATGGGCATTGAGGTCTCCAAATACAAATATGTGGGCGAAATAATTAAATGTAACCGCTTCTTTTACTCTAACAGTTTTTCTTCTTGTACCTTCTATTTGTGGAACTCTCTCTCTCGTTTCCTGAGCGCTACAAACTCTGAAAGCTTAAATGTAACGTCATTTGTATCTTCAATTTCTTGATTCCCAGCCTTCTCTCATCATTTCTTTGACATCCCCTCTACCATGTTTTTTTTATTAATTGTTATCCACGTCGCACCAGTGGTAGTCCTGTAATGCTTGGAGTGAAATGATTTTAAAAAATATGTATGGGTAAATCCTTGAATATATTAATGGGTGGCTGGAGATTTTGTTAATGTATATTAGATTGTTGTTTTTGTTTACTGTATAGATTTTAGTTTCCGTTATTCCTATATAAACCTATCTCTTATTTGCTATTTTATTGATAATGTACATGCCTATGAGTTCTATGAATATATTTGCACCATCATATCTACCCAGTTTTACGTCAAAATTATTACCGTTGTTATTATTATTATTATTATTATTATTATTATTATTTTACTGCAATTTTCTGTCCATATACTTATTATGCTATAATATTGATTAGGGCATTTTCTATATCGTGTTACTGGCCTTGTAGAGTTTGAAAATTTTACAAACACACACACACACACACACACACACACATATATATACATATATATATGTGTGTGTGTGTGTGTGTGTGTGCGTATGTGTGTGTGCACGCATCCATATGTGAAGCGATGTAATCAAATATTAAAATGCGTATACGATTAATAGCTTTTAAACTGATATGACCATGTATAACGGAGTATGTATAAAAAACAGGTACAGATGAATATAGATTATTTATGAATAGTCATCAATAGCACAATGAATATATATTCACGTTCTAATAGAAAACATGTATACACTTGAATATCAAAATAGAAGTAGGTCCATCAATATGTCCGCAAGCAGAACATGGATAAAAAATAAATATATTTACACAACTAATATGAAACTTTCAGTATATTATCATTTTAAATTGGAGATATTGGTAAATATTAATTCCGTACATGAAGTGTTGTGACAGAAAATTTTGATAGGAAATTTGCGCTATCTACATCTTTTTATCGGATGTACATTGTGGTGCAATGGATACCGGCTCGGAACGAGAAATCTGGGAGTTGAGATCGAATTCCAGTCGAATTCGTTGCATTCACTTACATACAATGACTATTCCCAAAGGTATTTTCCATCACTTCTCCTTCCAGCTATGGGTTGAATAAATAGCAGGACAGATTAGATTATGTAGCGTTGCTTGGCAACCGGTCTATCGCAGAAAATAATGGCAAACTACCGCGGAAAACCTTCTGTCTCGTCAGTCGAAAGAGACGTGATCGCCCAAGCGTGTATTACGTATGGCAATTAACTGACTGATATCATTATAATCGGTATTATTCCATTCAAGTCAGTAAAGCCGCTAAAAAACAAGGGGGTTACAGGGTGTGGAAGAACTAGGAACAGAGAGTTTAATGTAAGAAGATGAAAGAGTAACTAAGAGGAGAGTAATTAATATTGCATTTAAAGTTTTACAAATTAAAAGTTAGTTGGAAAGCACAGAGACGGAAGGGAGTTCCACATGCGATAAATGCAAGAAAAGATACTGTTAACATAGAAATTACGATCATATCTACGCAGCTCAACTGTAAATTGAAGACATTTTTGGAGGTCATTCTAATACTGCCCTTAAATTCAAAATTCATATCATATATCATATCAAAGGGCTTACCCTAACGATCACCATGAAAATGTTTATAGAAAAAGCAAATGGGTAAAACCTTACTGCGGTGGAAAATTGAAATATTGAAATATTGAAAAGCATGCTTTTTAACACTTATGTACTTCATTTTAAGTTCCCTTCTTTTAGTTATGAATTAAGTTAGATATAGATCTATGTGTATGAAACGTTGGATCAAAATCCGCAAGCATATATTTTCATTGCAATCATATTACAATAAAAAATATTAAGAAGTAGAAAAAATTCGTTTGAATCATACTGAATGTTCTGCCTAAATGACAGCGAATGTTTAATAATCTCATAACAGATGAAGAAAAAGACCGGAGGCAAGAGAAATCAGAAGGATTAGGAGAATATCATGAACCGAACATGTGAGCAATGAGGAATATTTTGAGAAAATGGGAAAAAAACATGGTCGATATATTGCATCAGAAGCAAACAGTAGAAATTACTAGAATATATAATGTGGAAAGGGGTCTTAGGAGATTTAACACTCACAAGACATATTGAAAGCAAGAGCAACAGAGGCACCCTAATTAGCGAGCTTCTCTAAATGATTGACAAAGCAAGGATTATGAGACATAGAAAAAGACTAACTTTAGTAAGAGTAACAAATGATAAGAAATTTTGGTGAACTGTAATCATCACATTCTGAATGGACACGAACCCTCGAAGAAAACAACTAGATTCATGATGGATTCAAATGGGATACCTCATTACATGTGAGGATCTTAAGAACTGCTATAGTGCCTTAATTTATAATATACACCAATATTCGGAATATGCTTTTGCGTATTTACTTCCGTGATAAAGCTGAATAACTTACGTTTGAGTGTGAGTTTTGCATATCAACCTGTGTGTGTTATTTAATGCCAAAAAGGTAATGTTTTAAGGTACGATTTTTAATGCTCGGTCATAGTGAAAAGGTTGATTTAGTCAGCTTTTGATAAAATTGTTTTGGATTTACTTTTTCTGATAATGTCTTATAGTTTGGATTCAAAACTGTTCTGCTAAGAACAATTCTTTTTCCTTCAAAAATGTGTTATGGTAATATTTTTTGTGTAAAAATGTATGTTTGGTAATATTTTTCCTTCAAAAATGTATATTTTTCTATTAATGTTTGTTTTTATGTATGTATTGCTATAAAAGTGTATTTTTATACTTTCATAGGGTTTTGACCCAAGTTTGGAGGTTAAACATTTGTCCATAGCTGTGACCCTAACAGGTACTACAACTCTGAATCAGGGTGGGCCTGATAACAATAGCACTTAACAATGCTTCCATGCTCCTAACAACCTTCCAACCTCCCAATCAGAGACCTTGCTGCCGAATGCAGTTTGCCATCATCCCCAGGACTAACTTACGTTTGAATTTGTGATCAATATTTGAAATTGTTAAAACTTCAACGGAATGTGCCAATTGAAGTTTTATCATTTTTTATTAGATATTTTTGTTGCATTCTCTTCTTCATCACGAGGTATTAAGTTATTTAAGAAGAAAGACCTTAAGAAAGATTCAGTTATATACTCGTCTTTATTTGATTTCCTCTGGCATTTTTAGATTTGGGCTGCCAGTATGGAAATGGAAATGGAAGTAATATTTGTGGCCAGGACATGTTTTCTTATTTAAATTTGATTATATGCCAAAATTTAGTAACGTCATTTTGTATTCTAGTTCATTGCAAATTGTTTCCCCTATATTGTCTTCCTTTCTGCTTGCATGTCATATTTGCTACGTGACGTTAAATTTTATTCATGGACCAACAACGTAGATCCATTTTCATTTCAAACTTTACATTGGCAGTAATATTAATGAGATTCTGGCTGTTTAGAGACATTCAATGTTGCTTTATGGAAAATGATCAATGATAGTCGAAAATGCCCCGATTTTTACATTTAATTACGCAAAGTTTTTTTCTTTTCTTCTAATAAAATATGACCAAATCCACAAAAGGAGGGAGACACAAAATATTCAATAAACATTCTCCGTTCTGTCAAAAAATTGTGTGAATAAAAAATTGCTAGCTAAATAAAATAGTTTAAACATACACACATTGAAATAGACATATGCGTGCGCGCACACACACAAAACACACACACACACACACACACATATATATATATATATATTAACGTATGTATATATATACTTAAACAAAGAAAATAAAGAAAGGCTAATCGTATTTTTATTCATGTAAACGTGAATGTGACATGACAGATATAACGCCACAATTGATCCAGCCTTCGGAAAACGCCATTTACTGATTTAACTGTTAAAAAGATAAGATATAAAAACTAAAATGAACAAAATAAAACAATACAAGAACAATAATTCTACTTGATAGATATCGGGATTTTTTTAAATTTCTTTTTGAATTCATCGGTCTTCTTTCTTCTTGTCGACTGCTTTACATTTTCATTTTTTTTGTCGGCTGTTATAAGGAACTTCAATTTCTAACCGTTGCTCGGCACTGCAATCAGGCGCCAAACATGTACAGGATTCGTTACGCGCAAAAAGATTTCGACATCAAAATGAATCTTATTTGCTCAGTTGTCGTGTGTTAGAGGTTTCCTTTTCCCAAGTTTTATTCTATTTTTGTTCGTTCCCCGTTCACTTTGCTAGGCATTCATTTTCACTCGCTTCTTTTCCCGTGTCCACCAACCCTGTTAAATCCTGTCCCCATCACCCGTCTTACTTTTAAGGCTCTCTTTTACATTTCTTTTTCATTTCTTTTTCATTTCTTTTACATTTCTTTTTCATTTCTTTTGTTCTGCTTCTTTCATCTTTAATTATCTTTTTCTCCCTTTTCTCTGTCGTGAATATTTTCAAAGGAGTTTTTGTCCCTCCTCCAATTTTAGACGTCTATCTTCGTGCTATTTTCTCCACATTATTTTTACATGCGAACAATTTGTACAATTTCCACCCCAGCAGATTCAAAATCCAAAACGTTATTAAATAAAATACAATAACGTAAATCTATTTTTTATACTGAACGTTTTCATTGGCGAATTTTAAAATTTCTATTGAGAATCTTGTCATCCAGAGAATAAGGAAAAATGGGGATTGCATCTAAAACGAATTGTCAAAATAAATTCGCATAATGAAAAATAGCATTTTTTTTTAAATGTAGAAGATATGTGAGATTCCATTGAGCTTAGAGCATCCCCATTTAAATCTTTATCTCAATACGATAACGTTATGGATTATATTTAGAATGACATCTCATGACTTTATATAATTTTGATTCCATTCCTTAATTTGCTAATGAGACCAAGGTTCACCTTGAAACGTTATGCTGGCAAATTTTCCGCAGTTGCACTCTGAGTCATGACGATGTAAAACGTTTCTGAAAATTTTGAAAGCAAACTTATTAAATGCACTGGTGTAGGTCGTTCTTGTTTCATGTTCAGCGTTATTGGTTATTATTCTACAATCTTATTTAAGTTCGCGTTTCATGTTCGTTTCATCATTTGAAATGAATTATCCGATTTGTTCTTTACTATAGACCGAGTGTTTGCACTTACGTCTACCAAGACAGCAAGTATATAGGGAGTCCAGAAAGTTAATAGAAAAATATTAAAATTACACCAGAAACTGGATAATATTGAAATATCTATATAATATTAAGTAAATAGTGATTTTATATATAATTAGTAAATAAATTTTTATATGGGCCCTATTCGTTGCGCGAATGCCAACTAAACGATATCTAATTTCTGTACATGACTTTTTTTTCCAACCTTCATCAATAGTCTCACTGTTAGCAGTTATTCATGCTTAAGCTCAGATAACTCCTTCAAATTACAATATCTTTCCTATAGCCTGACAAGAAAAAGCTCATGGGTGTTATATCTGGGGAACCAAAGTGCCAAGTAATCAGGTCACCGCTTTCTCTCCAGTCATCGAAAAACCTTTTATTTGAAATAACATTAATATTCAACAAAAATCTCATTGTCAGCTCTTCTAAGATTTTCGTGATAGCCTTTTGGAAATTCCTAAATACTTTACTGACACCCTGCATCTGAATTCCCATTTTAAGTGACCTGAAACATGATCAAAACGCTTAGTGTATATTTAATGGTTTCATAGACTATGATAATCCGGATTTCTCATTTCAAAAATCACGACAGAAATAGTTCATTTGTTTTAAATTAGTATTTGATTGTTCATTCAACTTTAGTATTTAGTAGATTAGACTTTAGTATACTTTCTCCGTCTTCGCAATTTCAGATAACTGCAATTGAACTTGTTTCAAATCACAGAAAAATAAGAGAGGTTCACTACACATTAGATTAAGTTCAATATAAACTCACCTCAAGGTTAATAGATTTTATAATCATTTTATCAAAAACAGAAAATAATCACTTCAATTTGATTATTGACACCTACAGTTCTTATATCAGATATGCATAACACACAGTGTTGATAGCCGATACGTAAATTAAACTACAACTCCTACAGAAATTAGTAAAGGGGAGTGAGAAGCTAAACATCAATTACAAAAAAGTGGTTATCAGCAACAAGAGGACTTCAATATGTGAAGTTTGGTTTAGAGACACCAATCAAGAAAGTGTTTTTTAAGTAAAAACACCTATAATCAAAGTCAAAATATAATAGTGAAAGTGCCTTTCAAAAGCTAAGCAAATACTGGGAAATCTTTTCATAGATAAGAAAGAAACTTGGATAATAAAAATGTGGATATAGAGATAGATGCTGAGAAAATTATGGACTGAAAATATGGGCATTGACGATATTTTAGAGAATATGGAAGCAAAAAAGATACTTCTACTTGGAATCAGAAAGAAACAATTGAAGTTCTTGGGCACACATTGAGGAAAGTGGACTTTCAGAATTTAACTTTCGCAGGGCATTGAAAGCGAGAGACAGAGAAAAGCAGAACATAATTTTCAGATTTAATTTGTTTAATTGCCAGAACAGTGATTAGGAGAGATATGAAAAAAGATAAGCTTTAGTTGAATTTATAAAGGATCGCCTACGTCCTGAAAGGATTCGGCACACACAGTGTTCGTTTTGGATAGTTTTTTCCAAACATCATTATTGTATTTTTCTCTTTGATCTTTTTCCCTACTGGTATTTTTAAACAGCTTCGAACATTTCTACAAATAATACCGAAGATTTTGAAAGTGATAACGCAATAGTGATAACTATCTTAATTGCATTGGTTAAATTAAATATTACAGATGATTCAGACACGTTTAGTACAATATACAGTGTGTCCCACGAAATTGGCATCATTCAAAATGGTAATGCCTGAGTAAGTACATGACACCACATTAACCTGAGGCTTCATTAAGATTTAATAATAGAAAATATATTTATCAAAATTCTAACAAGATATTCAATGGGTTGTAGATATTATATCCGATTTCACAAAGCGGCACAAATGTTCGATATGCTCATCACCTGACACGTCACACGTCAAGACAGTAATCCAGACCCTACTAAACACGCTGTATCATGTCTTGCGTAACATTCTCCATCGCCTCAGTGATTATCTACTTAAGTTCCACTATGCTTTTGTGAAGTGGAGGCATACATACAAGTCGTTTAACTTAGCCCCATAGAAAAAAAAATCACAAGGTGCCAAGTAAGGAAAACGTAGTAGCTATTTGTTATGGTACCCTCGCACGCGTAATGAACTTTTCCTCTTGAAATATATAAATTAACTGCATGACTTCCAGAGAGCAGTCAAGTTAGCAGTTACGAGCAGTTAATTATAGCAGTTAACGGAAGCAATTAACGACATCTACTAGTCAGGCAGCGTAATACCTTCGGACTTTCTTATTTCTATATTACTGTTTATTAACACTTTCTTTGAATATCTTGTTTTCTTGTTATACTAATACAATGGTTTGAACCGACCTTCTTGTTCCGTGTCATACTTCCCGCACAAACTGGTCACTACAATTTTGCGGTGAAGTTTATGAATGTAAAAATAATAAAATATATAATTTTATAATAAACTCTCATGAATACACACTATCATAATAGCAAATCTAAGCCAGCTAACCTAAAAAAAACCAACATCTCTTTCGCTAACATAAAAGGTATACGCACCAACTTTTACAGTGTCGAATTCTTCCTCCAAGTACACTCAATTGACATCCTAGCCATCAGCGAACTAAGATTGATTCTTCTATTCTCTCTTCTGAATTCTATGCCCTTGGTTACCTTCGACCTTTCAGGAAGAACTCTAATGTCTACATGCATGGGCTTGGTGTTTACGTCAGTGAACACATCCCTCTAACTACGGTGATCTCTCTTGAATCCCAGATCATTTTTATGGGTTTCCGTTTCTTATGTGTTTCTGTTTCTTCCTACTAAGCTATTTCTTCTTCTTCTTCTTCGTCCTCTACCGCTTCCCCTTATCTCCCGACTGTTCCGTTCTTGATAGCATTTCTATTAATATTGACAAGGCCATTTTCTCTCATCCGTCTGCACATATATTTGTGTTTGGCGACTATAACCCGCACCATGCCAACCGACTGAATAAAACTGTCAAAGACCTTGCTGGTGTCCACACAATTCATTTTTCAATCACTCAGTCCCTTACGCAAGTGGTGAAGTTCCCCACACGTTTCTCTAATAAACCTAATGAACCTGATTCACTGCTAGATTTTTTTCAATCCATCTCATGCAATGTCAAGCAACTATGCCCCATCGGAAACTCTCATGCGGTGGTTTCCATTAAAATCTCCTTCCAATCCCACTCCACCCAAGAACCTCAGACTAGCAGAATATCGTACGGCTACCAAAGAGCCGATTGGGACTAATTTCACGATTTCCTGTGTGTCATCTCTTGAAACACAGTCTTTAGTCTTCCCGTTGAAGACTGTGTGGCTGAGGTCTCTAAATGGGTTGAGGATGGCATCGAAGCTTTCATCCCAGGCAAGAAGTTGAGACTTAAATCCCACTCTCCCCTTGATTCCCTATGCTAGCACGACAGCCATCGCCCATCGAAATCACTTCTTCCGGCTTTATCAGAGTCACACGTCGGACTATAACAGTGGCCTTTTTGCCTCTGCTCGCAAAGAGTGCAAGAAGATACTTAAATAAGATAAGTTGCTGTTTGCAGCCAGAATTAAGCAGCGTATAGCATCTCGTAAGTTTGGTTTCAAATACTACTGGGGCATTTAAAAGTGTACTAAACAATAGCAAACCCTCAATTCCACCTCTAATCAACTATCAACTCGACACTGGACTCGTCTGGAGTATCTGTACCCAACTTCCGAACTCGAACTGGGGCCCAACAGAATGACATCCACATTACCTCTTCGGTGCTCTCTAACATAATTTCAAAGCTTGGCCACCATAAAGTGAGCGACAGCGACGGAATCCCAATCATTGTCCGGAAGAAATGATCCCCTGTACTCTCAAAACTAGTGCCTCTATATTTCTTGCTTTTCTGCCTGATGGAATCCTCCTCCGTTGTACCAATGTTTTCCGATTTTTTGCAAAGTATTTGAAGCCATCATCAACGCCGAAATGGTTCAACATCTCTTACTTCACAGACTCTTCTCTGACAAACAGTATGGTTTCCGCTTCACCAGGTCTACTGCTGATATGCTCACTACCATCACTGACTATATTCACCAGGCTCTCGACAAGAACGGCGATGCGCGAACTATTGCCCTAGATATCTCCATCTTCTACGCAAGCTGCGAAGCTATGGTATAAATGGACAATAGTTTAACCTTATCCAGTCATTCCTTGCAAATCGCACAATGAAGGTAGTATTGAGTGGAAATGTCTCCCAATAGTATCATACTATCAATAGTATCATACTATCAAGGCTCTATTCTATGTCCTATTCTTTTCCTTATCTTCATTAACGATGTCCGGGATGTAAAAAGTTTCCAAGTAGGCATATACGCTGATGACACGTTTACTTTCGCATCGATAAAAAATCTGCAGAGGCTGACAAAACAAACTTCGCTGCCGAGCTTGAAAAGTACCTCCATTTCGTGGTGGACTGGGGTAAGAAATGGATCGTGAATTTTAATGCTTCCAAAAAGAAGATGCTATCTATTAACAATCACAGAGAGTTGCTCCTCCCCCTCATTAGCAACGAACAGGCTAGTCTCTCTGAAAGCAAACACAGCGCCTCCTCGCGTTAATTCTCACAACATACATCAAATGGAATGGCTATATAGAATCTATAGCTAAATTCCCTGCTAAGAAAGTCGGTTTTCTGTGTAGGGCCAGGAAGTTTTCCCATCTGAAACAATCTTGCACATATATAAATCTACCATTCGCCCGTGCACTGAATACTGCTGCAATATCTAGTCGATTTCTCCTGCTATTCACATAGGTTTCTTTGACAAAATCCAACAAAGAATCTGTAATGTGATAGTTCCCAACCTGGTAGCGTTTCAGTTTAACTTTCCTTAATTTACTCATATATATATATATATATATATATATATATATATATATATATATATATATATATATACGTGTGACACAAGCAGTGAATAAAAATAAAAGAGTAGCCTTGTACAAAAGTAACATTAATCAAGCGAATAACAGGAAATTGTATGTTTTCTAATATTTACATGAATGCAGAGGAGTTCAATGCAGAGTAATGCCTATCTACCAAATACAGCTTATGATACATTCATGATGCAGGAAAAAATATTTATAAAAAATACAGGCCTTCCTTCAACAAAACAACATGTGAAACCTAACACACACATAAAGACACGAAATTAAACGCGATAAAAAAACCCACACACACTAAATTCAAATAGTATGCCAAAAACAATAAAAAGAACTCGATGACCCGTAGAGTAGAATTGAAGCAAAATTACTGAAAACAGTTTGAGGTAAAAAGACGAAATCAAATTTCGCAAGTCAATGAAAAAATTTTATAGCCACGAAGGTGACAAGAGAAATTTAACGTGAGAATGTGAAAAAGAAAATAAAAACACGCACGCTTTCATATAAACTTTCTGACTTGTTTATCCACTTGACTTATCTATTCATATACGACACCTTGCCCATCAGAAAAGCAAACAGATCTCGATATGTGAAGTTTTACTTTTATTTCCCTGAAGAGAGTCAACAGTAGACTCGAAACACGTGTAGTGACACAAATACCATTTTGAGCACTTAAGTTTTCATACAAAAATCATGTACTAATTATACGAGGGCCATCCAATAAATAAGGTGAAGTTTTCGGTATAAGGACTTCTAATACAGATAGAAGCTTCCTTTTTTATACTTTTCAACGTAGTCTCCCAGCAGTGTCAAGCACTTTTCTCATCTGTACACAAGTTTCCGTATGCCCTCAGTGCAAAAATCTTCGAACTGATGTGTCAGCCAATCTCTCACAGCACTTTTGACTTCATCGTCACTTTCAAACTTCGTGCCTCTCGTGAACGCTTTCAAGAGACCAAAATGGTGAAAATCTGAAGGGGGCAAGGTCTGGGCTGTAAGGGGGATGAAGGAGCAGATTCTAGCCCAGCTCGTTGATGATTTCTGCACCGTTTGAGCTACTGTGTGATTCCTTGCGTTGTCTTGATGCAAGAAGATTCCTTGTGACTGATGATCCCTGCGTTTGTTCAACAGATAGGCTCAAAGTCCTTGCATTGTCACCCACTGTCACTCTTCTGTCAGACTGAATGAGGTCATTGACTGATTTGATCACCTCAGAAGACCTCAAATCTGTAGGCCTCCCAGGCCTGTCCCTATCCTCAACACTTATCCTCAACAATTTTTCCCACTTTGAGACATTTTTCGGTTGAAACATGTGGCACCGTACACAGTTAACATTTTCCAATAAATTTGAACTGGTTTGCACCCTCCAGCAACCAAAAACATGTTAACTGACCTCTGTTCAATCTTTGTTAATCTCCAAAACTGTGAAAGTTTTTTCAATCTGAAAAAAATTTAAATCCTTTTGAAAGGAAGTAATGGAAAAAAATTAAAAAAGTAAGCTTGTATCTGTATTAGAAGTCGTTATACCTAAAACTTCATATTTATTGAATGACCCTCGTAAAAATAGTAACAATAAATCTACAATTTAAACAAAACATTCATGGATTCTTCTATAACAATTTTATAGTTGGAACAAACCCTTATTTCTGTCTTTAATATATATATATATTACATCATCATATCAGAAAAAAATATCTCTTTCATTCTAGGAATCGTCAAGTCAGTCCTTTTTGTCAAACGACAAAGTTGCTAAACGTGGCGATTCTCAGTTGGATATGCTTACATAATGTTTCCTGATACAGGACGGGAGAAGAGATTGTATTTTGAATGTTGGGCACGAATAAAACCTGCAGACAAGGTTTATGCAAGGTGTTATTCATGCCAGTAGCATTTCATGCGGGGAATTATTTGAAAAGAATACTTTCGTCTCAAGTAGACAATAAACGCATAGATATTCAAAATTATCTGAAAAGAATACTCTTGACTTCCGAAGTCAATAAACGTATAGAACATAAGAAATATCTTAATCAAAATTAACTGACAATAATACTTTCGGCTTAAGTACATAATAAACACATATCTCAAAATGGTCTAAAAATAATTCTTTCAGCATTAGTAGACGATTAACGCATAATTCTCGCAAAAAGAATACTCTCGACTATATGTTTTGTATTCCAAACACGCTATCGACTACGAACACGGTAATAACGTACTTACTATATTAGAACATGAAATATACACATTACGCTACGAACATACATAACACAGCATACATTCTGTTACACGTAAAATAAAGTTCATCTTCGATAATGGATAAAAAGGATAGCAGAAAGCATTCGGATAAACAAAACATTCGAACAATTTTTATATGATTTATGTTCTCAAAAAACACAAGATCACATGAAAAATTTCATAAAAAATATTAAGTTTAATACCTTGTCTGTCATTTTTAACGAAACCTACATTCATAAAGGAATTGTCTGTTTTTCAGGCAAGCTTGGTGTCCATTATTTTCTTGAATCTTTGTATAGATGTGTCGTTTCTCCCTGAATTAGGTATGCTACAAATTAAGCTAATGTTGGTTTAAAATGTTGAACACCCTTGAAACATGATTAGACAAAGATAACTAAAAAACACAAAATAAAAATATTGTTGATGTCCTGTGTAACTTAATGGATAACATCTTGGGGTGAGAAGTTTGAGAGCCGAGTTCGTATCCCCATCGGTTTCGTTACATTTCCTCTACAGGCAAATATCCTTGCGAAATAAGCTTTGTGCTTTTCGTCTACTTGAATCTATCTCTTTTCCTCCCAGCTGTAGTTTAAACAGCAAAACAGATTGGGTCTATAGCTGTCAATCAGCCTACTGCAGAATAAAATGAGAAAAGTACCTGCATGAATCGATAATGACATTAGACTTGTAAAGCCGAATATGAATAGTCACGTAATTGTTAGTGTGTCGGCTGGTGAAAATATTTTAATGTCCGGAAAAGCGAAAGCACTGATAAAGTTTTTTAGATGGATTAATCTGCCCTATTTTCAAGCATTAACAAATTATTTTTATCGAAAAACAAACGAATAATCCTGGTGCTAAACGATAATCTAATGCAAACTTGATTGTAAATGCGAGTTGAAGTGTGTAAGAAAACTCGATTTCAACAATTCTTGCTCCACATGGACACATATCATTTCAATCAAACAAATACCGCATAAGCAATATGACACTTATGTCATGACACTTATGTCATGACAAGGAAACAATAATCGGCACTTCTTTACATTCATTTCTTTTCAAACATTTATTGGTGCTAATTCCAAATGAAAATAGAAAACAAAAAATTAAAAAAAAAGTAAATTACGTAAAAAGATAAAAGTTCGCTAATGTTAATTTTCAAACTCATATGAACTAAATTTATTTATTTATTTTGTTTTAATGGCTAATCAATTCCTTGCCGGTTATTTGAAGCAAAAACACATTTCAGATTTTAAGAATAATTATTTATTTTTCGAGTAAATGTCATATTTAGAGTTTGTTGTTTTAGAATAAATAATGAAACTCTACTGTTTAAACTATAGTTGGTGTGAGGAGATAAATTATACCCTCTCACAACGTAGTTGGGCGTAAGTGATATACAGAACCGGACAAAAGTCGTCTGTCCAATTAATAATCCCGAGCAGCTATCTATTACTCCACCCGCGTATCTATTGAAAATGAGGGAAAAATTCATAAGAAAACAATAGTTTACATTTTATATGGAAACAACTGTTAGGAAAATTTACGATGGATCTAGTGAAAAAAAAAAAGAAAAAAAAAAAGAAAATTAATATTAATACTCTGAAAAATCTAGGACGCGCGTTGTGGTGCAGTGAATATCGACTCGGAACGACAAATCGGGGAGCCGAGTACGAATTCCAGTTGAATTCCTTTCATTCACTTACGCACAAATACCCTTGGGAAAGGTATTAATCCATCTCTTTCCTCCAGTCATAGGTTAAATAATAGGACAGATTAGTTTCTATAACCTTGGCTGGCACTAGTATACTGCAGAAAACAATGGCAACATATTGCCGGATAATCTTCTGCCCAGTCAGTCATGTCTCTTTCGAGACATGATCGCCCGAAGCGTGTTTCATGTATGGCACTTAACTGACTGACTCTGAAAATAAACCAAATGAATTCTATAATTCTCATGAACCTGTAATAAGCTAACCTATGTTGAATAACAGGCGTTAGTTTTGTAATAGCGTAAGAAGGAAACTAGGTTTCCAAACGCGTATTTTCAAGGTAAGTAGATAATATTCCCTTATAAGACATAAAAATATAATTCTTTCACTCTCAATAAATATGTCTGGCAGGCTTACTTATGTTTGCAACCTCAGGATTGAAAGCGTTTATCTGAATTAAGAAAGTTTTATTTCGAAAAGCAATGCTTTTTTTCTTAACACTTAATTTGGCTTTTATATAAATTATATATGGGAGTGAATATTAGTTGTGAATATTAATCAGAGTGGGATGTGCTTGTAAACTATTAGCAAATAAAGCAACATCTCCGAGCCGAGTTCGAAATACGGTCTCGTCAGCAATGTTCACATTTGCATTAATTCCCAGGTTAAAAACACAACTCCATCCATTCGACTCCCATATATCGATTAAATAGCAGGAAAGTGAAGGTTACTAGTCTTGGGTGGCTGCCAGTCGGACTCTGAAATCAGAACCCTGAGAGGAGCAATGAGATAACACGTCACTATTTTTCCAAGACGTAATGGTAATTTGCATTTAAAAAAAAATGTCTGGTGCGTCATTATGGCTTACATCGTAAAAGTAAATGGCATTGAAATAGCAAAGATTATGCGATGAACATTTCAGATTAGTTTGAAGTTTGAATAATTAATCCACATTTGTAAAATTAGAGACTATAATCTGCAACCTCTTCCTTACAGAGAAAATAAAGTCTAGTTACAAGAGCGTGCGGATGGTCATTACGTATTACACTGCTCACAAGCCAAGTAAATAAATGTTACAAAACAATTCTCAAAATCTTATGTCTATATAACGTTGAAACATCTGTTTCCCTCCAATCATTGAATGTAACATTACGATCGTAAGTCGTTTAGTAATACAAGTTGATGAGAGCTTGAATGTGCGGGTGGTGTGATGGAAAATAGCCCCGTAGTGTTAATTGGAGAACCAAGTTCCAATTTTATTTGGGTTCGTTATATTCAGTTATTCACCTCTTCTCCCTCATCTATAGTTTAATTAGTAAAACTTGTAACACTAAAGCATTATTTTATCAAAGAAAATTCTTACATTCTAAAAAATATTTTCTGGCTTTAAATACCATTCAAAGTGTTGATAAGCCCTAAAAAATCAATCAACAGCATTTTCTTTATTGTGCATTTCAGAGTTGACCTCATAATTTTGGAAACGCATTTATTCCCCATTTATTGCTCGACGAAATTCGAGAGGATAGTGCTGCTAAAAAAATTATACAGGTTGTCCATAAAGTTCGTGTGCATTTTAAATATTTAAAAATTCAAATAATATTATAAATATTTAAAGTGCACACGGACTTTATGTACACCCTGTATATATTTGCAGTGTGTACGGATTGTTGTGGTGCAGTGGATATCGGAACCAGAAATCAAAGTGTTGAGTTCAAATTCTAGTTGGATTCGTTACATTCATTAAACTATTTCTTCTCCTTACAGCTATAGGTTAAATAGTAGGACAGAATAGGTTTTATAGAATTGGTTGGCAGAAAGTTATGGCAATCTAATGCTGGATAATCTTCGGCCAAGTCATTCATCCCTCTTTCGAAAAAAGATCGCCAAGCCTGTATCACGTATGGCAATTAAACTTACTGATACGGATCGTACATGTCAGCAGTGATCAAAAAAAAAAAAATTAAAATATTGATTTTGATACATCTAATAATGGCAATAGTAATATTATGCAATTTCTTAAAAGGAAGCATTTGACATTCACTGACCGAACGAACATTACTGTTTTCAGTTAAAGTTTATGAAATATTTGAAAGCAATTTTTAAGGAAAATGTTTTTCAAGACAGGTAACTGTTACAGCTCTTTTTTATATTGTTAAAAACTTCCTTCTTAATCATTTATTTGAATTAGAGTGAAATATCAACATCTTGATTGTTTCATGTTATGGTACCCTATCTATATAAATCGACTCTTCCTCCGTCAATAAACAATAATCTGCGTGACTTCCGAGGACGCAGCTGTGAGGCAGTCGGAAGACAGTCGAGACGCAGCGTAACTATACCCTTCGGACTTACACTACTATTTTGCTGATTACAAACACTTATTATTGTATATATGTTCTGTTATTCTAACAGACTATTTGAACCTACCTACTTGGTTTCCGTGTCTTTATTCCTGGCCCAAACAGGCTACAAAATTTCATTATTTCCTCTTCTAGTTATATGGGCTATTCATTTTAGTTGTTGTTGTTATTGATAGTTCTCATGTCATGGGGTTTCTGTTATTTGGTAAAGTTTTTTGCGATTATGTTGCGTCAGTTCACACTCTTCGAAGAAGGATAACTCAAAATCTGCAGGCAAAACAAATGTAAACATTGGTCTGAGAAACGATTGTACACAGCTGACAGTTTAGATATTTTTGAACGGTTTTGATACCAGGCATATCATCCGTATGAATGTCTTGATCTGGCTGTGTTATTTTAGTAAATGACCAAACTGAAATTTTAAACCGAACCCTTTCTTTCAGACACCGGAGAAGATTGATCTGGGTCCAAGTGTCATGCCACTTCCGGATGTTTTACTTATCTATAGTTAACACAACACTGTGTTTGTTTACCACTACCGTCACCAGGCATTGAACTTACAATTCTTCGGGTCAAGTTACTGGATCAAAACAACGCTTTTATTTACTGGACTATTTATCTTCAAAATTGCAATCACCTGAAAAATGTTCGAGCGTACAAAGGTCAAAACTTCGTGAAAATTACAATAAAGTTTAGGGCAACAGCCTGAACAACGCAAATAATGTAGATGCCTCATTACAGAAATATGGACAAAATGATTTGAAGGTTTTCGGTTAATGTTTCGGATGTGTAGCAATTTGTGCTTTGGAGCAAACTACCCCTTTCTCTGAAAAATGAACCACACAGAACAAAGAATTTTTGAATTAGTTAAACAGCAAAGTACTGAAACATTTTTTGGCTAGTGTCGCTTTTCTCTCGCAACAAAAAATTCTAACGATATGGTATTTACCGTACTCCCCCACTAGAGCGGGATGTAACAAACGATCTTTTTAATGTGGGGAATCCGACCACGTACGGAACAGGCACAGGAAGAAAAATTCTCTATTAACCTCAAACGCCGGTTAAGCTGGCCCCGGTGACGAGCACCTTGGTTCCACCTCTCTGCTGCAATGGGGTAGCACGGCCGCGGGGCACTGTTTCCCTGGGACCGAGCATCTATTTAATTTTAAATTTTCTCAGAAGCATCCCTGTCCTCGCGGACGGAGCTACAACTGAGCCGCAACTGAGAGATGATTTCGGTGCCCACACGACACTAAATTCTAACCATATTCAATTTCATACAATACTAAAGGATCACTAGTGAACTACTCTGCTGTCAACAGTGGGTGGTAATACCTTCCTTCATTTATTCCTATATAAACTCACTATATCGTAGGTGTCAAATAACCCGGCAACTTAAACAAGGAAATGTCATTATCTACCTATCTTGAATATCATAGTAGGCTTGATAATTCAAATTATCTTGCTATGATCAATCCTGACAGGTGTTTATACTAACAAAAGTCTTATAAAACAGCTCTATCATATATGAGTATTTCCACAATGTCAATGTACGAAAGTGCCGCTAAACATTACCTTCACATACTGCATCATATGACTTTTTTAATTTCCGTTTCTTATTAATATGAAGTAAGAACACTAGACAAAGAATATATTTTTTTGTATAAAAGTTTTTATAAAAAGGAGCTATGCAAATTCATTTTGAATTGATTCCCCCAACGGAAGACAAAAATAACAATGATTTTTTATTAGTATTAATTTAAAAATCACACATCTTTCATAATGGCTAAGAGAATAGCCAAATGATTTGAACAGATTTTTATACATTTTACGCCAAGAAAAGAAAAAAATTACGAACGCACCCACTTTAAAGCTATCACATATAAACGCTCAGTAACGACAAAAAACAAAAACCAAAAAGCAGAATAACATAAAAAGCAAAAGAAACAAGCAGATAATACAACAATCACCAAACGGAACCAAAGATCACGCACAAACCAACAAATAATACAAAACTAACAAACACGTATATAAACACTAACAGAAACACTTCGCCATGGGCTTAAATTGTTTTTTAAGAGAGCATACATCTTCTTCTTCTATGTGCCCTGTCCCTTCAGGACGTAGGCGATCATGGTTCTCCATGTCTCCCTATCCCGCGTGGCTCTTAGTATGTTTGCTCCTGTTGCTACTGGCAACCCCCGTTCCGTCATCCACCTGATCAGACCCTGCAAATATATTATCCACTGCCTTCCTCTGTCTCTCCTTCCTTCTATCTGACCAGTCAGTATCAGGTTCTCCAGGCTCTCCTTCCTCATTGCGTGTCCCAGGAACTTCAGTTGTCTCTTCCTGATGCTCAGTATCAATTCCTCTTTGTTGCCATTCTTTCCAACACCTCATCGTTGCTTGCATGCTCAGTCCACGATATCCGTAGCATCGTTCTGTAGAACCACATTTCTGCTGCTTCCAGTTTTGTCCTCATTTTCAATGATATTGTCCAGCATTCACTGCCGTATTGAAGAACTTACATCACGTAGCAGTCTAGCACTCTTTTGTTTGTTTCTATTGAGATTTTCCTGTGTGTTAGTATTTTGCTCATCTTCTGGAACGCGTCCTTTGCCATACCAATTCGCCTTCGGATCTCCGTGTCACACTTTTCATCTCCTGTTTTAGAACACTTCCTAGGTACTTAAATTTTTGTAATTGCTTGATTCTGATATCTCCCACCTGTATTTGGCACTTTGGGTTGTATCTTTTGCTGATGACCATGCACTCAGTTTTCTTAAAGTTTATTTGTAGTCCCTTTTTGTCACTCTCCACTGCTACTTTCTGTATGAGGTCTTGTAGTTTCCTTTCCGTGTCCGCAATCAGCACTGTATCGTCCGCATACCTTATGTTGTTCAGGTTGTGGCCTCCAATAACAAATCCTGGCGTGTCATCTAGGGTCCTCAAAATATTCTCGCTGTATAGGTTGAACAAATCCGGTGAAAAGACACATCCTTGTCTTATGCCTTTTTCTATCTTTTTGAGAGCATATATACACAGTAAAGAAAACGGCGCAACTCAGTGAAAAAACATCAGTCAAAAATGAATGAGATGCCAACTCAATATAAAGCAATTAAAAAGACATACACTTAAGCACTCTAAAAAGAAGTCACCAAAGTAAAACGATATTATATATATCGTAAGATTTAAGAGAATATTATAATACATATTAGAATTGATCTATTAATTTTGGTTATTATATCCACAACAGTGTAACAGTTGTTCCCTTAGTCCTTGTTTGGATGCCTGTCATATTTAGTAAACTTTATTCCTAAGTGGATTGTCTGCAATAAATGTGTACAATTTTCAGCGAGTGCAGTGGTATATTGCTGAATGATAAGAATCCTTATTACATTAACAACTCACAGAAATTTGAAGCAACACTGTATATATATGTATAAGAGTATTCGATGGCGTGTGTTTACCTAATCATAATAAAAGCCAAAAAATAGTTCGTGAACTTCAGCTCGGCAAAGATGATATAATGACAGTTCAATCGATATAATAATACCAGCTCACTAAACTGACATTTTCAAACTAAAAACAAAAATGACTGACGTATCATATTGTATGATCCTTGTAGCTGGTGATAGACTTAAAACTCAATTTCATGAATGCGCATGCTTCAGCTTTCGTTTTTCTTACTTTTTCTTCTTTTATCGTTTGTACATTCCGCCATTACTCTAGACAATAAGCATTAATATTTCCAATGAATGTGTATCTCAGCAGGACGATAAGCAGTCATCCACTGTACATGCACTGCTAAGTTTCCTGTTTTCCTTTCATTTTCTTTTCTTGAAATTCCAAATGGCAAAATCAAACAAGTACAAAAATTTAAATATCTGGGAAGTGTTTTGGCAGCAAACGGGATGTGTGACACTGAAATCCGAAGGCGCATTGGGATAGCAAAGATGTCTTCCAAAATCTAAGGAAATTATAAGAAAATTTCGTTAAAAAACATAGAAAACATTATTGAAATATTACCTAATATTATTCTACGTATATGACAGAGTTCTGGAAAATCCCCTCACAGATGATGAGGAGACTTGAAACAACTGTCTTAATAAATTTTGACTGACATGTTCAAATTTCAACAGTTTTATCTTCTGATAATAAGCTTTTCAACTGAACGTTTTATCAGGATAAGTTATCCACAATTCGCTGTCTATTATATTTCTTTTATTTTCTTCTTCTCTTCCTCCTCCTCCCCTCCTCCTTCTTCTGTCTAACTTGATCGTCCAAGACGAGGCTGATGATGATTTTACCAAATTCTTATTTTTTGCAGCTCATAGTAAAATTTGGTATTTTGCTCTCTGACCTGATTTTTTATTGCTATCTATTTAAACAAGATCGTTAAGTAGGTTATGCGCTGCGTTTTTCTGCCCATCTTCCTTTCAATATGTCCTGTTAGTGTTAAGTTCTCATTATGAGCCCTAGAAATTGAAAATCTCTGGTCATAACGCTACATATAATGATATTTTTGTTTCCATTTTCTCTAAAAGTCGTTTTACATATATTCAGTTCATAGTATTCCCATCATCCTTATGTACTACCAGATATACGAAATTAAAAGTTACATAGCAGTTCAATATTTTAATTTCCTGTTTCTTAATACATTGCTTAGTTTTTAGAAGGCAACTTTCGCATCGGTTTCATTATTCTAATTTTTATTAGTATTATTACTTGTGGCGTTTATTCTATACACTTTCTTTCGTTTTTTAACGTTTGCTTCGCGTTGTTATTCATTTATATATTAGTTTGACCGGAAAGTTCATTAAGACTTTAAAATGATATTAAAGCAAAAATCAATGAAATTGCCATTTAAATTTGTTTTAGTTAAATATAAACCATTTTTGCATAATGTTTTAAAAATTCTTCGTTCAATTTAAAGATTCCGGTTTCCCAGAATTTCGGTGGTTTCTCGGCATAGAACTCATTAAAAGTGTTTTTCGTTTTATGACATCCAAACAACTAAAATTTTTACCACTCAAATTATTTTGTCCGGACATGAATAAATGAACATTTGAAAGAGCAATGTCTGGTGAATATGGTATGTGGAGTAACGCCAAGTTTCAACAACTTTTTGCCGGGTTGCCAAAGAAACGTGAGGTCTGGCATAATCCTGATGAAAATCAAACATTTTTTGTTCACTAATTCTGGCCATTTTTATTGGATTACTGCTTTTAATTCATTCAGTTATGATTACTTTTCAGAATCAATTCACTGATTACTTTGCAGAAGCTCAAAGTACATGATACTTTTTAAATCCAACCAAGTGCTTAACATGGATCTTTTAGGATGAAGACCTACTTTTTGTGTGGCTAATGTTAGACCATGTAACTTACCCCAAGATATCTGTGGTAAACGATCCATTTATCATCATACGATAAGATTTGCTTAAAAAAGGATGCAATTTCATTGATTTTATACAGTAAATCACAGCTAGAAATACAATGAAAAAGAATCCTTTCACTCTTATGATGTAGTACTCAAACAAAGTAGCAATTTGAGTAGCCAAGCTTCACTAAGTGCTCATAGTGGATTTTGATAAATTTAGTGTAACTGTGAAGTACTGCGTTGTGTAGTGCGGTTTATTTTTATTCAATGCCTTGATTTAGTCGTTATCTGTAATGAGGGTCTAACTTTATCAATAGGGGTGCAATCAACTCTAAACATAGCGAACTATACAGTTTTGTTAGCTAAACAGCCTTCAGCGTACAGAGAACTTTTTGTTGCTTGCGAGTTACGGTTATAAAAAAAACCTCAAGAGTCTAAAATGCACCTTATAATCTTCTATTTTCAGAGGAATGCAAAATTGACACAAATTAATTAATTTTAAACTTTCTTTCTCAAGAAAGATTGTTTGGTGTGTACTCTAATCAGAAATGTATGCCTATTATATCTGTCGGTACATTTCCTGTGTTCTAACGCAACGGAATATTAACGACTAAAATCGGCATGAATTTTTTAGATAATTCAATATTATATCTATGTTCATTCTTCCTTCCATTGAGTTTTCACTGTTTTTCCAAGCCATCATAGATTCGGCTTGTACTTTTGTTAAACTTGTAAATAGAAGCCATTTTGCTGCAAATATTTTTGGCGAGGATAGTCGCCTGCCTTCGCTTGAACAACGTGATGTGCATAAAAGTATAACAATCGGGCTTGTTTGCTTGCGATGACAATCTTGAGCCTGACTTCCAACAAGTCATTTGAATGGCTTGAAAGAAATTCAAATCTGACGCTTCAACTCCCCTCAGGCAATCGCATCATTTATCTGATTTCACATTTTATTTCCTTGGCTTCTGATGATTTTCTCCTCCCTTTCATTGGTTTGCTGACATTTTTGCATATTTTCTCTTCTATCAGTCCCATTTTATTCATTAGGTCTTTCTTATTCCCACTAGCTTTGCTTTTGGTTACGTTAATTTGTTAATTTTTTTTTCTTTCCTTCTTGCGTGGTGGCTACGGTGGTTTCGGATTTCTCTCTGGTATCAGCGGCCAGTACTCAACGTCGTACAAATAATAAAAGAACACTGCTATCTCATTGCTTATTTTTATTACCTCTAGACAGTTAAAATCATTCAGATGAAAATAGGAGACGTTTATCCTGAAAAGATCTCCTCTGTTCTTCGTGTGACATGATGACAACTAAATAAAGGAATCATGTGGATTGCTAACTTGCTTCTCTTGGAATTATATGAATTAATTTCTTCATAAATAAATGCAGAACGACGATGTACACTGTTCCAACTTGTACACACACACACACCCACAACAGACATATTGTTATATATAAAACAATGTTTTACATGGAATTAAGCAACATAAAGTAGGCAATGGATGTGCGTTGTAGCTCAATGGATATCAGCTCGGAACGAGTCGTGTCGAAATTCTAGTTGAATTCATTGCATTCACTTACATACAAATACCCTTGGGAAAGGTATTAATTCCGGAGTTTCTCCTTTCATCTATAGGTTAAACAACAGGACAGATTGGGGTTTGTAGCCTTGGTTGGAAAATAGCCAGTTAAATGACCTTCACCGTAAACAGAATTATTTTATACTTGCAAAGGATTTTCGCAATTACGTCAATGAAAAAGCGTCAAGAATTTAAAATGCACCTTATAATCAGAAACTAATAGCAACCTAGGGCGGGAAAAGCTTTTGTCCAGTCAGTCATGTTTATTTTGATATGATCGACCAAACGTGTATCACGTGCAACATAAGGCAAATATTTATGAACACTACGTTGTTGATGAAAAAATAAGATTAATCTTTTGAAAAATTAGAAAAAATAGACAACCAATTTGATATAAACAAAAATACAGCCTAAATTAAATTATTTTATTTTAACCGGATGTACTCCCATCATAAGCAAGAAGAAAAGGCTATTAAAATTATAATTCGCCGCTATATAAAAGTTATTGATTGTAACAAAGAGATTTATCAACTATTCTTTAAAATTCCGAACCATTTAATTTAATTCTTAGAAATACCTTATGGAAAAACAATTTCATTCATGAATTCATTCGGAGAATGTATTTCCAACACATTGTGACATAATGGATATCGGCTCAGAATGAGAAATCAGAGAGCTGAGTTCGAATTCGAGTTGAATTCATTTTTTTCACTTTCATTTAATATCTTGGAAAAGGTATTAATCCATATCTTCTTCCTCCAGCTATCGGTTAAATAGCAGAACAGATTGAAATCTATAGCCTTGATAGGTACTTAGTCAAACGCACAACATGATCACTCAATCTTGTATCATGTATGACAATTAACTGACTGACTGATTTCTAATAGAAAAATTCGAAAAGCAAACTTAAATTCTTACATGGGCCACATTTACTCGTAGGTTGACTTAAAATCTTTCAAAATCTGGTGCAATTCTCGCAATTTAGTTCAATTCACGCGTTGTAAATATATTGCTAATAACCAGAATAATATTAACGTAGGACAAATTGTAGCAGAAAACATTATATATATGTATATATATATATATATATATATATATATATATATATCATACAAGCCTTAATGCAAAGAAAGACTCTAAATTCTAGAATGTGTTGTAATACAAAAGAAACAGCAAAGATTAAGTATTCTTTTTAAATAATGCATCGTATATTGAGATGTTTATTATACGATGTTTGCTGAAGAGTAACGGAACTGTGTGCTTTGTGAACTATGGTCAACAGAGGAAAAGGCAAATTCCATTATCATCTAGCATGATATTTTGTGACTCTATAACTGTAATTTTAGGGTTTGCTTCTCTCAGTGCGCGAGAAGAGACAGGAGTTGTTACAGGACAAAACGTGGCTGCTTGACTACGACAATGCATCTGCTCCCTGTTCACCTGATTTTGTTCTGTGTAACTTTTTTCTTTTTCCCTAGATCAACGTGATCATCAAACGTAGCCGTTTGAAAAGATGTGAGGGGCATCAAGAGGTCTGTAGAAATATATTTAAGAAGAATCCTTTCAACAGTACATAGAAGAGTTGCAGTAAACGAGTTAGGAAAGTTATTTCGACTTTGAAAGAGTTACTTTGAAAGGGAAAACATATAATTTTTTGTTTAAGATTATGACACCATTCACGTTAGTTATCAGACTCGTTTTGTCTTTTAGGACCACAGTGTAATAAAGTTATATTTTTGTTGATGCAATCTCGCATGTGCACTGAGGAATATAAACAAGCCAATATTGCATAAATAGAAAACTATAAAAAATTTTAGACGCTGAATTATTTAATTTCGTTTTTTTAGGTGACAGTGTATATTTTCCAGTCAATTTCTTTTTATCTTATTTTATGCATTCATAACGTTTACCATTAATTATCCCACATTGTGATAAGACACGATCTACCGAGGAAGGTGAAATGCTATAAAAACCTCGATGCATATTTACTGTGGTTCATTCAACGATTAAAGCGATTTCTATACAATGCCATGGCAATAAATTGCTATCTACATTACATTAAAGTAAGAACTTTTAAACGGAAAATATGTTCAAACTAGTTTCAGTGAGAAATTCGTGTATTAAGTGTGTTTAATAAGTAATTATTTAATTGAAACGTATTTCCATTTAAAAACAGATTGTCGCTGATTTAGTGTAGTGCTACGTGTTTTATTATTTTTTCAGATCTTATTAAAAACCTGACACGTATGCGCGTAACTAAAAGTTTCAAGGGGATCTAAGACGCGTTATAATTCATCTGTGCTTCGATAGAGCATGAAGTGCCTGCCGATCGTTTTACTCGAAGCACCAAGTTATAATATCACGCGTTCAATCAATTTTAGTTTCGCCCGTGTTTGTCACGTTTCTCATTCCAGAAAATATTACACTATATGCGTGTGTTAGGGAGGGGTATGAAAATACTTTTTTAAAATTTTATTGACATTTAAATTTTCGAAAAAGTTTGAATTTAACTAGATTGTTAGTAAGAACCAATTGGCTGTGGTGTTGGCTTTCGCTAGTTTTCTTGTTTGCTTTATTTTTTAGGATAATACTGTTACTGGTAGAAACGTTAGCGACAGAATAAAATATAAAACATTCAACTGCTTTTCCCATATTCGGTATCACTATGTTTTTGATCTTTTATTGTGGTTATTTCATTACGAGGTGTATTTAAACACAAGATGTTGAACATGTTTGTTGTAGTAATATCGGCAAGTTCTTTCGATATTATTGTTTAATATTATTTTTTCTATACATTTGTAATGAAAACTAAACTGGAGAGAAACTGTCGATATTATTTAACAAATTAAAAGTTCGCAGGAAATTACGAATTTAAATTCAGGCCTGTTCCTCTCATGATATATTTTACAACCCCAGCTGAAAATGTCGGTTTGTTCATAGTTTAAGGGAGAAAATTTTACACATCCTTCCCCTTGATACTTATCCAGAAATAAGTGATTTCGGTGGACCTCGAACAGTCTTGCCATCCTTTACTCGGAAGCTGACTAACAAGCCGCATCTCATCCGGTTTTATCACAAAGATGACAACGTTAGGCAAGTGAAAGTGTTATCAAAGTAACTATGAAGGCCCATGTCTTAAAATCAGAATGACAACCGACAGACAGATGGCCAATCAGTTATGAGATACAGGTAAAAAATTATTCAAAGCAGGAATGTTCAACTTTCTAAAGTATTTATTTAAGTAGGGATATATATATATATATATATATATATATAATTCCAGGTGAAGAGGACTCAAGTTTTTTTTTATTTTGAGCGAACTGGCATTTATTTTATTATGAACAGTGCTCAATATAATGAGTATTATAGAGCCTAATATAATTATATAGTTAAATTGTACACTGCGCCACGGAAATTTCTATGTTTCGAGATAGATTGTCATCATCAGACAATGTTGATGTTGTTTGTGCAGATGATTTACATTTAAATGACAAAAGCTTTGGTTTGCTGTGTGTGTATGTATGTATGTATGTGAGAAGACTGTCCGTTAGAGAACAGGTGCTTAACGGAATCAATAATCAATCAATGCGAAATATCATTAAAGGAAAATCCAAATAATATAAAACTTTATGTAGGGAGAACTAAACACTCTAAAACAGCAAACCTCTTCATTTAATAATAACAAATACAAAAATAGAACATCCCTATCAAAATATCATTGGGACCTAAAGGAACCAAAAAAAAAAATAAATAAATAAAATACCCACAATAAAGTGGAAAATTAAAAGAAGCTAAAACATGTAACTTCTTAAATGAATCATGTTCATTATGTTTATACAAAAAACATTTATTAAATCCCTTAAGAATAAAAATCTGTTAAATAAACGCAATGAAATAAATGTCATATGTAGACATTGCAAATTATTCACATTAGAAAATGGATAAAATCGAAATGAATTAACATGCATATAACCAATAAGTGCTTAAGAAAATAATTACTGATGAACTATATAAAAATAAACTGGAACAGAGAATTATTTTTTAAAATAAATCTTTCTTTTTATAAAAATCTTTACAACAAATTAATAGATAGACCAAAAAATTATATTTTATACAAAAATATCTTTCCTTAAAAAAAACAACTTCACAACAAATAACTCAATATACTAAAAATGATAAGTAAGTGAAGAAATACAGAATTGGTACTGAATGAGAATATCACATCAAAAGTAATAAAACTGAAGGGAAAGAAGGGAAAATGATAAGATCAGGGTAAAGGCAGGTTAACATCTTGACCGTTAAGAACGAAAAAGAAAGAAGGGAAGAGTAGGACGAGGGAGGTAAAAATAAAAAAGAGAAAAAGTTGGTTAGTATGTATTCTTTGGGGCCAAATCCCAAAATGAATCTTCACTCTGATTAGCCACAAGAAACACACATGTAAATTTTACATCTTCCCACATACATACACAGCAAACCAAAGGTTTATGCCATTTAAATCTAAATCATCTGCACACTCAACATCAACATTGACTGATGATGAGAATCTATCTCGAAACATAGAAATTTCCGTGTCGCAATGTATGTTTGATTCATAACTATATATATAAGCATACCTTCATTCAAACAGTTTTATTGAAGAAAGTAGACATATCGAGTCTTCTGCTACACTCATTTCCTGTTGTCTAATAAGATTTTTTATGTTTAGGTGAAATTAATCAAAGTAGGTCCCCGAAGTTTTTTTACGCCAAGTACTTTTGACATGTTCTAAGATAATCATCAGATGCAAATGGCAAAGACAAACTTATTGTAACTACGATGAAATATGCATTCAGTTTTGATAGTGATTTTGTATATATACAGTAATGTACAAAAGTATTAAGAAAATTAACTATTTTATCTTTTATGAGGCACCAAAATATAGTTTAAATCACCCCTGTCCTAACACTTTTGCACACTACCGGTAGTATGCAAAAGTATTAGGAAATGAGTGATTTTCCTAAAAAGCTCACGGAAATTCAAATACAGGGTGAAAAGCCAAATAAATTGCTAATAAATATTGATCATTTAAAACTAAGTGTAAAAGAAATGTATTAAGTTATATTTAAATTTTCCTATTTTCTGTTAAACAAATTATTTTGAAACTACTCATTATTCTATTATCTTTGCATATGACTGATTTTTCTTATTCACCCCTCCCGATTTGATAAATCTAATGTTACTTCGTAAGACACACTTTGGGAACACATACAAGCTGCTTGGCAGGAGATACCATTAAAAACATTGAAGAAGCATGTGATGTCAATGCCTGACAGAATGAAAGATGTAATCAAAGCAAAAGGCTATAATACTAAATATTAAATTTATTTTGTTACAACAAATTTTTTGTTAAAGCTTTTGTTGAGTAAATCAAATAAAATTACTTTAATTAAATTGTTTATTTTCTGTCAATAAGCCTCTTAAAAGATAAAATGGTTCTTGTACTAATACTTTTGCACAGTAATATATATATATATATATATATATATATATATATATATATATATATATGACGAATATTAAGTGATTTCCGAATATTACACGATGTTCGTTAATTTAAATTTTAAGGTATAACTCTTTCTATTCATGTTTTCTTTTGTGTATTAATAGTTATTTTTTGTAATACGTTTTCTACATTTGCCTTGATAATGTCCCAATAGAACGGAGAGCATCAATGTACTTTTTCTTTTGTTATTTATTAAATTATCGTATATACATATACTTTATTTCAGTAATGTAAAAAAAAAAAACTTACAATTGACTCGTTCAAACCGTTGATGACTAAATATCTCTAATATAAATGCAAGTGTAATTTTTTTTCTTTACATTGCTGAAATAAATTCTTGTTTTATATCATTTTAATTATGTGTTGAGTTTTATTCTCAATATATTTGCTCTGGATAAAATCCATTGAGCTCTCTATATTATCAAATTCATAAATTATATTAATTAGATTAAACATTTTACATTATCCTGTCCATCTTGATGGATTGCCATTCTCTCCTGTTATATATATATATATATATATATTCTCCTATGTGCTGTGTCTTTTCAGAAAGCGATCATGGCTTTCCACATCTTCCCAGTATTTAGTAACACCTAAGTTGCTTTTTCCTGTTACCCGCCCTAAACCCTGCTTTGCCATCCATTTGCTTAAGCCCATCAAGTAGGTTATGCGTTGATTTCCACTGTCTCTCTTTCCTTCTATCTGTCCTGTGAGTAACAGTTTCCTGAAAGCCCTCCTTCCTCATCACATGTCCCTGGTACTTCAGTTCTCTTTTCCTAATGATAAGTATTAATTTCTATTTTGTTTCCATCCTCTTCTAAACATCATCGTTGCCCATATGATCGGCCCATTGTATCCTAAGAACCACATTTTGGTGGCATCAAGTTTTCCCTTCAGCTTTGTTGACATCGTCTAGCTTTTGCTGTAACATTGAAGAACAGACATCACATAAAAATTCATTACTTTTTTCATTTCCAGCATATTTTTTCTGTCTCTCAGTAATCTACTCACGTTCTGGAATATATATATATATATATATATATATATATATATATATATATATATATATATATATATTCTTTTGTGTGTGTGTGAATGCGTGTGTATATGTTCATTTTGAGTCTTTTAGTTGCTTCCAATTAAACCGACTACACCCTTCAGCATGTTAATCAAGTGTGAGAAAATAATACTTTAGTGTTTGGTCGTGTTCAAAGATATTTTTATTATTGATCGCTTGGTCCTAGACAAAGTGTTACTCTCCAGTGATCGGCAGACACGTTTGGTTGATGAATTGGAACAAAAACTACGGCGATGTTAAGGAGGTCGGCTACTGATGTTGACGCATGGAAATGCCTGTCCACATGTTTGTAAATCAGACACTTCAAACGATCATAGAACTGACAGGAAAACGTTTCTGGTTTTAATCTCACCTCCAAAGTCAATAAGCATACTTCAAGTCAAAGAAAATTTACAATATTTTATCTTTATAACTCAGTATTTACCTAATCTTGAACTGAAAATTGTAGGAAACAAATGAAATATTATTCATTGTCAATAAATGCTCATCTGATAATTAAACGTAGATTCAAGTTAATTTTTCATACACCGATGCTTATATACTGGAAAATTGGAAGCTTATAAGGTTTGATTTGACTTCGCTTTAACCGAGAAATCATTTGTACGTATGCATACATACATACATACATACATACATACATACATATATTTGTGTAGGCGTGTGCGTGTGTGTATGTGTGTAAAATAGATAATAATGTCGATGAACGCGTTAATAGTAGAGAATTTTTGCAAGCCTTTATTCCGACTAATCGGAAAAAAGTATGAATGTTCTTGTTATATTTAACGAAACATATTTGAAAGTAAGATTGATACCTATTTATATATATATATATATACTTGTGTCGCCAAAAAACAAAGAAACAAAAGTCGATCAGGATATTCCGAGAATATAACTTTTTAAAATGAATGATTTTTTTTTAGTTTGAGTTCTCGTATGCACAGATGCGTCATAATACTCATAAATAAATTTAAATGTTCACTCAGCTTATATTTGTTTAGAGGCTCAAGGAAACGCCACGCATATATCAGGAGGAACGATTATAAGATTTTACCGCCATGAAGCTTGAGGAGTGGTACTAATTTCAGTAAAACTCTGAATAATTATAAGTCAACACATTAACTTTATATAAAGGAAAACTCAACACATCATTTACGTTAACTTCCCATTTCATTTTAAAGAAATGTTTATTCCGGGAAAATATTTATACCGAATACAAAGGATATTGTGTTGTCTGAAGTAAGAGCTAATTTAGCTCATAGAGATTAATTATACATTACCGCCACTCTAAATGATGTGTTAAGTTTTACTTTATAAATATCCTATTTCTCTGGAGAATATCCATTGAGCTCCATATATAGATATAACACTTAATATTTTATATTAAGTAGATCTTTTTGGATTGTCCTCACCATTCACAGACTTCCCATTTATATATATATATATATATATATATATATATATATATATATTAAAAAAGGATTAATTCAAAGATGTTGAATGGCCATTTCGATATGAAGATCCCCACGGGGGATAACACATCACCTCAGCAACAGAAAAATCCTTTCAGAAACTGGAGAAAAATTAGTCTACTTTTCCTTTTTAAATAGATCTTTTTAACCCTATTATTTACTAACTTGGGTATCTTTTTAACCCTATTAAATATATATATATATATATGTGTGTGTGTGTGTGTATGTGTGTGTGTTTGTTTGTTTATATGTATGTGTGTGAAGGGTTAATTTAATAACTTTATATTAATTCTTCATTTGAATATTTGAAAAAGTAGTTGTATTGTAGATTTCGTTCTTTTTTGAAAATAGTAAATATATCGACGGCGGAAGACAAAAAAAATGACTGAAATTTGATACATTTCCTTCAACACTTACTCAACACACGGAATGAACAGCGCTATCATGTGACCTGATATGACGTGACGTAGGCTCTGAAGTAAAAAGTACGCATGGCCCTCTAGTGGCACAAACTGCGCAGTTATTTTTTTTAGTAAAAACGGAGAAGAAAGAAGAGTAAAAAATATATCTACATATAAAAAAATCGTCTGCAAACTGTAGACACCGTGGAGAAAAGGAAATGGAAGGGTTTAGTCGAGGATCAGAGAGAAAAATTTGCGAATATCTACAGTTCACTTTTTATCGTATCTTGTATAACAATTTTCACTTTAGTCCAGAAATTAAGCTTATATTAAGCACAAGGTGACTCTCATATTTTGAGTGACATTATTAAGCCTTAATATTTGAAACTTTGCTCTTTTATTTATTTAGTCCTGGGTACGACGATAAACTACATCCGACAGTAATGAGGGTATTATTGGTTCTGAGGATCTTGGGACGACGTTTTCATTGCAGTTGTACCCAGGTCCACCCTGACCTCAGCTGGTAGCACCTGTCAAGGTAAAATTTATGGGCAAATAACAGATGCAATACGAAAGGATAAAAAATAACAGTAGTAAATGTTTATATATAAAAAAATACAAGTATTTACATTTATTGTAAAATTACGAAATATACATTTTGTAGCAGAGTAGCGAATGAAATTGGCCAGCAATCAGTTAATTAAAGCCATACGTGATACACGCTTAGGTGATTATGTCTCGAAAGAGACGACTGGTCAGAAGATTATCCCGCAGCAGGATGTCATTACTTTCTGCGGTAGGCTGGTAGCCAGCCAAGGATATATAGAACCCAATATGTCCTGTTATTTAACTCATAACTGGATTGAAGTGATATGTTAATACCTTTCCTAAGGGTATTTGCCTGTAATTGTATGTAGGGAAGTCAACTGGAATTCGAATCTCCGATTTCTCGTTCCAAGCCGATATCCACCGCGCCATAACGCACATCCAATAATACATATAAAAAGTAACGAACAATTCATAGTTTAAAGCATATAGTTGCATACAAAATATATTTAGCTGAAACCATAAAATACTGTTCAAAATACTTAGACGTAAATTAACCCACAGCGATATTGATATGCCACTAAACAAAATTAAAGGAATCTTTCATATATTAAGCATCGGATATGATAAACCCTAATCATAAGTATTTACTTAGCAGACCTATTTTTCACATAACTAACAACATACATCACCTAACTTCACAGAGGCTACAGGGACGTTAACATAAAGACATCCACAATCAAAGATGATTTTAACTTGTGTTGACATACAACATTGCTATGCAACGGTAACAGACACCAAATAGCAGACATAGTTCGTAAATTTGTAATGCAGTTCTATGACGTCACATCTAAACCCACAGAGAGATTGAAAATATTAGGCTAAGCACGTACTCTCAACTGCCTGAGTGATAAATATAATCTGTGCTTAGTAGATAAAACTAAGATATTAAAATATAACTGTCAGAATTTACTTTTTAAACAATATAATGTATTAATTAGCACGTGTCTTCATTTGAGTAGACTTAAACTCCCATAGACAGGTTTAGCTGTTTCCTTCCTTCCGATTCAATCGTTATATTTTTAGCCTATATTTTTTTATATCAATTAGAATTTAATTTTAGACACGCGATACCCTTCAGTTTATTCTTACCGGCTACTTTTCATCTCTCAGGAAAGCTATTGCCTTCCACTCCTAAAAATGTGTGCTTCTAATAGTAATTAAAGTATCGGAATAAGACAAATTTATTGAACACACACACACACACACACACACACACACACACACACATATACTCAGAGAGAGATAGTCTCAAGTTAACATGCCGAGAAATATTATTTCTGATATTTCAATTAATAATTTTTTTTTGTTCTGGAAAGGATATTATGGCTAACCTTAATTCTTGGCACTATCTGCTGCCGTCACCACCCTTGTAATCTTTAGCAATTTCTTTTTATTATACTACATGTTATATCAGATATTTTTCTATTTTTCTAATGTCCACATCATAGATTGCTTTAATTTTATAGATAGATAGATAGATAGATAAAAAGTGATGCAAAAAAGTGATCTATTTTATAGATAGATAGATAGATAGATAGATAAAAAGTGACGCAGAAAGTTATACTTAATATATGTATTTCGTCGAGGTAATATTTATGAAAAAAAAACTTAAACCGTCACTTATTAAAAGAACTGTTTTTCATGCTTTAACGTGTGCATGACTATGACATTAGAACAAAAAAAATAACCATTTTGGATAATTTTCACGTTTTCATGAACGCTAAGAAATTTATCGCTGCGATATTTGAAGCAAGAAGAAAATTTACAGAAATTTTTAGCAACACAGTTTTGCGGTTAGTTTTTGTTGCCACATTTAAAATGAAAGAAATCGAAAGTTCTTTCGAACAACGAGTAAGGAATAATAAAATCATCTGTCAATCCTACTGCTCATTTGTAACATCTTTTAATTATCGTATGCGAAAGATTATACGTAAGTTTGGACGGATTTTATTAAAATTAAGAAATTATATATATATATATATATATATATATATATATACAGTGAGAGAGAGAGAGAGACAGCTTGTGATACAGAAATCATTCAGATACAGAAGTGAAATAGATAGATAGATAGATAGATAGATAGATAGATAGATAGATAGATAGATAGATAGATAGATAAATCAATACATCGGGAAACGGATACATTGGGAGAAATGAACGTTATTAATATAAAGAAAGAGAACAGATGCAATTAAATAAATGCAAATAAAATAAAACTAAAATATTTTGCTATAAATATAATACATACAGAATATGTTATATATAAAAAATACGCCAAAGGAAATGAACCTAGACACGTATGGGGTATGTAAAAAAATGGATGGAAAAATTAGTATATAAGAAAATGAGATGCCGAAATCAGTAAGAATTTTCTATTAGTTTTTTTATATACTTATATTTTTATGTACAAAGCGTGTCAAAGTTAAGAAAGTGTGCCAAAATGTTATCAGGAAACAACACGACACCGTTAGTTGAAGTAATCTTCTCTGCAGTCAGCAATTTAGTTGCAGAAAGAATCGTCTGACAATCTTTGAAATTCTAGCGAGATATTTGTCAAATACTATTTAAGGAAAATTTAAATAAACGCCAGTATTCCTCATCTTAATTTTTTGTAAGACAATTAAATCACTGTTTCTCATTCAAAATCAAAAATTAAAAATGACCATGATATTTACGAATTCTATATCAGATTTATTCTTATTTTATGATAATTAAACATTCAAACAAGATCTTTTATGACATATAATACAGAAGGTTCTATCGTGTTAAAAATATTTTGGAAAATTTTGTGTGAGAAATTTCCCTCGAATAAACGAACATACGTTTAGAGTGAACAATTCAAAACATACTTCTTTTATGCCTCCTATCCATTCTTGGAACGGATGCTCATGGCGCTACACGAATTCTTTTTTACGTCGCTTTTGATTTTATGGACGTGCGTTGTGGTGTTTTTGTAATGAGAACCCGGAGGGCGAAGTTCGAATTTTACTTGAATTCGTTACATTTACTTACGCGTGAATGGTATTAATCCATCTCTACTTACTTCAGCTATGAGTAAAGTATCAGGAGAGATTCGGTTCTATAGCCTTGGTTGGCAATTGGTCTACCTCATCCGGAGGATAAAGGGGTTTGCGCTGCGTTAGCACCCCTATCTGTAAAAACGACAAGATGCAAAATCATAGACAACCCCGTCGTCTAATGCGTGAGGTTGTCGAGAGGTTATGTCCTACTGAGAACAACGGGTTCTTTTTCTACCCTTTACAATATCACTTTGACTTTAATGCTATCTATTCACTTTATTGTCTCGTTTAGTATAGTCAAAATAAATGTGACGGAATACAGCATGTGATATTAATTTCGACTTTGGACAACATGATCCCTAATAACGTAACGTCATTCGACGTTAATTAATGCCTGTCTAGAAAATCAGCATGAAAAATGTCTGAAAATAACTAGGCTCGAAAACCTCACAAACTGATCTGGAATCATTGGAGTTACAAGGTATGCCACGTATGGTGATTTCCGAAGTGTTGCTTGGATGTTGCATAAGGCTGAAAGGATATAAGTATCATGTTCCAGTTCATTCTACAGAATAATGATTTCAGGAAACATGTATCAAACGACAGTTTATCGGGAATTGATCACGCCAAAAGGGTTTCGTATCACTTTCTCGCATATATATATATAGGGACAGAGAGGGAGAGAGAAAGAGAGAGTGATAGAAAGCCGTCTATCATTAAATGTTAAATTTATAAATTATTAGTAAGGAAAACTGTTATTTATTGCGGTTGATTTAGCAAGTATTCGGCAGCGTTCGATTTTCATCAATGAAAATGATTTTTCTATACTAGAGCCGATCACAAAAGTGTCTTAGTTCAGTTGGTAAGGGATTACGCGGTACGAATCAAGTTACTTCGAAATTCTTGTCCCGAATTCGCAAAATTCGGACGTTTTGTTGCGACTGGAATTTTGATTCTGGCGGTTCTATAGGATTGTGTGTTTGCTGTGGGTGCGCAAGCTTTTAAAACATGTGAAATTAGATTTTTATTCTGAAGGTGTATATTTAATACAAGCATCTGCTTCTTATAGATAAAAATGAGTTCAACTGCGTTTGGAGATAAAATTGTCGACTGGGCTCGAATGGTGTGATGTGCAAATCTTATTAACCAATACGTTTATATTGGATACAAAATAATTACTTTAGTGTTAATAAACTTAATTTGTTCGAAATTCTAACAATCGGAAAATGCACAAACTTACCTGTGGGTTTGATCAATTGCAACTAAAATAAGATTAAGCAGTCAAAAAGTAGTGATGACATTGCTACATCGGAGATATTTTGCGAAGTTAATATAATTATATGAATTACGACTACTCAAGGCAAATAAACAATATGGCACAAGATAAAATGGGATTATAAATAATGTAAGAATGTGGGATTTGGTGACTGCTGGCTAGATTCCAAAAAATAATTGGTCAAGACACGTAGGATAATAAAAGAAAACCTTGCACGCGGGCGCATGCGCACAGAAACACACATAAGCACATGCTAGTTGGATTAAAGAAATATTTAATGTTGATACGTTTTGCTGATAAAACATCATCATAAAAAATGATTTAATTCAACTAAGTCTTCACTATCGTTCAAAACGAAACTTAGGTTAAGCATATGAATGCTCTTTTGTTAAATTCAGGGGAACATTGTTTTAATTAGATTTTATAATGTCAAGACAGTTTTTGTGTGACATGATGTCTTGTATCCGATATTGTTTAAACTCCAATTGACTAATACTAGGTTATAATTTGAAACATTTTGATATACTAGTCGCAGTGGGTTCTTAGATCAGAGCTCTTTCAATATCTCTTAATCTGGGTAAATTTTCTTAAAGTCTTTTATAAAATGACAAGTTCAAATTCAAGTTCAAATTTATGATTATAAAGTTTTCGATGACACACATCTGAAAAGTGACTTTCGCGTAATTTCGCACTCCCACCCCTGATATCGAACACTTTACGACAAAAAAAAACTTGCTTGCCAAAATATATCTTATTAGTAATAACAACTGAAAAATAACAACATCGGCGCTAACTATTACCACAATTAATCGATATATATAAATAATCTAAAGTTAATCGGCACCAACCATCTGTTAGTTTTAAGAATAGTATTAAGTTATTTAGAATATTTTTACCTAAAAACACAGGAGACAGACAGTCAATTTTGATGGTAGTTTCCATATAATTAAAAGATTCATTTTCGCGTAATAAAACCACAATAGTCTTCATAAAAACCTAGATAATGCTAAAACATTAAAAAAAATGTTCAAGGAATGTCACGATATATTAGGGTATTCCTTGTTTTTGCTATTAAAATAAAAGAAAGTTGTACCTGCTATACACAATTCCTATTAATTCTTTTACAAGTTTCCACGTGACATTAAACAACATATTTGTCACAAAAGCGCACTAAATTAATTAAATGACATATTTAAAGATAGATCAGCAATTTCGTCGCCTAAAAAAACTAACTGCTCTTCAACAGAATGTATAAAATCCAAAGATGGAACAATCATTTTGGAGAAGGAGGAAATACTCCAAAGATGGGAAGAATATATAAAAGATCTTTTCCACAACAAGAGAGAGTAACCGATAATATACAAAGATGAGGACGGACAGGAAATATAAGAGTCTGAAGTGGAATCTGCAATTGCCAAACTGAATAATAACAAAGCAGCTAGGACAGACGGCATAGTCATAGAGCTGCTGATAGAAGAATTTGGCATAGAGAAAATTACAGAAATAATAAATTAAATTTATAATAGTGGTGTAATACCAGATGCCCTCAGCAAGTCGATCTTCATAGCCCCGCCTAAGAAGCCAGGAGCAAACGAGTGCAAAATCCACAGAACCATCAGTTTGTTGAGCCATATAACAAAAGTGATTGTCCGAGCCATGATGAATAGAGCGAGAAGCAGAATCAAGCCAGAGATAGGACAAGAACAGTGCAGTTTCTTCAAAGACACTGGAACAAAGAACGTCATGATTTATGATTAGGATGCTTTCTGAAAGGGCAATACAAATGAAGAGGGACTTGTACCTATGTTTTCATGATTATGCAAAGGCGTTTGACAAAATACGCCACAAAGAATTGATGGAGATACTTGACATTCTCAACATATTTGGGAAAAACCTAAGAGTTATCAAGAATCTCTACTGACAGCAAACTGTCTACACACGGACAGGTAACGAATTCAGCAGATATACAAAGATTGAAAAGGGCGTAAGACAAGGATGTGTCTTTTCACCGAATCTATTCAACTTGTACAGCGAAACTATTCTGAGAAACCTGGAAGTTATGCCAGGATTCGTCATCGGAGGTCACATTCTAAACAATATAAGGTACGTAGATGATTCTGATAACAGACACGGAAAGGAAAATACAAGATCTCCTACAGAAGGTAGCTGAAGAGAGTGACAACCAAAGGACTACAAATAAACTGCAAGAAAACCGAATGCGTGGTCATCAGCAAAAAGGGCAGACCAAAATACCAATTACAGGTGAGGGATACTAAAATAAAGCAGGTACAAAAATTTACATACATGGGAAGTGTTCTAACAGAAGATTAAAAGTGCGACAGAGAGATCTGAAGGTGTATTGGCATGGTGATGGAAGCATCCCAGAAGTTGAGAAAAGTATTAAGAAACAGGACAATTTCGTTAGAAACAAAGAAGAGAGTACTAGATTGCTATGTGATATTGGTTCTTCAATATGGCAGTAAATGTTGGACAGTATATTCGAAGATCATGGATCGAGTATGTGAGCAATGATGAGGTTTTGGAAAAGACGGAAACGAAAAGGAAATTAATACTGACCTAAAGTTCCTCGGATATACAGTGAGGAAGAAAGTCTTGGAGAACCTGATACTAACAAGACAGATAGAGGGGAAAAGAGACAGGGGAAAGCAGTGGATAACATATTTGAAGCACCTGAATAAGTTGATGATGGAACGAGTGTTGCGTGGTGTAACAGGAGAAAGCGTGCTAAGAGCCACCAGGGATAGAGAGATGTGGAAAGCCATGATCATCTACGTCCTGAAAAGACAGAGCACATAAAAGAAGAAGAATGTAATTTCATGTGAAATTTTCACTGTAAAATATTTTTTTACACTCTTAATCGAGAAAGCATTTTGCTTCGCGTGAATATCTGGTATCCACTTAAACATCTAGCGCATTCAGTGCTTTCTGAACTCAGTATTTTAGTTTATTAGGCTGTAAGAATAACCTGTGAACAATCATGCTACACCATTCTACTAGTGTCTTGCTGAGTGTGTAGTGTCTACATTAAAATTCATTGTTTCATAGAAAAAACAAAATAAGATTTGAATTGAAAGCACCCAATTAAAGCCAGCGAATGAGCAGATGTTGGGCCGCTTCCGGCTAAATATAAGGAACAGGCCTCTTTAAGCTGATACTTGCTCTCTAATTCATAGATAAAAATGCAAGTTGCAAGTTTTTTTTTTAACTCTAATAGCAGGGTTTATTATTTGTGTTCAGAATTTTAACAACATAAGATACATTGATGCCACCGTGTTAGAGACATTGAAGTAGAAATGCAGAAACTCCGAGACAAGGGAGAACTATGTATTTGATTAAACAGTACTAAGATATGAGATGTGAGAAGTAGGTACATGTTATCCAGTCCCAGGTGTTCAATGCGTAATCGGGTGTCCAAAGAAGCCTAAAGATATCATAGAATACAGGAAAGCGTTTGAATGCTGTCGTATTAGTGCATTGTCACACAGATCGAAGAGAGAATAATCTTCCTTGTTGTCGGGAATAAACTTACACAGTGGAATAAAAGTTTCTTCCAGTTTTCAATGAATCGTGCTGCTTTTTTATGTCTATCAATTAAATTGGCCACTACCCTATATTCATTCAGTCATAAAAACAAGACATGTATTGCAAACAACCGATAGTATTTGGCTGAATATTAAATGCCATGAACAGGCGCGTGAACGAGTGGTTAGAACATTAGAATCTCACCATGGTTGATTTGTAAGATAGGTGATGTTATCAGTCTGGAGAACGTGATCCCGGCGTGTGACACCTTTGGAAATTTCTACGGGTTGATCAAAGAATTGAGAGTGAAATTGTGCAAGCGACACCCTTTAGATTCGTCTATGGTTGTGGTCACATGGTCACAAGACTTAGTGACCGAGGGTTTGAGCGTTCTGTCTTTGTTTACGCTGCTGTTCAAGCTAGAATACGCGCTTTCTCCTAGAAACTGTAACAATGATCCGCTCAGCAAGGTGAACTTTGTAAATGTTTAAAAAAAGCAAATTTGCCTGATCAGGCGTCTGCAACGGGGGTTTGCTAGCAGTCTTGGATACGAGTCATACACAAGCCGTGATATAAATGTAGCGGTTGGGAACTGTAGGACTAAATGGGAAGAACTAAAAAAACATTATAAACCCTGACAAAAATATGTTCTTAATCCGTGTGTAAATATGATGAGATAATTATCGTACTGAAAAATAGAGACAGTAAATATTCCTGGATACTCTTTTGCATTTATTATGGCACAAATTCTTTTAGGAAAAGCAAAAACCTGCCTGTTCTCATTCTGTCTATTGGTTATATAACAGGGTAAGCTGGAATGTCAATCATTCTAAAAGAAAAAATGAATTCCGATCTGTGAAGAAAAGCAATCCAACATTATTCTTATAACACAAGGCAATTTACAAAGAAAAAAAGAAACATTGAAACGTCATGTTCGCCTGCGTCTTAAATAAACATTAAATAAATAATTATTTATGTTTATGCAGTTATCTGTATTGGTGTAAATAACTAAAACTTATTGTTGAAATTAGCTACATAAGCACAAAATAATCTTGAACTTAAATTTATATTTTCCATGTGGAAACACTAAATCTTAGCACAAGATTAAAAATGTATTTATGGAACAATATTACAGGAAAATAAAGATATGATTCAAGGTAAATAATAGTGGCAGCTAATGTGGAAATAATTCTTGAATATGTCATTTATTAGTTTAGTTCATAAGTAATTGCATTTTTTGAAACCAGTTGCATTGACGAATTTGTCATCTTAACTGTTAATCAAAGGAGGTAGTTAATAATGAATTTAAAGAATATTAAAATATCTTCAATTTTCATAGCAAAGAGTAGCAGCATACACTGTGGATAAAAAAGAAATGTTTTTTGCTATATGATAATATAGATGAGCAGGAAATTTTTTTTTAAGTTTTTGGTCTTTCATATCTCTTACACACACGTTATATTCATCTGACTTAAAATTAAGGTTATTACTTTTTATGAAAGCTGCAAACCACATTGCTGTAAAAGACATTCTCTAATGAAAACGAGGTTCAAAGATTCAAAACCTGGGGCATCGTAAATGGTTTCGAAACCCTAGCCTGATAGGTTGCAATAATACATTGCAAAGTGAGTGAGCTATATGATGAGTATAAATGAATGGTTAGTCGAACGAGGTTAAAAGCGGCAAGTGCAGCAAGCGGCAAAATACAAAATGCTATGGAATACCAATGCTACCCAAGACTTGAACGTACCGAGAGCGAGTCACCTGAAGATAAAGAGTGCATGAAACATTATCAGCGACTTGCGATGTCCTCCGTTGAGTGTTGACATTGTGAAGCGTTTTCTGCTTTGTCAAGATAGTCCAGGTGTTGAGCAATTTAATGTGCTGCGGATTTCTTTTCTTAAAAATAAAAGAAAACAGAAATAACGCTAACATCTCATTTTGACATATATGTGCATAATTGCCAAGGCTACACAAAAATAACTTGAAATACTAAAGAAAAATGGATGTGAAAGAAATATGACAGCAATCAACCAATATCCAATAAAATCGCTTTTGGCTTCAAACCAAAGCCTCCAAACGACTTCGGAATCTCTTGCATCTTTTACTTCTTAAAGTTGGTGATTGCTATCAAAGTTCTTTCTTTCACATCAATTTTGGTATTACAAGGGGTTTGTTGGTCTCTCTCTCAAGCACTCCTTAAACATAATATTTGCAGTGTGGGGAGTTAGGTGGTCAGATATAAGGGAGTGATGTGGTCGCAGAAATTGTCTGACAGCCATGACGATGTTATCTAATTTGTGTGGCATGATGCAGACTCCCTTTGCCAGACATAGAATCTTCCAGCAGTCACCCTAAAGACCTACGGTAGCACTTCTTTATCAAGGCACGTGAGTTTTACCTCAGTGTTTAGTCTGAAGCCCCATGGGAAGAAGAATGGAGGTATAACATCGCCATCGCTAATGATCACACCAAATCTATTTGAATTCTTTTCACTTTGACACCCAAACACACAGAAATGTTCGTATCGGAGCTTCCGGTGAGAATGCCAAGAAGTACAGTCTCCAGTTTCTAAATATATAATGAAGTGAATTGCCTTCTTTTAAATGGACCATGCACATTTGACTCTACAATAATGTGCCCTCTCACAATTTAAGACAAAGCGCGGGCGCAAAATTAAAAATATAAAATAGTGACAGGTTAATCATCGCACCCTATATATATATATATATATATATATATATATATATATATATATATCGATTTTCAATATATTATTTCTTTCATATATATATATATATATATATATATATATATATATATATATATATATATGAAAGGAATAAAATGTTAAAAATCGATTTCTTACAAAATGGCCAAATAATGTGAATAGTATTATAGCTATTAACCTAAAAGGAAACTAATGGAAAAAATCGTCTTTCTCCTAGCCAGGGTTCAAGAGATATTTCTATACTGCAATTTGCTAAGGCTTGATAATGCGAAACTGGCTCAGTTGAATGATGCATTTGAGTGAGAAAAATCATTTTGTGCATAACGTAGTCTGCCGCTGTTTCGGCAGCGCGGCAGCATCCACACTTACGTCTCAAAATCGTTTTCAAAAAGAGATGCGATAAAGTGACTTATTTCATATGAGCTCCGACTTTTAATCCACGCAGTATTAAATAACTAGCTCTGTATCTCCAAACTTGTCCGGTTAGCAGTTCCAAATATCGCAACATATACAAATATTTCACAACGAATCCTTTTCATCAGAACATGGTTTTACTTTTTAAATAAGCAGACACGAGTTAATTAGAAAATTACCTAATAGTGATGGAGTGAATAATCATAGGAAATATTCAGAATTCATTGATCAAACAGCGTTAGTGTAAGGTTGAAGTTTATAAAAAATATCGAAAAAATTGTTCCGGAAAATAGGATTGGCCAATTAAACTACTATCGTCTTTTTTATTACTGATGGGTGATTTCTTTGTTAACACTCTTACAAAAAAAGCATTGAACGCTACGCGTTGTGATGCAGTGGATATCGGCTCAGAACGAGGAATTGCAGAGCCGACTCAGAATTCAATTTCATTGTTCGCAGGAAATATGAAAAATTGATTACAATGTGAAAAGAATTCAATCAAAAACCCACAATAATGCCATTGAAAGATACATATATATAACGGACTTTTACTAAATCTGTTACAAAATGGATTATCTGCGACAAATTTAAACAAATATGTATATATATATATATATATATATATATATATATATATACTCATGATCGCACATTAATTGCTGGGGTTGATAATATTTTGTTCGCTTATGTTTAATATAATATTTTTTTTTAGTTAGTGGTCCGTATATTAAATATATTTCTAAATACTATTAACCCCTATTTTTTAGATATTAAATACAAACTACATATATTTTAAATGCAATATATACATATATTTACGTAAATTGATAAATATACATATAAATGTACACACATGTATAATATTATTATTCAGGTATTACAAAACACCGCTCAATGTGGTATAAACAGTGTTATATATATATACATATATATATATATTAATAAATATACATAATATTCTAGGTCAATGGCACGACTAGGAGTTTCATGTGTTATGCAATCATTATTTGCATTTCCAAACTGACAGTCTACCGCAGAAAGAAATGGCAACCTAGTGCGGGGAAATGTTCTGCCCGGTCAGTCATGTCTCTTTCGAGATATGATCGCCCAAGCGTGTATTACCTATGGCAATTAACTGACTGAATGTCAGCATCTTCATTATGTCATTATTATCTCATCTGTTGCTACCTATTATTCTTGTTGTCTCTCCTGGAGGTTTCTAGTGATGTAATTTTCTATTTTTTAAGGAAATTGTGCTTCTGTAGGGCAAGTTTATAAGATCAGATAAAGTGTTGTCTTTTTTACGTCCTACAGGATTCATATGCCTGAAACTATATTTAGTCATTGATCCGGTAAAAAAAAAAACGTTTTGAATTACAGTTTAGAGATTTCTGAATTATTCGGAAAGTCTAGGTTAGACGTAATGTCAAAGAAAGTTATAAAAAAAAGTTTGATCACGGAATAATTAGGCTAAGAATTATACGAATAAAAGATTTGGTCAAAACTTGCTGAATACGTTGGTATCGATCTCACAGTTAGAACATCACGTTTCGGAAATTCATACAAAAATTCATACAAAGAAAAATTATCACATGTGCTCGAGATGAATAAATAAAAGGGGATATTAACAAAATAGTTACAAAGAAATATTATGAGTGACTAGAGTGAAATGAACATGGATATAATACATTAGAGAATAGTTGAATTATTATTTGTTTTTCAGAACATGAGAACGCAGTAATGAACTTGCTTTTAACGACTGGGCTTTTCAGAAGCAAGTGAAAAAAACTATTTCTTTTCTTTCTTTAGTTAAAAAGAAATGTAGAAACTATATTCAATGACATGTAAAAATGACTGTGTCTACTTTTTCAGTTTCTCAGAACGCAACGGTGTACCTCAACAAATTATCTTTCCCGCCAACATTGTGTTGTTTCACTTCTAATAATATACATATTTCAGTGATTATATATATATATATATATATATATATATATATATATATATACAAAATTCGTTACGAAATAGATTAACTCAAATGTTTAAACGTTATTTTTAATGGATACTCGTATTTGAGTAGATATTTCTGGGTTTTTTTTTATAATTAAGCATTATATCCATTTATATATCTTCTTCCATGTACTCTGTCATTTCAGGACGTAGGCGATCATGGATCTTAACGTTTCCCTATCTTTGGTGACTCTTAGCACGATTTCTCCTGTTGCACCACGCAACACTTGTTCCATCATCCACCTGATAAGTTCCGTCAAATATGTTATCCACTGCTTTTCCCTTCTCTTTTTCCTCTATCGGGCTTGTTAGTATAAAGTTCTCCAAGCCATCCTTTCTCATTGCATGTCACAGGACATTTATATATAGAGCCTAAAAGAGTTGAGAAATATCTTTAGAAAAATATGCGTTCTCCGGCAGGCTTCGAACCTGCATCCCATGAATTGATATGATGTGTCTTCGATGACAAAGGATTTAGAATTAAACAAAGCCCGAAATAAGTTTTTAAACACATATTTTCCTGATTTTTCGTAATACTCATTAATTCTGTTTATCTCTCTGACTGAATTTTCTAGCGGGATTTTATCGATTATTCAGGCCAGTAGATATGAATAAATATACTGTTTGATTTTAAATATGGGCAGACATTAAAAATAATGATTAAACATATATATATATATATATATATATATATATATATATATATATTGTCATCCGCAGACAAGTCTGTTTCGCCGTATCAGTACGGTTAGACTCCGATTGCTTTTTTACTCAGGATTGAAACCCGACCGAATATATATATATATATATATATATATATATATAATGTATATATTCTATTATTATTCTTAAACAAAGCTTTTGGGATCCTTTCGGCCAATACTTCAAAGGGTGCCATTGGTAACGCTAATTCCCAATAAATAGATAGTAACTTGTAAAAGGAGCGGCAAGTTTGGAACACAATCCGAAACGATCCTAAGCGATTTTTAACAGTAAAAAACAAACACTATGTTTATATATACTAAAAATGCAACATGGTCGGTGTGACCAACAGGTAACTTGCCAAAAGATATAACAATTCAGACAAGAAAAAATCTAGAATAAATTAGAAAAAAAAGGCAAACCTATTTTGTGCAATGGGTAAATTGTCGCCATTTTATATTATTATTTTTGTCTATGCGCTTTATTTGCCTATGATATTTTTCGACTGCCCGGTATTCAATTTGCCAGAAATTTGTAAACAGCTTACTGCATTGCTTAGCATTAGTGCTGGATGCTCCAATCCAAACATTTCGCAATATTAGTGTGTCAATCTGAAGACAGTGTAGTGAATTGGAAAAGATTTGAATTAATCTAATGCCAATGACGAATGTGTTTGGAGTGATAATTAGTGATGGCGAGGTAGGCCTCCATTTACCTTCCCAGAGAATATCAGGCTAAAAACGGTGACCTTCATTAAGTGCTTTAAGTTGGTAATGCTGCTCTTGGTTTGAAGGATGTCTTCTAAAAGACCCAACCACTGGTCTGCGACAGAAGAAGGAGGACTCATTCATAGTTGAGAGACAATTTACACCAAAGAAGAACTGAAGATGAAGGTTATGGCTACATTAAACGACTTAAACAAGAAGATAGTCCAGAAGAAATGCAGGAGATTCCGAAATTGTCTGGATGCTAAAGTTGAAGCCAATGGGGATTTTATTGATAAATTGGCTACTTAGTATTTCAAGATAATTTTGTGTAATTTTCGTAAATATTCCTGTTAAAATGAATTTTCTGTTTTCTTTTTCTTTTACGTAACTTAGACGAAAATTAATTCATTGCACTCTATATCTCCGCATTAAACTAAAGTGGTCAACGCCTAAACCACCTAGACTAGGCTAAAAAATACGGCTGTGAGCCAGATCCGGCCCGCGATGCTTTTTCATCCGGCTTTTCGCCACACTCATAAGCTAAAATATAATTATTTATATGGAATAAATTTTGTTTTAAACTACTGTGTAAGAAAACTTTAAATAGATGTAAGTATAAATAATAAACTTTGCCAGTCTGATTTTTAAACCCGACAGTAATATAAATTTTAAGAAAATTAGTGAAATAAAAATAATAGGAGATTTTTTGGCCACTTTTGATAACTGAACGTTTTTTTTTTGTAACTGCAGTAAGATTTTCCAGAAAATCTATTATGAACCAGCTGCAATGATACTGTTTTAACTAGCATATCCATGTTTGAACTAGTTGGAAGAGTGCTGTATATAAAAAAAAATTAATTACCTTTGCCATATATTTTGCCTGAACTCATTATAAGATCTAAAGTATGTAAAGTCAGCACATGTAAAGCGGTTGACTGAAGAACATTTGAAAGCAAATCTCTAGTATAGATGCAGCAAATCTAAAGCAAATATTAATTATATCTTAAAGAGGTAAACGCCAGTTTCACAGATCTCACTAACCTTTTTGGCTGCTTAGTTTGTGGGATTTAGATATGTGCGCAGTGTGTGTGATATAACTATTTTATTGCTAATATTACTTTTTTAATTTTTTGATTAATAGCTAGTCTTTATTTCTTATTTATTGATTGTATTGTATCGGACAAAATGCTTATCCACCCCGTTCAGGTCATTCTATCGTCGTCTGTGGAAAAAGTTTGGTAACCTCTGTTCTAGACAGAGTAAAATCGCTCGACAAAAATTTTCCGAATAAGTTGGCCAAAATTCATATTAACTTTTATTTTATATTAATTAAAATTTGAAAGATTTAATAAAATATGAATAATGGAACTTGTCCATCTTATTTGATAAAAATGTTCGGGAGGATTCTTGTTGTCGAAATACATACATACATGTAAGTCATATAAAATTTGTAACTGAGCTGATTGAGCATATAGTCAGTACCATATTTTGTAGACGAATATTTTTGTAATGGTTTCTTTCAATCGTCAGGAGTTTTCCGTATGTGACTGCAGATTTTCTCCTTATTTTTATCCTAAATGAATTGTGTGTGTATGTGTGTGTGTGAGTCTGTGTTAAATGTTATTGCTTCAAGTATTATCATAAACAATAGTTAATTGCCATACGTGAAATACGCTTAGACGATCATGTCTGTCTCGAGACACGACAAACTAGCAGAATATTTTCACGTAGTAAGATGGCATTTCTTTCTGCGGTAGATTGGTTGCCAACCAAGTGTATAGAACCCAATTTGTCCTACTATTCAACCCATAACGGGAGGGAGAAAAGATGAGTTAATACCTTACTCAAGGGTATTTGTACTAAGTGAATTAAACGAATTCGACTGTAATTCGAACGCGGCTCTCTGATTTCTTATTCAGAGGCGATTTCTTTTATAGTTATTATAGTGAACATCCTTATTTGAAGTAGACATCCAATTTCTATTTATTATAAATAAATAACTTATTATTATTAAATGAAGATATTTCAAATAAGAAAGGAAAACCATAAGCGTGAATTAATGAAAATGCCAGATTAACAATAAATCTATTAATTCTTTAGATTTGTCAGTGTGTATGTGTGTCTGCGCGCGTGTGTGTATCTGTATGCATGTGTTTATATATTAATGCCCGTTTAACGCAAATCGCATACTATCCTATTTTTCTGATTGAGAACTCTAAGACTATAAATTTACTATAATATGTAAACATATGGCTGCATACATATAATCATAATTGAAGAAAGAAATTTGAAAAAATAGTTATGTAACAATGTTGGCACCAGCGTAAGTATTTGCATGACTCTCTTGGCAAATATATCTGTATTTCTACTTTTGTATTGACAGCTGTATATCTAAAACGTTGCGTCGAATAACGTATTAAAAATCCATACTTATAATGCACTCTTCCAAGTACACCTGATAAATCAATATATTTGCGCGAGAATATACGTGTAACATAAACAGGTCTTATTCTATTTGCCTCTTAAGAATAATTTGGCGCCAAAATTATATATATACACATATATACTTCCTTCGTGATATCGATTAGGTTATAGAAAGATCATCGGACTTATTCTAAGAACGATCATTTGGAGACTAGTATCATTTCACGAACTGTAAATAAAATTTGCCTACGTAAATGTAATTTTTTAATTAATCTAAAAATGGCTAGTGCATTTCAGCCTAAGGAATAATAAATTCTTTGTTAAGTATTTTATTTTATATATATTTGGGACCATTTTTCTGTGTTGCAACACAGATTTAAATGTAAATAGTACATAAAGTTGGTGAAGGTGAGCTCTCAGGTAAAGTGTCATATTGTATCGATCATATATTTTGCAGTATAGACTAAGATCACTTCAAACATATTTTTTTTGGATACCTCTAAGTAGACGTTCCGTTTAAATAATAAGCAGTATATTCATTTTCGTCTATAAGAGTGAATATTCAAATAAATCTTATTAAAGTAAAAATTGCGGTCTCTGAACAAGATTCCAACCTGATTCGCCTTGGTAGAGTAAACCGTCCTTACATCCGACATGCTTTAAACGGACTTAGACAGGAATAACGTTTGAATAATGCGTTTAAGCATAAAACTTCTCGTCATAGACTCCAAAATTTCATATCTGCTCATTTTCTTATCCAAAATAACACTAAGCTTTTGTTACTTTGTCGCTGAAACTCTACTCACCGACATTTCACGGTGATAAATATATATATATATATATATATATATATATTATAATGATGCTTAGTGACAGATTTGCAGTTTTTTCAGTTGTTGACTGATAGGAAGGCATTTTTAGCAAGCAGGTTTTTATCACAAAATACTAGATATGAATATAGAGCGCTAATGGAATTAATACTAGAGAAGTTTCCACTTAACTGAGCAGTGTTCGTTCATTCAGGGATTTTGTTTTATCTGCAGAAAAAAAACCTGCAGTGTGAAGACATTAAAATAATACCCCCACGAAACTTCGATGTCGGCATGAATGAAAAGCAAGATTTGTCTATTCTCTCTCTCTCTCTCTCTCTCTCTCTCTCTCTCTCTCTCTTATATATATATATATATATATATATATATATTAGTAAACAATGTATGTGTCAGTAAACACTTAACCAACCATTATTATTTTCAGTGACTGAAAAAGTAGCTATATATTTGGATAAATGTAAATTCTTATTTTTCAAAACGGGCCATAACAGCCCGGCAAAAATGCTAAACCATTTAAGCGGTGAAAATATATTTAAATCCGTCAATAAAATAAGTGCATTGACAAAGAAATAAATTATTTTATAAAGTAATGATTTGTTATTCAAAATAAAAGAATTTTACATCTTAAGTCTCTGGAATAGACAGTAAAAAAGGCAGTTAAGCAGATATAGGATTATCATCATATCAAATATTGAAAAGTTGAGTTTGAAACGCCACTGGGAAAAAAATATTTTTTTTATAAATATCTGCCTCTGATTACCAAGAGAATAACCAGTGCGTACATCACATGGATTTCAAATCTGCTTGGTATTTTGTTACCTTTTTTCTCGTTCTGACGTTTGCTTTTTTTATCATGCATCTGTGACCCAAAAAGAAACTCTGCCGCTCTACTTTGCGTTTGTGCTTTTTAGGAGAGTTAAGTAAAACAACAAGAAATATGAAAAACTAATAAAAATCCTTACCTGCTGATTCAGGGTTTATTTAGCTTATTCTGTACTGACAGTTCGTACCAAGGATTCATTTAATACGCTATTTTAAACCAGCTGTCTCTTCTTGCATATTGAATTCTATTTACTTGACTTAGTGCTAATTTAGAAGACTCTCTCACCGGCCAGTCTATGGATAAAAGGTTTGTTTGTCTTTGGTCATATTCATAATGTCTATTTACTAATCTAGCTGTAGATATTGTCTCGGCATACCAAACCGGAGAGCCAAGTTCGAATTCAAGTTGAATTTGTGTTATTCTTACGCGTAAGTAACATTGAAAAAGGGTATGAATCTATCTACCACGTCCCTCGATCTATGGGTTTATTAACAGGACAGATTGGGTTCTATAGCCTTAATTTGTCACCAGAAAAAAAAATTGAAAATTTCTGCGGAAAAATCTGCCGAGTCATTCATGTCTCGAAAGTGACATCTTTCTCAACCGTGTATCACGGATGGCACTTAACTGAGAATTCAATGATATCTATTTTTTTTTATATTCGTGTCGCCTTAAGGAAGACATGTTACTGCCACTGTTGTGCATGGAGTTACATAGGAGGAATGCTATGGGGAGTGAGAGGTTGCAGGAGATGTCAGGAAGAGAGTAGAAGAGGGAAGAGATTACTGATAAGAGTGGGGTGGACGAGGAGGAATGTTATGAGAAGTGAGAGGTTGTACGGTGTGTCAGGAAGAGAGTAGGAGAGGGAAGAGAGTACTGATGAGAGTGGAGTGGATGTAGAAAAGCATGAGAGAGAGGATGTAAGTTAGTGAAACAGGAGATGACTATTGACTTTACATTTAAATTCTTGGAGATTGTAACTGTCCGGAAAGCAAGTATGCTGAAGAGAATTCCACAGGCGAGAAGTGCAAGAAAAGAAGCCGCTGGAGTAGAATTTGCGTTTACAATTTATTGGTTTCACAGTAAAAGGGTGGGGCCTTGTTGCAAATCTTGTGGTTCAAGAAAATTCGTATATAGGGTGTACCAGTGACCTAAGTTCATCGGAGCAACGACGTGAAAGTATTTGTAGAAGAGTCGGGATCGATCACATTACAGATTCTTCGTTGGATTTGGTCGAGGACACCTAAATGGAGCACCGGACCAGATATGGTAGTAATACTCAATGCACGGTTTGATGGTAGACTGTTATATGTGCAGGAATTTTTTGGGACGAGAAAAACTTCCTTCGCAGCGGATTTAGCTACGGATTCTATATAATTATTCAAATTGAGGTCTGGTGTGAAAGTTAACCCGAAGAGGCGCAGGGTTTCGCTTTCAGGGAGAGAAGCTTGATTCATGTTAATGGGCAGGAGGATCGATTGTCTGTGGTGGTTATTAGATAGCAGCTTCGTTTTGGAAGCATTAAAATTTACGAGTAAATTTCTTACCCCAGTCCACCACGGATTGGAGGTCTTTTTCAAGCTCAGCAGCGAGTTTTGCTTTTACAGCCTCGGTAGATTTTTGATCAAGACGAGAGTAAACCGTACTGTCGTCAGCATATATGCCCACTAGGGATTTTATTACATCAGTGATATCAGTAATATCGATAAGGAAAAGCGTAGGACTAGAATAGAGCATTGAGGGACACCCGCATTCATGTGATAGTATTAGGAGTCTTGTCCATTCAATACCACCCTCATTTTACGGTTTGAAAGGAAGGACTGGATTAAGTTAAACAATTGTCCAGTTATATCATAACCCTGAAGCTTGCATAGAAGGCCAGAATGCCAGACTCTGTCAAACGCTTAAGAGATGTCAACTGCCACAGTTTGGGCTTTGCCGTTTCTGTTGAGGGCCTGGTGTATATACTCAGTGATGGTCGTGAGCAGATCAGCAGTAGACCTGGTGAAGCGGAAGCTATACTGTTTGTCAGAGAAGAGTCTACGGGCTGTGAGTCAGAGTGTCTGATTCAGAGTGTTCTCCAAGATTTTTGTATATAGGAACTACGGGGGAGGATTTCCAGCAGGCAGGAAAGTAGGAAGCAGAAAGGCAGAAGTTATAGAGTTTAGAGAGAACAGACGAGAGTTCAGGGGCACATTTCCTTTAGGACAATGATGGGTATTCCGTCACCACCGCTCACCTTATGGGGGTCAAGCTTAGAAATTATTTTGGGTTCGGAGAGGGAATTCAGATACTCCAGATTAGTCCAGTGTCGAGTTAGAAGAATCTGTGAGCGAAGCACTCTGCCTTGTCAGTTGAAGCGGTGAGGACCTCAAATCCGTTGATTAGAGTGAGGATTGAGGGCTTACTGTTAACTAGCTTTTTATATAATCAGTGGTATCATGTGTAGCAGGTATTGAATAATTACGTAGTAATATTATGTCTAAAGAACAAAAAATAACACTGGAAAAAACAACTCGAAAGCATGAACCGTGAAAACGTGAAATTTGACTGATAATGAAAAAGAGCTATCGTAAATATTATTCCATAATTATTATGAAGTTTGGAACGATGTAGATATTGGACAAGTTATATTTCAATACTTGCAGGAAATACAGAATAATTGATTAGAATGCAAAAACTTGAAGCAAGAACCCAACAAGAATTCCATCGAAACATATATCCGTGTTCTTTAATCAAACTTATATATATATATATATATATATATATATATATATATATATATGTTGATTATACGGGGATAGTAGAAGGCGCTAAGAGCTCCCAGAATTTTGACTGCCCCCCTCGGTTAGCTTCCACTCACGTTTACAAGCTTCAAAACTTTAAGAAACTGATCAGTCTCTGATTTTGATATGATTTGATTTTCAGCACTTTTCCTTTCTTCAGAACGTATTGCCGTTAGTATTAAACATTTGATTTTGTTTGCAGTTAATTTCTCTTGTGTTCTAACAGCTTGTGAGTGTAAAAGAGAGCAAAAATACATTAGAACTCCACTACTATAAATGAAATATTTATTGAAGTAACATACATATACTCAAATTCATTCCTAAGCTGCATATATGATAGTGGTGTAGTATGAAAATAAAAATGGTGTTAGAGTTCTACATTCGACACTGTATATACTGTATATATATATATATATATATATGTGTGTGTGTGTGTGTGTGTGTGTGTGTGTGATATCGCTTATTGTATTCGTTTTTGTTTATTATAACATATTCACGCGTTTAGTTTATTGGTTCGTATATTTAAATATATTTTCTTAAATGCCATTAATATCCGTTTATTTTTTATATTAAATATAAAACCCATCCATTTTAAATATATATAATATTATAATTAGTAATCATAGTATAATGTATGAACTACATCAGAATCGCGTTGACCAGATAATTTTATTAAAATATAAATTTTATAACGATCAGTCTCTACTCCAAACCTGGAAATTTGGTTGAGCATGCGACTTCTATCGTTGCGCACAGTATGAAACCATTCGTCTTCGTGTAAGTGTATTTGAAAGGATCCGCCAGTCAATGATCCAACGGGTTAAAGCGCGTGTAGTAGTAAGAGGGGCATATTTTGAAAATTTCTTAGGAATTACTGTGTTGAGGTAAAACAATAGACATTTGGACATAGGTATATATAGACATTTTAGCTTGTTGTCGTGTCAGGAACCGTTCTCAAACTTTGCAAAATAATTTTGGATTAAATCTTGAATTATACTTTAAATAGTAGCTAAGGTAAAATTTTAATTAAGTAGACAAATTCTTGCATGAAAGAGCCGATGGCGTTGACGGCATAATGTTGATGGAGGACGGGGTCGATTTTGTCGAGTCTTTCCCTCTTGTTTGATTTCTTTCTTTTCTGATGGCATCGGATATTTTGGTTTCTTTATTGATGGAACATCGAGTGTTTCATGCATGTGTTTTGAACGATTTACGCTAAAGTCCATATTGTAGAGTATATCGCTATTATTTCTTTATATTTCTGAGATGAGGCAGTATTTACAGTATTTATATTATTCAGACTATTGTCCTCATCTTTATTGCTATTTGTACGACGTTTCGGACGTTGTAGGCTTGGCCTTCTTCAGCTGTTAAGAATTTCGAATCGACACCTTTATTACAATCACTGGGGTATATGAACTCCATTCCTTGTTCAACAAGCAACTCATATGGTTAGAGGGAGATAACTCATGACTTCTAAAAGAGGTATATACTAAGAAAGAAATGGAGTTCATATACACCAGTGTTTGTAATAAATGGTTCGGATCGAAATTCCTAGCATATGAAAAAGGCCGAAGCGTACAACGACCGAAACGTCGTAGAAATAGCAACAAATTTGAGGACAATAGTCCGAATAATGTAAATACTGTATATTACTATTAATTGGTAATATTTTATGTAAGTAGTTGCATCACACACACACACACACACACTTAGTCAAACGTTTCTACATAAACACACACGCACACACAAATGCACCATGATACACTTTACCCTCGCAAACATTCCTCACTAATATATTTAGAAGTTGGCCACTGCTTTAAAACACGTCCATTAATAAGGGGACACACACACACACACATGCATGTATTAACAAGGGTTTCTAAACTAACAGAGAGATACATTATTATAGACTTTACCAGCAGAAATAATACTCGCGCGTACATTTCAAAGCAGAAAATTATAATAATCTATAACTTTAGTACTGACCTACAAAAATTAACCCCCAAACACACCACATACCAGTGTACTGTCTCTTTCTTATTTTTCATTTATTTCTCCATTTTTGAGAAAAGCTTTAATGAATGTAAAACATGTTATATTGATATACGTTTCCTATTTTGTTCTTTTACTTTATTACGCACACACACACACACACACACACACACACACACACACAGATATATATATATAATAAAAATATATATTTTTAAATATTATATATGTGTTATATATAATATATATATATATATATATATATATATATATGAAAAATATTACTGAAATAAAAAGTCTGCTTACTTCCACCGAACGCCCATAGCCCAGGGGTAGGGTCGCCGACTGACGCCATTTTCGGTCAGGTTTCAATCCTGGGTAAAAAAGCAATCGGAGTCTAACCGTACTGATGAGCTGTCTGCGGATGACTATATATATACGGTGATTTTACGGTTATTTTTAATGCTCACGTTACTGTGACTTTTAATGAACGCGCAATGTTTGCAAATTAGATGCAGTTAGAATATTTTCATTCATTATTGTATGATTATAATAGATAGTTGTTGGTATAGTTACACTTGTCATAATTTATGTTCTTTCATTTAGCAATTTATTTTTGTTTCGAAATAATATAAGCGCTATCTTCCCTACAGTCTACATATTTTAACACAATTATAAGGCTTGGCATTTTTATTATACTTCACGGTATGTCTGGGTCGTTTCTATATTTTAATTCCAATTTCCACACGTAACTAGACAATTTTGTACAATTTTTAAACCTTTCTTGTTTAAATGTAGATCTATAGTTATTCCATCTAGTCTTCAAAATATATATGGTTGACCCCAAATATGTTTCTTTTACGATGAAGTCATGTACTTTTGCTTTGTAAATAACTCAAAGGTAAGTATTTTATACCAAACTGGGATCAAAACAGTATGAAATTATAAAAATAAAGTTTTATGGTAAAAATTCCAGTAATGCATTTTTGAAGGAAAATAAAATATTACCAGCAATACATATTTGGAAAGAAATAGATACCAGCGATACATCTGACTTTCAACAAAAACTACTTTACAAAAATAAGACAAAGAAAGCTGGTCAACAAACCTATTTATTACAATGAATATATATTCTATTCATACAAATCTATTGTAAAAATCTCGGCATTAAATAAGCCATTGAGATTGATATACCGTAAAACAAACCAATCCAAACTAGACAACTTCTTATCCTTTGTCTATGTAAACAACGTTTACTCTATTTCTATCTATTGTGGTCTCTGCCCTATCATCCATTAAGGCATCCTGGTGATGTAGGTTTTCCTCTCTTGTCTTTAGTATTTCCTTTAAGTTTTCTTTACTCATGAGCCAAAAGCTTCGTCTTTTTCTGATTCTAATTGCAAATCTTCTTGTCCCCGTTTTTCCCTAAACACGTCGTTTATTTCATGATCCGTCCATAATTTTCTCAGTTTCCTTCTTTTGAACCACATCTATAATTCCTGAGGTTTTCTTTTCAGTTATGAGTAAATATTTCAGCATTTACAGCTATACTGGTGTATTAGCATAACGTGCGTTGTGATTCAGTGAATACTGGCTCGGAATAAAACTTTAAGGAACAGAGTTCGAACTCTAGTTGAATTCGGTGCATTCACTTACGCACAAATAACCTTGAAAAAGCTATTAATCCGTCTCTTCTCTTTCCAGCTATGGCTTAAATAGCAGGAGAGTTTGTGTTATACAGCTTTAGTTGCAACAAGTATACCGCGGAAAGGCAATCTTTTGCGGGAAAATCTCATGCTCGGTCTGTCATGTCTCGAAAGAGACCTGATTTCACAATTGTGTTTCACGTATGACACATAATTGACTGAGTATATATTTCAGCACAATGTTTTTAGTTTCTAACATAATAAAACTAGAAATATGTTAACTATTCTTTTTATAACTGTTGTTGTAGGGACAATAATCAGCATGGAAATAGTGTGAATAATGATAACTCTTCATCTCAGAAATTCAAACAGAAAAATAAAATGTAACATCTTAATCGTATTAACAGAAAAATAAGTAAATCTTGTAGCTACTCTGTGGCATGTGTCTTATCAATTACTGCTTCGTTTCATCCTCTTGATACGACTCAGGTCATTCATCCTTTTATTGGTCTCTTTAGCATCATAACCTTTCCAGATATTATTTTCAGAGTCAATTCTAGATTACTCTAGGTCACCCGGAGTGTTTGTTGTTTTTTTATTTTTTTGCATTAAGAATTCAAAGCAGGTGTTGCAACTATAAGCTAATATGAATTTACACTATGTATCAGAAAGTTTGTATTTACTAATACTATCAGAAAAATCATTTCTTAAGGTATTAATTCATATTCTATGATATCGTTAATTGATTTCTCGTCAGAGAACAGGAATAATGCATTTAAAATTTTAAAACAGTCGATTTACATGAGTTATATGAAGAGTATTGTTCTCAGTTTTAATGATATTTAACCATCGTAAGATGTTTCCTAATTCACATAATTTTTTATTACCCGTTTCGCTGACTATGTCTCATGATATCAAGCCTAAGTTTTTAGAACATTCATCGGTCAGTCTTGACCTTTATGTGTGCCTGTTACAAGTTTAAGAAAAGTAACTTTTATATGAGTGAATAACGTTTCCTGACGTATGAACACTTGCATAATGGTCATTTGGTGCAACAGTTTTTAATTCTATCACAGTAAAACAATTTATATACGATGCGTTAATATAATTACCTGAATGACCGAAGCATGTCGTTGGGTAGAGAGGCTAAGATTTATACCCGATCATGTCCGGACATGTTTACAATTTCCTTTTTCTTGAGAAATAGACAAAACAAGTTGATCATTGTTGTAAAATAGAGTAAGTAGTACGTGTTGATGTTATAATGTTAGCAAAACACGAGTGAAAAAAATCTTGAGCATCGGATTAAAATCAAATTTGATGCAGATAAAGGTGCTAAATGAACGTTTGCAATATTGTAATGGCGTACAGCGAGATCGAGTGTTTTGAGTAGCCATTGACGTTCCTGCAAACGCAAGAACGCATGTTTTTTTATAACTCATGAAGTTAGAAACCCAAAACACAAAATATAGCGATAAATGTATGCAAGGAACGAAATACACTGATCGAAGTGTGACGTATTGCTGAAGAACATATTTTGAATGGAGAAACGGTGTGGATTTTAATATATGATTGCATATATTTTGGCCAACCACATCGCAGCAAAGTATATGTTTCCAAACTTTTTGATGTTTTGTACATAATTAATAGCCAGAACGCTCATCATGTTGAGGCGGCTCTCGACCGTCCTTGAAACGCGTGTTTTCCAAATAAAATGTGCTACATCTAAAAAACAAAGAAATTTTTTTAGCATTCCAACGCAAAACGTACGAAAATCACTTGTAATATTTTAACACGTGCAGATAATACGAATTATATCTAGAATCTCTATAGAAAGTACAACATTGAGCGTCAGCTGTAAGCGCATGTTAGCAGAACTCAAAATCCGGTATCATCTAAAAAAGAAACAAGGTTTGCGAGTGTTGAATACTTAGATTTGTTAAAGATCTGCACAATCATGAGCAAATGTTTACTATAAATCAAATACAAAAATGTAAAATTCTATCCGTTTTGTTATTCGTTACCAAGTAGTAGAAGAAATTTTATGTGTTTATGTTATACTATTGGTAAAAAATGAGTAAAAATGTACATGTAGTAGCAATTCCGAATTTTTTGGAGAATATAAATAGACGGTATAACAGTTCGCTTTAGCAGTGAACGCATGTTACTTGAATATATTACCATCTGATACCACATCAAAAAGAATAAATATTTGTAAGTTTTGATTACTTAAATTTTAAAAGCTTTGCACAATCATAAAAACAATATTAACTTTAGTGTGTGTTATTCTAAACTGTAAACTAAATACGTAAATGTAAAAGGCTACCAGTTGTGTACTTCATTGCCAAGATGTTAGGGAAGTTTTACGTGTTCATGTTATACCGTTGGTTGTAAATGAGGGAAAGGAAAAGTAGATCAAAATCAAGCGTTGAGTGAAGATTGAATGAGTTGCCAATTAACCATTCAGTCGATCTCAGATTAAATTTTATTCATTCGCTTTTTTTAAATTTGTGCGTCTGATAGGAAACATTCAATTATCAGTAATCTCTTTCCAAATAAAATGAGAGGAAATATCGATGAATTATAGATTAAATATGCAGGAATGAGATTTTTTTATACGCATAGCCTTCAGAGGTCTGTCGTACTTACTGCTTGTTCGGCTAAAAATGAATTCAAATGAACATTTTAAAATGTTCAAATGTTTTGGAGATTTTTAAAACATTATTTTACACCAAGCAAAGCGAAGTGCAACTAAGACCCTAGGGATTACTTAGCGTGAGAGAATGTGAACACAGTAGTGAGTACTGAGAACAAAAAGAACAGAGCTAAGTACTACAAAAAGTACGACTTAACTTTTTTTAAGATGGCTGGTGGCAGGTAGGATGTGCGTTGTGGTGCAGTGGACATCGGCTCGGAACGAGAAATCGGGGAGCTGAGTTCGAATTCCAGTTGAATTCATTGCATTCACTTACGTGCAAATACCCTTGGGAAAGGTATTATTCCGTCTCTTCCTTCCAGTTATGGGTTAAATAATAGGACAGATTGGGTTCTATAGCAATGGCATCCTACTGCAGCATAATCTTCTGCCCAGTCAGTCATGTCTCTTTCGAGACATGATCGCCCAAGTGTGTATCACGTATGGCACTTAACAGACACTGGCGGCAGGTAAGCAAGAAGCATAACGAGAGTTAGGCAGCTGAAAAATTCGAAAAAATAAACTATTAGAATAAAACTTCCGGGTACACGGTCGAGATACCAAGAAAGAGAGCTCGTTAGAACAATTGAGATGACAATATTTATTGAAAAGACAGAGAAAAGTCACGTCTCGATGGTAGGGCTGAATTCGAGATGCCAGGTCAGGACCGAATAACATTACAAGCCCTCATTTAGATTATATCGAGAATCTCGAGATATAAATCCTGAGCACCAGACCATATATGACAGGGGTATTCAATGCACGGACGAATGGTAGATTTATAAATGTACAAGATGTCAAAATTGACAAGAAAATTGCCCGGCACGACACAGTAAACCAACTTTCTTAGCATACCATTTCTTATTTATTTGATGCACTAACAAAATTGCTTTTATCCGAGAACTCTCAGTATGTATGTTCACAGACGCATTCACACGCTCAAACACACACACACACACACACACACACACACACACACACACACACACACATGCTTACACATATATCTATAACTTAATTTCCTATAATTAATCTAAATTTAATATTTCTTAAATTGGTGTTGTTTTTCTTCTCTTTAGCCATATAATTTACTTATATATTACATATTGTACGTATATTATAAATTAACTTATCCTAGTTTTTTTTCTTTTCATTCCTGAGCTAAATTTTTAACGTAAATTATTTTGATATCAACATTATTCGAGGGCCCTGTTTTGGATGGAAACGTGGAAAAAAGTTAGGAACAATTTGAAAAGTCAGTGCGAAGTTTTACACTTTTCTTTTCTTTATAAATACTTTTTAATTTTTAATTTTTTTAAAGTATCTATTTCAAATTTCACTACCCTTGACTTGACAATCATTCTGTTTTGTCAGCCAATCTTACACACTTTTTCCATCTTATTGATTTTTTCCTCTTCCCTCATTTTTCTTTCTTTCTCTTTTTCTGATTCCTTCTTCCTTTTCCTTTTCTTTTTGCTACTCTTACTTCTGTTTTCTTTGCACATACGAACAAATAATTGTATTTTATTATAAAGATTATGATCACCAATGACGCAGGTGTTAGTTTTCCTCATTGAAATGGAAATAGGATATTAGAAAATTTGAATTTTTTAAATATATACTAAATATATCCTCTGTAAATAAATAATTTTAATTACATTGTCCCCTCTAGATAGATCTGTTTTAATATAAAATTTTTATTAATAAATATTAATAGGATCTCTGGAATTTTACCTTCAAGCCGTTTCTTTTTTATTATATATATATATATATATATATATATATATATATATATATATATACAGGGTAGTCCAAAAATAGATGTAAAGTAGGTAAACTATGTTTTTTCGTATGTCTTTAAACAATATGAGATCCCTCTACATTATACAAGAGCAGTCTGTGTGTATCTGGTTGAAACATTTCCTGATAAATAAATAGATGGAAGAGGTCCATTAGATTAGCTCGCGCATTCACCTGACTTCACTCGAATGGATTTCTTCTTTTGGAGAGTACGTAAGCACAAATTTCACAGTAAAAAACTAAGCAATTATGATGATTTGAAAAATTGTATAAGAGATGCATTTCAAGAAATTATTACACAAAGAGGCTTGTGCACAAATGTTTGTCGAAATGAGAGTGGTAGACTTCAAAGTTGTGTGAATTGTGATGCACAACAGTTTGAAAACCATCACTGATATAATTTAAGGGCTTTTCCATTATTGTACCCAATAAAATCTAATTGTCAATGTAATATTTATATTAGTGAATATAATTGTATATACTACCTAAAAGTAAATGTTATCATTTACTGTCCACCTGCTTTTAGAACACCACTGACCTTATATATATATATATATATATATATATATATATATATATATATATATATATCCGAGTGAATACGGTACAGTACGAAGAAAGAAATCTTACAACGTCCAAAACATTAATTTAAAACAGTGCTCGATATATAATATATAGAGCTGTCAATATTTGTTATAAATTATATTTTAGAACATGTACATAATTTTTCTATGCATATCCACGACAAAGGTACGTTTGTTTCGACATGGAAACTTCAATGTGTCATCAGGCGGTGTGAAAAATATATATATGCTGTGCCGTACGACAGTGTCGATACCGTTATAACTGATGATGATGACTGAAATGATGAAACTTTCTTCATCAATAAGTTTCAAGCACTGGCACCTTGAATAAAAAAGTGTGTAAACCCCAAGTGGGACTATGTTGAAAAATAGACCTCATTTAGTCCTTTTCCATGAAAGTACCTTGGCCAGCTTATGACTTTTTCAGTCGAGGCTAGTAGCTCAAATGTAAAAGTGACGTCGCTTCAGTAACGTAGATTAAATCCAAATGCAGTCTCAAGCTGTATTAGATGTCCTTGGTAATGAGTGATTTTGTGCTATGGGAACGGTGTTGATTTCGCTGATTTCCTTTTCTAAGAAACTATTTCCAAGTAGATAGTTGCCAATTTTAGATTGTATACAAAATATATTATTTACTGGAGCGATGCACTATTTTTTTCTTTGGGCAGAGAATCACAATATCCTATAAAATTAATCTTTCGTCTAGACGGAAAAGTGTAACTTTGCAAAGATAAAATACGGTGTAATAGTTGGAAGCTGAGTTTTGGGTTTATTTTTTAAATTTTTCTTTTATTGATATTACTAAAGTTGTGAAAATGATCCAGGCTCTCGGTGTATTTAGTTGCTTCCCAGCAACACCAGATACCACTCGATTTCGCCTTATATTAATTATTGCCCGATATATTAATTTACAAAGCTTACAGAGAGAAAGTTATACCAAAACATTTGCAACGCAGCTTTAAATGTCATCGGATAGTGTCTAGTTTTAATCTGGAAAATTTCTGAAATTAGCAAATGCTGTGTGGATTTTAGGCTGCATTGCAGACGCGGGAGTAAAAAACTATTCTTGTATTTAGTGTATTTAATTTTTATACAAATCCGAAAAAATATGGTATTTTTTACTTTTAAAAACTAAAAAGTTTTCCGTCTTGGTTATGACAATAAACTACTTCCAGCAGCAAGGCTTCTGATTGGGAATCTGGAGATTTCGAGGATCAGGAACCACCTCTTAATTGCTGTTGTTCCCAGATCCTACCTGACTCAAGGTGGTGTCACATGTTAGGGCCCCAGATATAGGAAAATAATGAAACCCAAACAAAAATTAACAGTATATAAAATAAAAGAACACTTTAATGACATTAGCCAATGTAATATACTTTTAAAAGAGATCTCACAGCATTCGATAATTTAACTTAAAAAAACTACAACATTTAACACAAAAATGTCTATACACAAATGTTCAGTATCATCTACCATGCATTCAGATGTGAAAGCATTATGAAGTATATGACATGTTTATTTATCCAAATTTCTCAAGAAAAATTAAATTTCGTCTTTAAATGAACCATAATATTATTTCAGCTATCCTCATTATCATTCCATGGCCGGATGTGGTCGTTTGGTCACAGTGCCGCTAAGCATCTGACATTTCCATTCACATACCTGGATAGAAAGACGGTGATGTATTCTTTCATGCATAGCGTGTAGTGGTTAAGTAGACATAAATAAGCTCTTTCATCACCAAATCAAATAAAAGCTTCTAAAACTTGAAGGCTCACCTTAGCCTTTAACATATTAGTGTTTATTCTATTGGCGGAAACTTCCTGATCTGTCAGTTTTTTTTCAGTCTAAGAAGCCCTCTGCTCAGCAATACCGTGTTATCAAAACATTAGCTGCATACAAATTGATCGAGTATACACCATTGTAATGTATTGATATTATACACCATTGCACTCAATGGTTACTGATCTTTTATGAAGGCATACCCACCTTTTTATATATTATGTTTTAATCCTATTAGGTGTCTAACAACCCTCTAGATTACAAAATGCTTTTGGTTTGGAAAGGTTTAGTCAGCGATGATCTGACTATGCGGCAGTTAATACTGGTTTGTATGGTATCAGTAGCACATTCAGATTAACCTGCCTTATGCTATATAAACCGTTAAATACAAATGAATGTAAGAAATGTTGAGCATTATACGAAGACATATTTTTGACGGAAATTGTCAACCTCCGATCATATAAAAAATATATTTCATCCGAATAGGTATATTAATAGCAATACATATGTCACAGAATGCAAGCAATATATGAAGACTTATCAATACTACATTAAGAACAAAAAAGTAATCCTGGACGACTAAGTTATGCCTGATTCTCTTAAGTAGACGCAAACTGCATCACTTAAGATTTTCAAAGCAGTATATTACCCTAGTGAGGCACATACTTGAAGTGTGATTAAGATCTGCTGATCATAGTTGCAATATAAGTCGGTTGGCTTAAGATTGGCTTTACGGGTGCTGAAAAGGCACAAATTGATTTGAGAAGACGGGACACAAATTCTAAAGCGAAGAAAATAGTGATATTCATGGTGCATTCAAGTTGAAACAGCTCAGATGATGATCCATATATTAAAACCTTTTAGACATGCTCCGTGAGCCTCATTTTGATAAATATGACACAAAGATATTTGATTAGCAATTGTTGTCTGTCTGTATTTCTGACATGTATGGCATTTATATAGGAATTTCAACTCTCATCTAGGAAAGGTAGCGTAAAAACAAACTGTGGGAATTTTGCCAGTCCCTGTCACGATATTTACAAGCGGTGTTTGAAGAAAATCAAACAGATTCACAGTTACTTTACAGAGTGACCCAAGAATGGAAAAGTTACATATCAGCACATTTCAGGAAATAAAAAACATGGGAAGAACGCCTATACAAACGTCATCTAACCACTCGCTAGAAACGCCAGCATACAGATTCACTATTTTGGGTTGATTTCAAAATTCAAACAAGTATCACCCGAAAAAGGCCGGATCGTACAACGGCCAAAACGTTGTGAATAATTTAATAAAAATGAAGACAATTGCCCGAAAAATTAAATTATTGTAAAAAATTATTGTTTGTTTAATATAAAGTCATTTCGTTTTGTTTTAGTTTTCTATTGTACTGTAATGTTTTTCCTTTTTTTTTCAGGTAAGTTTCGCCTGGCTGAGACGCAGAATACAACTTATGAGGTAAAAATACCAAAAACAGAATAGTATATTAACCATTTCTGTTCGAGAGTAAAATATTGATCGCTGTCAGGGCCTTCATAACAGAAATCACAAACCATTGTGTGAATTTTCAATCAATGAAATCATCTTACGCTCCACCAAGCAATGTTTTAGTGCATAAACAGCATAGAAATTAGATCTCGTTTATCAGAATATAATATTTTGGTATATTCTGAGAATTTACAAAAGATAAATATCCTGGAATTCTCTGAATTTTGTATATTCCACTGATATAAATTTATAAGCGTTAATTTGGGATACGTCGCGTCCCCTTTTCCTGTTATGTAAGAGCAAACACAAGATCTTCTGGCTGAAGATATAAATTATACTTAATGATTGCGTTTAGCCTGCAACATTCTGTCTCTTCTGGGTGCTGAGTTCAATGTCCACTTTTATATTTACATACGCTCTATCACTTATATTGACCACTTTAACCCATAAATATAGCATACCAATAAAACTATAATTTTTCATACGCACACACACACACACACACACACACACACATATATATATATATATATATATATATTAACTATAGTAATTACAATACTAATAGTAACAGAACTAATAGTAACAGAACTAACTCTGCCAAAACTAATACTAATTAAGCTATAATTTAAATCGTCTTGAACAACCCGCCGAAGGAAAAGAAGGGGACGTAAAAAAAGAAACAAACGAAGTACATGAACAAAAAGTCAAGTACTCGTAAGAAAGAAAAAAAACCCAAGACGAAAACCCTAACACTAAAACGCTCAGTACGAAAGTAAAGCAACAAAGACAGAAAATCTAAGCACGAGCCAATAATCCAACCTAGGTTTCATCCTACCGTTCTTCAGGGTAAACTATATATAGTAAATATATAATAAACATCAATAAATATACATATGTATATACACTCAAATACTGACACATTGGTAAATATTTTAATGAAATAATAATCGGTATAATATCACAGTGCTATGAAGCATATATTACAAAATATGCATATTATCTTACGTCTATTGCACGACTCGTAGTCTAATGCACTATTCTAACATTCAGGTGTATATTATGAACCCATATTATAAATTATAATATGCACCTGATGATTTCATAGTGAACAAAACTTTGAGTTGAGCTGTAGGCATAATATATATATATATATACTTGATTTCAAGTATGACCTAATTTTAAATTAAACGTTGCTTGGCTTTTCCATAAGCTTTCAAAGGGCTTCCAAAAAACTGCATTTGTTTTGACAAGTGTATAAATGCGACAAACAGATTTGGTGTTATTCTTGGATAGATCTTTCCGTGTGGATGAAGAATTTTAGAGCCAGCATATGGTTTAGCCTGAAATGTGCGCATAAAGCATATTCGTCTTCACTGCAGGGTAATTTCCGGCTATGGAGCTTCATGTGGTTAACAAGATTTTCATTGGCTTGGAGAAAATTTTCGCTTGGAAAAACCCTGGAAACCGGTCCGAGACAAATATATATATATATATATATATATATATATATATATATATACATGTAATTAAATTTGTTTTTTTTATTTTAAAATTAATATAATTTACATTGCGACACGGAAATATCTATGTTTCGAAATTTGTATTTCGTTATCAAAAAATGTTTGTTCGTTGTTGTGAAAATAATTTTCATTTGAATATAAAAAAATACGTTTGTTATTTATAGATGTGGTAAAACAGAAAAGATTATGAGCATGTTCAGTTTAATTAATCAGAATAGAAATTAACTTTATATTTGTAAAAAGGTTATATTTTTGTAGAATACATGATTTCTTTTAACGGCAAGAGTATCAGTTGATCAAGACTTAATACTTAATTTGTAAGATATTCTTATAAAACTTGTTTTTAGGAGAGAAAATAGAGCCTTGCCGTGTTGATTTCTATGTTCACATTGTCTAACTTCACATATATAAAACGCATATGTCTGTTTGTACTTGCATTCGTGATTATGTCTGTATGGGTGTGAGCTTGTGTGTGTGTGTGTGTGTGTGTGTGTGTGTGTGTGTGTGTGTGTGTGTGTGTGTGTGTGTGCACGCGCGTGTGTGTGTGTGCGCGTGCGTGTGTGTATCAATCCTGAATATAACCGTCTTTAAAAGAGGAAAAAAATTGTTTTTAATTTAAAAAAAAGAAAATATGATAAACATTATTATTATCACCATGATTATTATTATCCTCTTTTTCTAATTTATCTAATATATATATATATATATATATATATATATATATATATGTACGTAGCTAAAAGTTTATAAGATTATGTATTAATTTTATACCTATATTTTCATTGTGAATGCAGTAAAATCAACGCTTTACAAGTAAGCATGTAACTTCTGTGTAACGTGTTTCTTTAGAACTTAGATGATCATTACCTTCTACTTTTTCTCCTTACTTGTCACGGAAATTTCACCTGTCTTTTTCTGATATTAAGTATCACTTTTTTGGGTTTTCATCCTCTCCAAAACATTACCATTGCTCACATGTTAGGTCAAGGGCATTTTCAGTATCCTTCAGTAGAACATTTTGGCTGGCTCCAGCGTTTCCCTCATTTCTGTTTAGATTTTCCACCGATGGCTGCTATATAGAATGACTGCACTAACAAGCTCTGATCATGATTCAACTTTCTCTGGCTTTTTTTCTGACATAATAATGTAACCTCGCATATCAAAAATGTGTAAGCTCAATAAAATGTCAATAAGCTCACAAGTGACAATTACTTTCCGGCGACAAATTAAAGAACCATCATGCGCTTTGTAATCATTAGTCTTTTTCCAACACATTGGAGCTCTATCAGAAACCCTTGCTTATTAAGTTCAGACTGTTTTTATAAAAATTTATTTATATTGCAACGTAGGAAACTGATATATTTTCGATTTTGATAATCATTTTTTGAAGATATTTATGATACATTTATTTTTTAGTTTCATTTCTTCAAGGAGATATTATCGTTTGAACGACTTGCATTTGCTGGGTGATAACATTCAATATCTCAAAACATTTCGTCGTAGACGATTGGATCCTAAGCCTGCACCAATCATGATGAGTGTTCAAAACCTCAAAGAGGCGCTCCTCGTCTCGAACGCTTACTGCAGCTAAACAAAATCCCGATCTCAAATGGAATACTTATCATTGTGTAACTGCAAAAGATGCCGGAAAAATGACCATTTCATTGTAATCGTTCCAGGAAAATACCTGACTCCTGCTCCCATGATCACTCTTTATACGAGTCAGATCAGACCAAGAATAGAGTATTGCTACTATATATGGGCTGGTGCTATCCAAACCTCAATGTCCACCTTCAACAAAAATTACAAGCGTTTACGCTGCCTTGTGGTTGTTGAATTATTCACCAACCTGCAACGGTTAAACGCACAGAGGAAACATTCCGTGCAGTTACACTGCAATATCACTGTTAATAAGACAGGTATTTGGACGAGTGACACCAGATCGAACCTTCACAGCCAGGACCTGTTATTCTGTATTTACGATGACAAAACATACTTATTCACTTCGTGTTCCTTTTAATAAAAACAAAAACAAGTTCCACTCAGAAAGCTTCCTCCCTAGAACATTTACTTTGTGGAACAAGGTCCCAAGAGAATACTTCCCTAATAACTACAATCTTTTTCTCTTTAAGTCCGGGATCAATAGATATCTATTCAACTCATCACCATACTTTTACCTTATGCTTCTAAGTTCGTCTTCTCCTTTAAGTGTTACTTGGGCCTTGTTTTGCGTGAATTTTCGGAAAGAAATAGTTTCCCATTCAACCGTCTCCTGACGCCATTCTTCATTATATCTTTAAACTTTTTATACGCTTCACCCTAACTTTTTGTTCTTTTCAGTTCACTTTAATACAACCCTCACATTCGATTTTGCACGCGATGATACATTGCCGTGGTGACACTTTTTTAATTCTATATGTGGTACTAGCAGCGTCTGGGGTACTCGTTTTGATTGTATAATTATCCTCTTTTTTAAAAAACACTTCAAACCCGGCAGATAAATAGGTGTTAATATTACCTTTTTATAATTACCTTGAAAATCAGTAAATTTACATAGGTATTCCTAATATTCGCTTCTATTTTAACAATTCTTTTTTTTTATTATTCGTTTCCCCCAAAGTAAGGCAGTACTTCCACTAATGCGCATGGTGGTTACAGTGGTAGAAGAGGGGGAAAAGAAAATAAGGTGTAGGGAATGTCGAAAAAAGGATAAGAGGAAGATGGGAATTAAGGACATAAAATATGACATTTGACCTTTCACTTAGACTTTTGTAGATTGTAGCTATCAGGGAAGTAAGTATAAGGAAGAAATTCCATATAGGTGAGAAGTGTTTGAAAAGAAACTGATAGAATAAAAGTGGCTGTTACATTTGTCTACTTTGAAGGTAAAGAAGTGGGACGTAGTTGCCAATCAAGTCGCACGAGTAAATTGATCTGGTCGGGGCACCATACTTGGTCGCTCGTCTCACTTCAATTACAATCTTCACGTTGAAATAGCTGTTCCTGCACGCTCACCGAAGTTAAGAAACGTCAAGTCTGGTCAGACGACTTTGATGGGGGATTCCTTCGTAATGCTAGCTGAAAAACATTTTCAGACAAGAGCAATAAAAACAATGGCAAAATCTGACAAAATAGCATTATCGTTTGGTTGAATTTACTCAGTTATATTTGAAATCGATTAAAACGAGAAGATACATCCACTCATTGGTCTAACTTGTTTACTGGTCAATTTTATTTTGTTTCTTATGGCCTGGTCACGCTGAAACGTTCTCTTATGTCACCGAAGTTAAGCAATGTTTAGCCTCCTCTATACGACATGGGTGACTGCTTGTCAGTAGAAGGTACTGCAAGCTTGAATGTGCGAATCGATAATGGATCGAAATTGTTAATGGCAGAACCGAGATCTAATTCTTGTTATGTTCGTTATATTTACTTACGCTAAAATACTCTTCTCCCTCTGGCTATCGGTTAATTAGTAAAATTTAATTAAGTATCCCTAAATTATTATTATTTTCAAAAGAAGAAAAACAATATTGATATTCTAAAATATTTTCTGACTTTAAATAACTTACAAAGGGTTAAGAAGCCATTGAAAACAAATCAATCGTCTCTCTTCAGAAGAGGCTGAATGTTGCTTAACTACACTAATCAGACAAAGAGCAGTGATTTCAATATTTGAGCCTCAGATTCTAATGTGAATTTAATCTCACGCTGTTGGCATTATTCCGCTAAAGTAAGCTCAGAAATATTGCAAACTACCTTGTATTTGCAAAACCTTAAAAAAACTCTTCACACTTCAGTCAATAGAATATCGATTAAAACAGTCAGTGAACTGTTAGGAAGCATGAAACAATCATATACATCTACATGTTTATTTATATTAAAGATAAGTAGCACTGGGCCTATTAATGTACCTTGGGAGTGTGCATTTCACTCCTAAGATGAAAACTTACATTAAGTCCTTCCCATTTTCAAACCCAGCATAAAATATAGATTTATGATTCCCGCACTAAGTGAACTTCATAATTGCAAATCGATGGAAAAACGGCGTGCGCAAATCGAAGTGATAAAATTTTGGGTTTTGTCAAAAGCTGCAGGAGCGTCTTTTTCAATTGAGCTGTGTGCAGGGACTGTCGACATTTTTTTTAAAAATGATTTCGAAATGAATCACAAGGGTGACGTCTATCTACATTTTTGTTGATCAAACAAAATAGACTCGATCTCATCTACGCATGGTCACTCAAATTATATATTATTCTCTCTGGCAGGCTTTTTATATAGAATTTAGCATTTGTTTTGCGTTTTTCACGCAGTCAGGATATTTTTACGTTTTATTTTTAACATTACCCTCTTTATTTCTATCCTTTATTGCTTTGAGAAATTTTGCTATTTTTTCTATGAGATTTGCTATTCTCTGTATTATGGGTCTTAATTTTAATTTTATATATTTGTTTATTTCTTGATTCATTTTTTCACTACTCTATTCAACCACCTTCTTTTCTTCTTTCTATTTACTTGCATTATACTTCATAATACACGCTCACATTCACACACACATATACATATACCTATATGTACATAAATATATATATATGTAATGAATATATGTAAATATATATATGTATGTATATATATATATATATATGTATATATATATGTATATATATATATATATATATATATATACATATATATATATATGAGCACCAATCACCCTTTTCTGCATGCTTCATTAAAAATGAAAGACAGCGTAAGTTTTTATGGAATTTTTCATGTGATCGTATGATTTTTTTCAGGTCATAAATTATATAAAAAATGCCCAGATATTTTGTTTATCCGAGCGCTTTCGGCTATATATGTAGCCATTTTCAATTTACGTGTAACAGAATATATGTGGTGTTATATATGTTGTAGAGTATGTGTCATGTGTCGAACTCGGTAAGGATGTTGTTAGCGTGTTCGTAGTTGATAGTACTGAGTGTTGCGTTTCCTTTTTCATCAATAAATGCTCTATTTTTTTAGTCAATGTTTTTCAAGAGGATAAAAAGAATTCGAATGGAATTCGAACTCGGCGGAGCGCCAAATGGGTAGCCGAGTTCGAATTCACGTTGAATTCTTGCACTCATAAACGCAGAAAAGCTCATGGGAAATGTATTAATCTGTCTCTTCCCTCAGGTTATGGGTTACATAACAGGACAGATTAGCTTTATACTAATGGCTGGCAAATAGTCTACGCAGAAAGTAATAGAAACTTACTGCGAGATAATCTTCACTCAGTCATGTCTCGAAAGAGACATGATCACTCAAGTGTGTATCATGTATGGCATTTAACTGACTGAGATATAATTCTCCTGCCAATAAGTACGTTACGGATGGTGTTTGGTAGGTCACTGTATGTGTTTAAATGAGATCTAATTGAGCTCTGTTTAGAGAGATACAGCGTGAGTCTTCGAGTCAATTTCGTAGTTGAATGGCCGATATATTTCATTACGAAATTAGGTTGAAGAACAGTTTTTCAAGGAAGAAGTGAATTCGTAAGTTATATTGGTTCAATGTAGTTTGGATCTTGTGGATGACTTGTTGTTTTTTATGATGAGGTTAGTCTTTTTAATATTGTATAATAAATGATTAATTCATTTTTTTTTGTTTAAATCGTCATGACTTGCGTATTTTCAGGTGATGTTTCAAAGTGAATATGCGTCCTCATTATAATTGCTATGCATTTGTTTTTTTGTAGAAAATATTATCTTTATTGTTATTATTGGTGTGCTCACTGTTGTTATTGGTCAAGTTTAAAAGAAAATTTCCAATGTGGTAGTCAACCAAATGATACGGAAATCTGCAGTCGACAAGCTTTTGTTTCGAGTTATGAAGTTCTTTGAAGAAAAGCGAGCGAGAGTATGAATTCTCGTAGCGTCTCGTGAAGAAATTTTTAATAACACTAATTTTATATCTAAAAAGATATTGACACTGAAATTAAGGTGACAAGAATTATTAAAGGAGGATTTTTATTTTAGATAAGAGATGAAAGTATTATTACGAGACTCAACGAGGACATCTAAGAACGGGAGTATTTTTGCTAAGCACATTTGTGAACTAGTGGACGAATTTTGTTTTAAGTGAAGATTTGGCATTACATATTCTATTTTTGTTCTCAACCAAAATGAAGATATCATCTCCGTAGAGAAGGTTTATTGTGGGTTTCATATTTAAAAACAAAACTGGATTTTCTACGTGGGAGATGTAAAAGTTAGAGAGGCATAGATCAAGAGGGTTTTCCATACTTACTCTCTTAGCTAGAGAGTGGCCTTCTTGGTCGTAGAAAGCATAGTTGGTTCATGCAAGGAAGAGTCTTTTGAGAGTATTGGAACTGATAGCTAATGGCGGGATTTATGTATGTTTATATACGGAGTAATAAGTATGTCAATGGTTTCAGTAACAGAGACGTTAGTGAATAAGTTTTCAAAATCGAGAAAAGCCAGTGTGCCTTGGTTTTGCGTTAAGGATTTAGGAATTTGAATTCGTGGTGTGAACTTAATGCTATAATTAGTAGGTAGGTATGGGATGATAGACTCATTCAGCAACTTAATTGGAATGTTTGGAGTTGGCATTTGAGAGATGTCATGTGGTAAGGGTATCCAGGTTTGTATATCTTAACGTTACAATATAATTATCCGGGTTAATAATTGACAATAATTTTGTAGACTTTCAAGGATCATACAACGGCGTTATTAGGGAATGTGAGTTTAACATGTGTTTTGAGAGATTCGGTGGGGTTTCTATATCGTTGTATGAATTTTAACCAATCAGAAGTGCTGTAATTTCTTGTGGTAATCTAATTTATCAATGATTACATAGGTGATGGATATATCAGCTCGTCGGACACGAATGCAAGATAAAAACTACAACGAACCATATTATTTACGAATTCACATCCCCCTTAAAGAACTGCATTTTTTATCTTAATTTCGGAAATAATTATATCTGACATACACCTACAAACTTGACTCGAAAACCCATGCTGCATATCTTTAAACTGACCTCAGCTCGATCTCATTTAAACACACACAGAAACCTACCAAACATTATTCGTAACATACTTGGTCACAACACAAATATTATAACAAAATCCACAAACAAAAAATTCATAAAAATAATGGAGGCTAACAACATGCTTAATGTGTTCGGTACATAACACATACACATTTCTCGACAACATACACAACACCACTTATATTCTGTAACGCGTAGAATAGAATTCATTTGGGAAAATTGCTAAAGGTATACCGAAAGTGCTCGGATAAACAAAGCATTTGGGTAATTCTTATATACTTTATGTCCTCAAAATTAAAAGGATCATAATATACCATGAAAATTACAAGAAAACACACACACACACACACACACACACACACACACACACACACACACACACACACACATATATATATATATATATGCTTCCAGGTTTAATTAAACTCCGAGTATTGCTATCGGTGAGGCATATACACTTATTATACCTCACCGATAACCAGATTCGCCGTCTTATGCAGATAGCAATGTTCAGGTACTGATATAATTAATAGCTTTGATTAGAACTGTTTTATTAACACCAGTAAATCATCTTATAATCATTGTTTTTTTTTTAATCGTATCACCCCGAGCAAGGCGGCAATGCCACTGATGTGCAGGGGGCTACGTAATAGGGAAAAGATTGGAAAAGAGAAAGCCGGAAACCACATCCTAAACCGGGAACAAGGGATGAGCCTCTTAACCTGTTCAATAGACGTGGGTGAAGTGTGAACCGTGCGATAGAAAGATCTATCTACTCCAATTGAAAAAAAAAAAGTGAGAAGATTGGAGAAGAGAAAGCCGGAAACCACATCCTAAACAGGGAACAAGGGATGAGCCTCTTAACCTGTTCAATAGATGTGGGCGGAGTGTGATGTAAATATATATATATATATATATATATATATATATATATATATATATATAACCGAGTGAATACTGAACGAAGAAAGAATTCTTACAACTTACTTTAAAAACAGTGCTTACAACATAATTTAAAACAGTGCTCGATATATAATATATAGAGCTGTGAATATTTATTATAAATTATATTTTAGAACATGTACATAATTTTTCTATATATATCCACGGCAAAGTTACGTTTGTTTCCACATTGAAACTTCAATGTCTCATCAGGTGGTGTGTAAAGTAATGGAAAGCCTCTTTCCTTATATTTGTTTAGTTTTGTTAGAGGTGTTGGTGGGGGCTAGTGATAATGGAATAAGTCTCTGACCGTTGGAAATTTTTGGAGAGGGTGCTTTTTAGAGTGGTTGATTAATGAGATTCTTTGATCTCTATACAGATTTAACCTTGTAAATTTTTATTATCCAGTTATTTGCTGGTTGGTTCTTTCTAATATTACTTTATTAATCCTATCGATTTCCGATTTTGTAAAGTTTATTATTCTCGTCTGTAGGGTTAGGGTGAAATTCCGGTTTGTGGTTTTTAAAGAGCCCATATGCCTCCTTTGTTGTCATTTTGATATCTGCAAATATATATATATATATATATATATATATATATATATATATATAGTGTATCCAGGCAGCAGAAAATGTTCTGAACATATACTGATATATATAACAGAAAATGAATGTCTATTATGTTTAATCATTATGTTAAACACCGTATTTTGTCTTCAATTTCAGATGAAAGAAAGACAAAATTTGTTCAAAATTTGGACATATTTTATAATGCTGATTCTAAGCTTACGGCTCACATGAGCCATTTTCAGAGAGGTTACAGGAACGTTAGCATAAAGATATCCGTCATCAACGATGAGTTTGTCTTGTGCTGACATATAACATTGTTATGCAACAATAACAGTCATCGAATAGCAGACGCACTTCGTAAATTTGTAATGCGGTTCTATGACGTCACACCACGTGAGAGACCAAAATATTAACAGAACCATATATCTAAATGCAATGTCATGTGTTGTGACCAGTTTGAAATGTGATTTTATTAAGTGTGGGTTGTATATGGCCTCCAATATCTGAAAGTTCTTTTTATTGTGTGCATGTGGGTATTATTGTGTTATCGAATAAAATTACTTTAAAATTACATACATGGCTATGTTTTTCTAAGAAATGTTGTTTAATTGAATTATGATCAAAACAACGTATATATATAAACGCATATATATATATAAATATATATATATATATATATATATATATATTCAGAGAAAGAGAGAGAGACAGAGACAGAGAGAGAGAGAGAGAGAGAGAGAGAATTTGTACATAGGATACAACCACTTTGGTTGCTCAGCGATTATCAGACTATTTAAACTGATCCTTAACGTGTACACTTTACATAAATGACTGAGGTTGGCGCATGTCGGTTAACTTCACATCTAAGCCTTCAAATTCACAAATTTTTAAGCCTTAACTGGCGGACATTATTAAATGATGTTTCATCGGAAATCAGCGGATTTCATTAATTAATGATTTGAAATTTTACCTCTTGTATGGTCCTCATTCATTCCTAAATCCACCAGCCTAATTTGTAAATTGATTTCTTCTGGATATATATGACGCTGATTTTCTTTTTCTTTATTTCATATACTGCATTTAAATAACCATACTTTCTTTCTTGTAAAACGTAGTAGGAAACTTTTTTGGGGGTAGTTTCGCTACTATATAATCTAATATAATACAATATATTATAGAAAATAAAACAATTCAAGATAAATGCAGCAATATATCAAGTAGAAAAATTTTGCGATCTAGATTTTATTTCTTGTCATTTAAAGAATTCGGTTGTAAGTACCTGTTAGAGAAGCTAAACATAGTGGTAGGTTTTCAGGCTTACTTCTTGAAGAAAAAAAGCGGAGAAAACACAAAACATATTGTAAAAATGCATTGCATCATTGTGCAGGCAATTCTTAAAGGCATATCTTTTTTGTTAAATCTTACTCTAAAAGTTTACAAATTAAAATTTTATTTCATTCTTTATTTTATAATATAATAATGATAATGATAACTTATTAATATGCAACAAACTTTATTTGTTACCTCTTCTGGGCTTTTCTTACTGACCTTTTGACATTGTGTAAGAACTTATATATATTATAACTCAATTAAAATATAATTCTAAAAGTTTTTTCATATAATTAAATAAAATGAGGTCTCAAACTAAATTTTTAAACAAGACTTTCGACTAAATAATAGATTAATGCCCATTTACCAACATTAATCTCTTCAATAGTGATTTTTTTATTCATTATAAATCTTAATAAATTCATGCAAATTTAAAAAGCAAAAATAATTTAAGAAGCATTCATATTTAAGCTAAAATATACTAAATGGAATGGAAAAATGTAATATGCACAAAATTCCTCTAAGCAATATAATAAATATTTTAAAAATGTATATCAAATATAAAAATAATATCAAATATGACAATACGAAAATCATTTCAGAAATGCTCATATTTAAGCGAGAATATACTAACCTGATGAGAAAAATGAAACTTGTTCAAAGACAACCATAAGAAATGTAAAACATATATGAAAATCATATCAAATATAAAAAAGCTAAGATTGAAAAACGTTCATATGTAAGCGAAAATATATTAAATTAAATAGAAAAATGAAATATGTACAAAATAACCCCTAAACAATTATTACATATTTGAAAGTCATATCACATACAAAAATATATCAAATATTAAAAGCGAAACTCATTTGAGAAACGTCCATATTTAAGCGCAAATAAACTAAATTGAATAGAAAAATGAAATATGTACAAAATAGACTGAAGCAATGTAATATATATCTGAAAAAGTATATCAAATATAAAAAGCGTATCAAATATCAACAGCAGAATTTATTTGAGAATCGCTCATATTTAAGCAAAAATATACTAAACTGAACAGAAAATTAAATATGTACAAAATAATCCATAAGCAATATAATACATAAAAGACTATCAATTCGAGAAAAATGTATTACATGTCTCAAATTCAATTCAAAATCCGTATTATCTATTTAACTTGATAATTTCATCAATGATCTATTTTACCATTTTAAAAAGATGCTTATAGCATCAGTTATGTTGAACAGATCCTCCAAATTTGAAGAGTCACCTTGGACGATAACATCTTTATGTGAGTGGGAGGTAAACAATGAAGGAGAAACGGAAGGCTACACTGAGGCAAGGATGTAAATAGAGGCAGTAAAATGTTTTGAAACAATCAAAGAAAACGAAATTAAAATAATTAAAAAAACCAGATAGGAATGAATTAAGAAAATATAAGGAAAAGCAAACGAAGATCTTTATTTTTGAATATAAAAATGGGAAAACAAGGTGAAGAAGTGAAGTAAAATGAAATGTTCAGAAAAATATCGAATAAAATATCAAATAAAATATACCAAATAAGAATAAAATAATTTGCAAAAGAAGAATATATATATATATATATATATATATATATACATATATATATATATATATATATATATATATATATATATATATATATATATAGTCGTAAATCAAAAATCAAATTACATGAAATCAATAAATAACTTAAATACAGTCTAGAAAATAATAGAGACCCGGACAATAAATGAAAAGGAAAGGAATGCAAAGGTACATTTAAATATAAAGAAATTATAAAAGGAAGAAAATAAAAAAATATAGGACACATATTAACAGAACAATGAAAATCATATCAATGCGTTCTGTTCCTCCCTCACAGCCAACAGAATTCTTACTAAATTCCAATAAATATAACCGACAAAAAGTATTGGAATTACCAAACAATTTTTCTTCAGATTTCAAATCCATATAACATATCCCGATGTGTTTGATCTTCAGCCACCGACATCAAAAATATAACTTTCAGCAAACATAGAAGTCAATATGAAGAGAAGGAAATGAATTTCGCATTTACAATTGCCATCAAAAACGCTTATTCTTTTATGAATATATGTAACTGCCGAAGTAATTAATTTATTTTTATTTATAATCCGACATTATTTCGTGTTACTGTAAATGTTATTTTTAGTAGGCACACGTGTTTCTCTAGAAACCGTTTGTTTTTTGTAAAAAAAGATTACTGACAGGGTTTTCGTGTATCTTTAAGAAAGAGGTTGACATCTTCTTCATTAAAAACGACAGTTTCAATTATTTTATTTTAAAAAAAGTCTACTCAAACAGGGTTATCTACAAGATATAAACTTGGTAGCTGTTCTTCTAAAGAACCACAAACCAGTGGTGAAATGGTGCAAGAAATGACGCTTTCCTAAAAAAACTGATTTCATGTAACTGCCAGAAAGAACCCCTTTTGTCTGCCATCAGCGTTGCTGACGCTAGGGTCCATGAGACATATAAATTGCGATTTCTTTCTCTCATGTTTTCCACTCACTTGAAGTAGGGATACGACATCAAATTACTAACTGCATTTACTGCAAAGAATGTTAGTTTACTGTGTTGTACCATGAACCTTTCTGTTCAGAATCTTTCTTGCACATTTACAAATCTACTATTCCCCAGTGTATTGAAAACTGTTGGAGTAAATGCTCTGGTGATTCTGCTAGTCATTAGCTCTCGACAAAATCAAAAGAAGGGCCTGCATTATAATCGATCCTGATCGACTTGAATCATTTTTTTACCGACGTGACATGGCTTTTCTCGTCACTTTTGGCAATGCATATCAAATATAAAATGGATTTTTGCCTTTTATATTTGATATGCTTTTCATGATATTTTCCTGAGGATATTTTCCTTTCTGGCCAGACCACATAAATTTAAGCATGCTACTAGATTAGCAACTAGGTCCAATCCGTTTATCGTTGAAATAGCTAAATGCAACCACGATTTTTACTCCATCAATTTCATATCTCGAACTTCCCACCTGTTGAGCTCCCTTCGCTTTAAGTGCTTCTCTTTATAATTACAATCTTCAAAAATTTAAACGCAGTATCAATATCCTCACTCTGAGTTATTGAAACCGGTTCATCTTTTGTCATTTCTTAAATTCTATTTTCAGTCATCTCATTTACTTTCATTCTCGCTAACCACTGCGTACTAGTAAATCGGTAGAGTTTTGGCTAGAATAATTGGTGAGATATATTTAAGTCTACTGATGATTATAATAACCGACAAAATTTAGTTAGATTACCATCACAAAAGACATAGAGGCAAAAGTTGTTCGGGTGATTAAATCTGTGATAGTGAGGAAGTTGCAATAGTTCAGGCGGAGCTGGCCTACTTGCCTAACCAGAAGGATTAAACTCATGTAGTTAGAGCTAATTTAAAAGGAATCTCCCCTGAGGCAACGAATATGTCTGCTTAGCAACACGCAGAGAAAGTTAGAAGTGCATCCACTAGGCATATCCCGAATAGGCGGACCGTGACTACAATAACGCGTATATGCGAGGCTTTTTGTGATCCTTTTTAGGCTATGTTCACCAGGTAGCTGTACTCGGTTCGATGATTATTTGGCCGGCTTTGCCTCGAGGTGACTGAAGTGACTGGGTGCAAATGTACTGTTACAGTGTCTAATATCAGAGAATCTCTAAAGCTAGCTGTCCAGAATAAAACTCCGGGACTAGATGGTCTTCCTTACGTACTGTACATGAAGCATTCGCCCGTTCTTTTTCTCTTGCTGGAACTGATTAACAATAATGAGAAAAAGCATCTATACCTCAACACTTCTCTAAAGGTTGATGAATTTATTACGCAAAATTAACAATAGTATAGATGTGATAAATAAATTTCTGCCTTTGATGATGTTAAATACAGAATTGAAAGTTTTAGCTAAGGTTCAGACAACGTTTTGCAGTTTAGAATAGTCTAATTTCTTCAGAACAGGTTCGTGCCGTGAAAGGTAAGACCTATAAGGAGAACTTTCATTTGGTACGTTTGATCATCGAGCAAGTCAACAGTAGAGTCACGCTGATTTATTGAGAATAATCTCAGGTATTCTATAAGACTGACCATTGTCTCCTCGAGAATCTCCTTTCGGCTGCTTCTTTAGGTTCGTAATTTTGCAGTTAGATTCGGCATCTTTACGCATCTCGTGATGCTCTGGTGTAAGTGAATGTAGTACTATCAGTGCCTTTCCCGTTGTCACGCTTCATTCAAGGTTGTCCTCTTTCGCCTTTGATATACGCTCTTACATTGGGGCCTTTCCTTTTCAAGTTAAAGGCATGTCCGGTTCTACGCAGAATCCTCGTTACCAGTAGCTACAACCTTGACCATGTATTCTGCTTATGCTGATGACTTTTCGGTTTTTGTGTCGAGCAGGGCTAAAATTGATGAAGTCAGCAAAGAGATCAGAAGGTACGAGACTTGATATTGGCCATTATCAAGTGGAATAAGTCTGTTAGCTTGTGGTTGAGTGCGTTGAATGGACGGACAAACCGGTCAAGATATTTGGCGTCTGGTTCTGTTCCGATTTCTTGCTGGAAATGAACTGACCTGGGGTGCAGAAGTTCTGGGGTGCAATTTTTTGTGGTTGCGGATAATTTTTTTCTTAAAGGGGAATTGATAAATATGTGTTTCAAATATCTAACTAATTTTCATTTAAAGACCGTTTGTGCTTTAACTCTAGTATGCTATACTAATGGAGTTAGAGTCTTGTTCTCGTTCTTCTGGAGAGACAAGACTCTCAAAAGTATATCGGGACATCTGCTACCTCTACCGTTCAGAAAGGCGATCTGGGCGTGTCTAGCATGGAGATTCATCAATATACTCTTTGAATTTCTTTCCTAGGTCAAATGTGCTCGCAAGTGGAGGGGAAAATTGTGAATTACGGAAGAGACACCACTAAGAACTTCCCGTCCCTGAGAAAGTCCACTCATGCGAAAAGAAGGACCACCGTTTACCTTTCTATCGTGAATTCTGGTTAGCTCTTAGGCATCTTTTACGGAAGACGGATGGCCTCCCCGGATGTCCAGGCGTTATCCTGTAAGAGGTTAATAACGGTTTCCGTTTAAGATGTTCTTATTGTCGAAGCTCCGATTTATAAAAACAAGAATCTCTCTCAATATTGCCATGGGTGCCAGAGTTGACATGTCTCATTAACAATGTGGTATCACTCCCCTGGCTGGTGATATGATAGTCCCCCTGGATTTTCAAAAACCTTTCTTCAGCTAGCTTGAGACATTTTCCAAAATCAGTCATCTGCGACGAGTCTGTTCAGATTCATACGCCTTAATTGAAGACATCATGGTTCGCACGCTACGTGGAAAATTATTTGTCCTTGATGTCAGTTCTGTTTGTAGCATGGATTAACATCATTGTGTATGGCTGAGCACATTATGTTCTTGTGCTTACTATGTGCTATGCGAGTCGTGATATAGACGACGCGACAAATGGAATTCTATGAAGACGAAGAATTTACATCTTTTTAAATGGTTTTGTTGTTTAAGCATCAAGATGAAGACAGAAAAGCGACGATTACCTCTAATTTGGCAAAAGGTTGGTGACTATTGCGGGTATCTGTCAAGTGAAAGAAGCTAACTTAGAGTGGCATTTTGCTGCCGGTTCAGCATTAAGATATTGGCAGCCCTTTATTAAACATTGGCATCACCACATAGAATTGGATATTTAAATTTTTTTTTTTTAATTTTCAAGCTAACTTAAGAATGTATGCATTGTTTTTTATATTTTTTGTATCAACTTTTCTTTCGTTAAATTTTTCACCCTCTCCAGCGATTAGGTGACAAGAACTGTCAGTGGATGTAGGACACTTCGTTTTTTGAGTGTGCTTGTTTGTAATTGTAGTCGTATCTAAATGAGTGTATATTTGTGTGTGGTTGGTTGAATGGTTTGTTTTTAATACATCTGAATTTATTTCGTTCAGTTAACTTATATTTCTGCTACGATTAAAAATTATGAGGCGTTATGTTACAAACATAATTTTATTTATTTTTATGTATATATAGAACTATATATATCGTAAATATGTATCGGATTTTACTTTTAAGTATTGGTATTCTTTTATCCTCCGACCACAGAAAAATTGCACTTATGGGGATTAGTTTGAACTTTATAGAGACTTGTGGTTATTAAGGTGGTTGCAGCAAGAATGGTAGATAAGAATGATGTATTTTGGTGCAATGAATGAATGAATAGATGTTTGAATAAATGATTGTGTTTAGCAAGTTTAACATAACACAGTTGATGACCAGACTCCCCCATTTCAACATTTGGCCAGGTGTGATACTTCTCTTGTATTTTTACAAAAACAAAAATTAGTTAATTAAAGCTTACATTAAGCCAATGGGAATTATTTGAACAATTCTATTACAAGGTGAAATATTTATATAAAAATGAATCATTTATATAAAGGTGCTTTCTGAAGAGTTTGGCTCTCACTCACTAACCCCCAATTTATTTCTCTTTCACACACACATGCACTTAAATATATGAATAAGATAAGTTTTCGTGTTGTTCTTTGTGAAGAAATCGATTTGCACTCACCGTAGTTAGATATTCTACTTTCCCTGCATATGTAGGAAACAATCGAATCAATTGTTTTGAAAGATCAGGGTGAGTCTGCGCAGGCGTTTGCTAAGAAACGCATATATATTAATAAATAAAAAAATAAAAATGATGTTTCTGAAAATGGCTGTTAATGCTAGCAATGTTTACTAATAAGAATGGAAACTTGTGCTCAATGCATTAACTGGTATTTCTTTCTGTGTTCTATAATCCTGTTCATCCATCAGTAAGCGAGCAAATTCGTATTGCAACTTATGCTTATAGAAAATAAATGATGCATTCATTGAATCTATTATGAAGACCATAAGTCAAAACTAACGCACTTTGTTTGCTAAGCATTTTTACAAATCATACAACATTTATCCTATTTTTTCTCGGACCAAATGTGTACACATAACCTTGTGGAATAATGATTGATATAAGCAATTTGACTTGTTGTGATCAGTTTTAAATGTCACCATTAAATAATTTAGAAAAGAAATAAACACTGCATAGAAATCAAACTTCAGCTCTTATGAAAAATCCGATATTAATCATAAAAATTAAAATAAATGTCCCGTGTTACATAAACATTCAGCTGTCAATTCATTAAGTATACACTGTCGGACCACATATTACTCGTAGAACCACTTCATTTCATACTCAATAAGACTCGGGCATAACATATAGACGTCATCCCTAATACAAAATTCATATGATTTTTATAAAGTAATAACTTTACATGGTACGTGACAAAATTTGGTTCCAATCGGATTATCAGTTTACACATTACAGTTATATAAGTGTATATGCTGTTTCAAATTTTCAAAACAATGGAAAAATTTGAATTTCGTGTGTCGATAAAGCATTTTCTGAAGGACAAATACTGTTCAAGCAAAGCAATGGCTTGATAAAGCTTATTCGGACTCTACTTCGTCGGAACCAACGGTTACGATGTGATATGCTGATTTAAAGGCGGTCGTACAGACACGAATTTTGCTGAATGCTCAGGCCGCACAAAATCGGCTGTTGTCTAGAAAAACACAAAAATATTTTACAAACTCGTTTTGGCCGATCGTAAATTCAAGTTCTTAAGACAGCAGAGTAGTTGAACATACCAGAAGGCAGTGCATTTACCATTTTGCCTGAACATTTGTCAATGAGAAAGTGGGTGTCGCGTTTGCTAACAGTCGATCAAAACAGCACTGCATCGACGGTTCAGAGCGAATGTTTGCAAATGTTTCAACGCAACAAGAAAACGTTTTTTGCGTAAATATGTGACAACGGATAAAATATGGATCCACTACAACACTCTGGAGACAAATCTGAAGTCAGCTGTGTAGGCAGTAGCAGGTGAAAGTCATTCAAAGCGACCAAAGACGCAATCATCATCAGGCAAGGTTTTTCGGATGCGTAAGGTATTTTGTTCATAACCATAAATAACAAATAAATAACCATAAATAACAAATATTTTACAGCATTATTGGAGCGTTTCTAAAAAGAAGTCGCAAAAAAAAAAAACGGTGACAAATGAAGAAAAAAGTTATTTTCACCAAGAAAACGCACTGTGTCACACATCGATCGTAACGATGTCAAAACTACATGAATTGCACTTCGAAATGCGTCTGCAGCCACCATGTTCTCCAGATTTGGTCCCACCGACTAGACCTCAAAAATGATACAGGAAAAAAGATTTGGCTTCAATGAAGAAGTGGTATCGGAAACTAATGCGTATTTTAAGGACAAAGACAAATCGTTCTCCAAAAAATGCATCGAATTGTCAGAATGAGACTCTGTTGACGAATAAAGTTGAATTTTGCCTAAAATCGTTGTTTTATTAGTTAGGCTAGGGATTTTATGAGTGATGTGTTATACCGTATGAATTACAGCAGTATTACCTTGAAACACTTGTCCTCATCCGATCATTAAAGTTAAGCAACGTCAGTACTGGTTAGTGTCTAGATGGTTGACTGCTTATGAAATGACAGGTGCTGTAAGCTTGGTTTTAATAGATAACAAATAGGGATGAGAAAATCAGACAGCCGGGTTCGAATTCAAGTCGGATTTGATACATTCACTTATACACAAATATATATATATATATATATATATATATATATATATATATATATATTCTTATGTATCGGTTATATATATATTCCCCTATGTATAAATTTTAGTAAAATATTCACTCAAAAAATATATTGTTACGATTCCAAAAATAGGTTACAGTCTTTCAAAATTTGGTTACATGCTTTGAATATGTTAATCTGGAATTTTCTGCATACCAACGAAACAAATCGTCCTTTTCGTCACATCTCCGAAATGATGATGTGATCTGGTTAACTTCAAATACCATTCTGGACATCCTCGTTTTATCATTTAGTAATTTTTGCATTATAGTTAGTATTTATGATATAGTGACTAGAGTCAACAAAATGGAGGAGAGAGTTATCAATGATAACTTTCCAACATTGAATCCGTGGATATCTCCCATTAAACTTCTGTTTTTCTTTTTTGAAAATGCTGTTTATCACATGAAACTTCTTACCGTTTTCTTCTTCAGTTTCGAATTAAACGTTTTCCTTTTCTCACAATGGCTTCTATCCAAGATCCCGTCACCCAATTTAACCCCGGCATTTAATGCCAACAAGAAGTGTATTCTTGCTTTTCTCAAGGACCCTAATACAAAAATAACTAGGCTGGTATCGGAACATTTATGCTAATGACCAATATAATATCTCATGAATGTACAGAGGTTGAGACATACCATTTTGTTTTACATGAATTTCAAATCTACTTCAAATATTTCGATTGTATTTAGTATTTTCAAACAAAGTTTCGTGATAAGCTATATAAAATAATACATTTAAAACAAAATACAATCGTTAGTCAATTTCTAGCTAAAAACTTTTTATTCAACAATATTACCTGTCACAAATTAATCTTGTAGATATGCTACAAATATTAAATTTCGGATAGAAATTGAAATTGGTCATTATCATTTCTCAGGCTTCGCTATCAAATAAATCAGTACTCCGAGGCCGCAGGATGCTTATTTCCAAGATGATTTTGGACATTTTTTAAATAAAAAAGTGTTTCTCATGAAGTTTTGTTCTGGTTCATATCTGTAATTTAAAGCTCATATATGTTCACAATTTTTTAAATCTTTTTTAATCAACTTTAATACTAACAACGTATTGAAGTCATTGGTTGTAAAAGTTTCGTTCTATTAGTTTTTGTAAACTTTATTTGATGCATATTTAGTTGAACTTTATTCAGTGCATTTTCGACGAGCTTTATTTAATGCATTTTTGTGGAACAGTATTTAATGCAATTTTGTTGAATATTCAATGAATTTTAGGGGAAATTTATTTAATGCCACTTTGGTAAACTCTGTTCAATGCATTTTCAGTTAAATAAAATTTAATGCATTTTCTGTTAACTTTAATCAATAGATTTTAGGTCAACATTATTCAATGTATTTTCGGTAATCTTTTTTGAACGCAGTTTTTGGTCAAATTTATTCAATGTATTTCCAGTGAAGTTTATTCACTGCATTTTTCTGTTAACTTTATTCAATGCAATTTTTGGTTAACTATATTCAATGCATTTTTCGGTTAACTATATTCAATGCATTTTCTCGGAACATTATTCAATGCATTTTCACTGAAATTTCTTCAAAGAATTTTCACTGAACTTTATTCAACACATTTTTCCGTTAACTTTATTCAATGCATTTTCTCGGAACATTATTCAATGCATTTTCACTGAAATTTCTTCAAAGAATTTTCACTGAACTTTATTCAATGCATTTTTCCGTTAACTATATTCAATGCCTTTTCACCGAACTTTATTCAATGCATTTTTACTGAATTTTATTTACTGCATTTTCGGTTTATTTTATTCAATATATTTTCACCAAACATTATCTAATGCATTCCGTTAAACATATTTGATTTATTTTCGCAGAACTATAATGCATTTTCGGTGAGATATTTTAGTGCATTCGTTTTGAGCTGAAGTAACTTATTCAATGTTAATATCTTTCTAAAATTTACTCAAAAGTAAAAGAACTTAAAAATAAATGTCTCGATCTGATATCTCCTACAAACAGTCATCATATTTTCCACCTCCTTCCCAAAATATCAAAGTAATTGTTTTGTAATCAGATTTTTTATACATATTTTCAATTGTATATACTTACGGTGAAATAAAAAATATTTTAAAAAAGTTATATTTTTTTTACTAAAACTAACGTACCTCCCGTATTAGAGGTTAAAGCTTCTGTAAGAGAACTCGCTAAATAATTTTTCAAAAATAATTGTCTGCAGTTCTCAGAAACCAAACTTATTTATGCTTATTTCTCTATGTGAGTATAGTTTGTCAAGTCAAAACTATCACTGCACAAGCACAAATGAACGACTTTTATTTTATAAAAAAATGCAGGATCAATACAGGAAAGAAAATCTTGACACCATCGATCAAAATCAAATCTTTAGACAAATCAGCAAGAAACATACAATATTGTTAATCACCAAAAATAAGGAAATTGTAACCCATTCGGGTTTTTTTCTGGCGTCTATACATATTTAATATTTTTTTAATCTTTTTTCACAAATATGGTATTATGGCGCCAACATTACGCTATACCAGAAACCAGAAACTTTTTACCACTTGTGTGCCAACGTAGGGTGTAAAAATCATTGTGTGTGTCAACAGTTACATACTTTTATGCAAGTCAAGTTCAATATATCTGTTATACAATATATTTTGCATAGTAATATATAAAATATTATAAAAGCCACATTAATAGAAATTAACCGTTTTAAAAAGTTTTTAAAGTATTTATTATTAATGGGAAGTTTTGCCCTTGCATGGTTTTAACCAATCGCTTAATATAGGCAACATAATCTTTTGCTTTGAGTTTTACACAATTTTCGAAATTATCAGGAATTAGGCAACTTTGTTGTGATCTTAACACTACTTTCATGTGATCTTAACACTACTTTCATGAGACAATTTGCACACAGGAAAAAAGGTGAACCAAAAGCTGAAAGAAAAGCAAAATGCTATTTTCTTCAAATAGATGAAAGATCTCGGAACTACTGTTAGGCCCTAAACAGTATTTCAGCGAATAGTTGTAGAATTATTAAAAGACTGACTTTTGTAGAAAAGTGTCTTTGTGTATTAGTTGGTGTCCTTTTTATGGTATAAGGTATTAAGGTATTCCCCAAACATTAGAAATTTTTTTGGTGTCTATTTACTTTTAGGTTCTTTTTTGTAACGCCGTTTGTATTTTCATTTTATTGTATTTGTTATTTTTGTTACACATCATCAGATATCTTATTTTGTTTTTATCTCAAGTTTAGAATACAGAACGTCAGTTGTAAAATGGCGTTTGGTGTTTGTGAATAATTCAATGTCTATAGTAAAAAAAAAACAAATATCATTTCTTCATGTTTTTCGGCATTTTTAAGGTTTTACATCTATTTCAGTTTAATATATTTAGTAAGAACATTGGCTATGAACTACATAGATGGAGGTTTTAAATAAATTATATATATGAATGTAGCCTGGAATGCCAATAACAATTATAAATTTGCATCGAGTAAATAGAAAAAAATGTGAATTTTATGTAATCATTTATCTTTTCTTTTCCATCTTTCTTTCTCTCGCTGTCTTTATATATGGTGTGATGTGCAAATTGTCACCATGTTAAATTTTTAATTTCACGTATGCACGTTTTGTTTCTTTATGATTTTATCACTAGCATATTATAGTAGTGCCAGTTGGGCACCGTCTGTGAAAAAATGACGCAGATGACTTAAATAGAAATTGGGGAAAATTATTCTGTACTTTTTGCCATTCGCACATTTATGAACATTTCAGACGCTTTGCGTGTCCCCCTGAGGGTAGTGCAAAGGATTCGAACAGAGTTTGATGATATATCCAGTCAACATTATGATGTTTGGTATGATAACTAGTAATTGCAACATTATGCTTTTACTCATCATTCCACAGGGCCTCAAACTCAACGCAGAATTCTACATGCCTTCAGAAGAATCAACAGGGCAACTGTTGGAACAACCATCCAACCGTGCATGGAATATTGTTGGTTATATCTGGCCAGGCGCCCCTGCTGTTCGTCTCAGTGTTCTCGTCAGGATCCAAAGAGAATGTGTAATATGATTGGTTACGACCTGGCAGCTTAGCTCTAGCCATTTTCTCATCGGTGGGATGTGCCTACCCTGTGTCTCTTCTATAAATATTTTCATGGCTTCTGTTCTGACGAACTTAGGTCACTGGTGCACCCTCCTGAAATATTTAAGCAGGTAACCAAACTGGCAACAAGGTCCCACCCTTTTACAGTTAGATCAACCAAGTGCAGGCGAAAATTCTACCCCAGCAGGATCCTTTCTCGCGCTTCCCGCTAGTGGAACTCCCTCCCATATACTTTCTTTCATGACGGCTACAACTTCCAGGAATTTAAATGCAAAATTAATTCACATCTCTTATCCACCTAACTCCAGCCCTTTCTACATCAACCTGTATATCTTGTTCTTTTCCTTTCTCTCGACCTTCGCAATTGTCTTCACTCTTGTGTTCACATGCTTCTCTTGCCCTTTTTCTTCCAACCCATATAGATGTTTCGTCTTTCCCTTCACTCTCCTCCTGCTTAAACACTTTACTCTCTTATGTAGCCCGCTGCACATCAGTGGCGGTACCGCCTTGCTTGGGGTGAAACGATTAAATAAATTACAAAATATACCCTATGTCTGGCAACAGGTCTCTGCACCATTCCACACACCCATGACTGTTAGATAATTTCTACGTCCACACCACACTTTACATCTACTCAGTTAACTCCTCTTGATTATTATGAGTTGGGTGTAGTTGAGCGTGAGACCAACAAAACCTCTTGTAACATTAAAGTTGAACTGAGGGCAATGTTTATGGTAGCATTCACCAACTTTAGCAAGAAGACTGTCCAGAAGAGATGCATGAGATTCTGTAGTCATCTGAACGCCGTTGATAAAGCCGTTGCTGATTTTATTGGATAACTTGTTTTTTAAGACAATTTTGTGTAATTTTGCTAAATATATCTGTTAAAATGAGATATCAGTGTTATTTTCATTTTTGCTTCATTCGGACAATAATTCATCTATCACTCACTGTATAATATTTGGTCGCGTAGGTAAGGGTCATATTGAAAACTACTCACAAAAGTGACCTAAAATCTAGTGTTAACAGGGTAAAGAATCACTATAATTTTAACGCCTCTGAAACAAAACTGCTTTATATTAATCATGAGAAAAAACCCTTTTCTGTCTTTCATCAGTATAACTGATGCTAACATCCGGGCGATTGTATGGTTAGGTCTTCTCTGACTAACGTTCTCTGGTAATTTGAACTAGAAAGATTATATTAAATCAATTGCTAGGAATTTCTGTCCACTGTGTCGTGCTAAACTTTTATCTCCAGAAATTATCTGAGAAATTTATAAGTTTAATATTCTCCTGTGTTTCGAATATTTTTGCCATATGTGGTTTCCGTTCTTGCTACATATTTAGATATTATTGAATATTCTGCAGAATAAGTGGTGTTGATCTGTTATCCTTGCTTCAGACGTCTTTCCATGGCAATAATATAGATTTACTGTACATTTTCTGAGAATAGTTCTATGGTATTTTTCTGATGAATTTTGGCAACAAAGTATCGTGGCTTTACAGTATACTCCGGTAGGTATAACCGTAAATACTATGCTTCGTTTCTTCTATAGCATTTTTCGCCTCTAGAAACTTCTTTAGCTCCTTGCTTTTTTTTTTTTTTAATCATTTCACCCCGAGCAAGGCGGAAATGCCACTGATGTGCAGGGGGTTACATAAATGTATAACGATTAATTAGAAAAGAGTGAGGAGTACAAGCTAGTTAGAAAGGAACAATAGAAAGCTGAGAAAGTAGGTGCGATGACAGATACATAGGTGGAGAGAAAGGAAAGGTTATACAGGGGAGGGGAGATAGCTAGAGGCCAGTGGTTAGTAGATGAGTATTAACTTTGCATTTAAATTTCTGGAGGTTGTAGCCGTCAGGAAAGCAAGAATACGGGAGTGAGTTCCACAGGCGGGGAGTGCGAGAGAGGAAGCTGCAGGAGTAGAATTGTTGATTCAGCCAACTATGAACTTCAAATCTTAAATGAAATGTCAATCGTTAACTACTGCTTTTTTATTTCTCTTCTTTTATTATTCTCGGGTTGTAATATTTTGCTTCTTCTTGTGTGTATGTGCTTTATGTGAATAATATGTTGGATTTTATTAATCAAGTGCATTACATAATTTTATTCAGTATATATAGATAATTTGATTTTCAATGTATAATATCTAATTCTATTTAAACTATTTTATTTTCTATTTGTTGCTATGACATTTTATTAGGCAAAAAGAAAGATGGTAATTTTTATTTCATTATTCGGACTTTTTTCCTTAACTTTATTGTCATATGTATGAGGTTTCCACCGTTTTATACTCCCGCCTTCTTCAGGTAATTTACGTTGGAATTTCGAACCGAAACCTTTATATTATCCACCGGTGTATATTGTTCTGTTTCCGTATGCTATGATTTTTTCTGGATATCACAGTTTCAATTAATCTCATATATCTCAGTAAAACGTCTTTAATATGACAATTAATATGAAGGCAACAGTTTAAATGATATAAATAATGTTAACAATTATAATAATTTATTTCAGAAATATCGACAAAAAGATGGTTTTTCATTACCAATAAGAGTGATGTTTTTGCCCAGAACACCGCAAAATAAAGAGAAAAATTTACACTGAAGTTCTGTAGGGTTCCCAACCATTGGAGTGTCTGTCCGGTAACAGGCGGCTCCCGACCCCTCTTAGCCTCTGCGTCTGTGGGCATCCCACGGCAAGTTTAGAGATCCACATAGGAAAAACCACTACATAGGGAGCAAAGCTTTTACCCACAGTCCACGAAAGCGAAGGTTTGTGACAGTACCTTCTAAATAGTAGATTCCCCTAATTAACGTGACCTAGGTAACCAGGGTGGCCAAAACTGAATTTATGATACATGCTGCGTGAAATTTTAAGTAATTTTTTAAACCCTTAAGTTAATAAGACACATTTAAGCGCTCTGTCTGCATGGGTCTGATTTATTAATGGTCTAAGGACGGTTAGAATTACTAACAGGACTAATTTTCTTTTCCTACGGATCAGGCGAATTGTCTGAGAGATATCAATACCGTACATTGCGGAAGTTAGATCCAAAACTGCTGTGTCTTACCAACGAGGTGCAATTGGAGAGAGACCGGGATTCGTTGAACCTGTCTCATCAGTCCAGCGCGTCCACGCAATTCAGACCAGCAAGTATGGCATAGTGAGAGAAAATGTGAATTGAGACTAACGTTCAGTGAAAGCTGTGTGGACAAAAAATCGTTGGCTTAAAACCAGTTGCCTCTAAATGGAAGAATGAAGGTGCTCATTCTAACAAGAGAAGCCACCAGTATAGCAAAAAAGTGAAAAGGGGTTTTTGAGAGTAGCCCCCCACTGCCAGCTGCAGCCTGGCACAGAGTAAGTAATCTACCAGTGCGCTTTCTTTCACTTGCCTGCTTCCGATTGATTGTGGTAGTGGCAGCTCCGATTTGGAGCAAAAGACGCATCCTTTTTTTTTGCATTGCATGCTGGTTTTGTTGTTGGAGAAATTCTATGGCTTTGATATCAAACTTTCAACAACCTACGTTTTTCGTGAAAACTTCTAGAGTCTGAGTTCCAGGATCGTGGATTAGTTTTAAAGCTGTCATTACACCCGAGCAACGCCGTGCTATACTGCTCGTCTTCTTATAAAACAGAAATAATTTTCATATACTCTTAAATTACGTTAACATTAAAAAAGAAAACATAAAAACTGACTATATAAAGTATACAACTATATGTTTATAGACTAAACAAGTAACGAGTTAAAAGATCCACACTTTTGCAGATGATCTAACCTAATATTTTAGATTTGTTGAGAAGACAATACGCATTTAATTCATGGCAATAGTTCAGTAGTTGTTATTATGTCAAGTGTAAATTAATTGATTTACGCAAGTGGGAGATTTAGGACGTAAAATCACGAGGGTAGTTAATTATTTTATTTATAGAAAATAAACATATTGATAAGAAGAGAAAGGACAGTTACAAATTATAATTGACTTTGCGACGATTCAACATAATTCTTATAATAAAGAGTCAACTTGATCCAATGCTGGTAGCTTTTTCATAGTACAAGACGACTTTGAGCCGATCTAGTTCTCTGTACGAACGATGGTGGGCAGTGTGTGAGAGAGAGAGAGAAAGAGAGAGAAGAAAGAAAGAAAGAAAGAAAGAAAGAAAGATAGAAAGAAAGAAAGAAAGCGAGATCAGTGTGAGATAGATAGATAGATAGATAGATAGATAGATAGATAGATAGATAGATAGATAGATAGATACTTGGCCTCTAATTGGCCGGTAGAAATTTTTACTGCAACGTAGTAGAAGATTATTTTGTTTCCATTTGAATTTTTAACACAATAAGTGTATAATCATTACATAATCGAAAAAATATCAAAATATTTTCAGATGATGTAACCTTCTATTGGATGTGCGTTGTGATGCAGTGAATATCGACTCAGAACGAGAAATCAGAGAGCCGAGTTCGAATTCAGTTGAATTCGTTGTATTCACTTACGCTTAAATAATTTTGGGAAAAATATTAATCAATCGCTATGGGTTAAATAGCTGATCATATTGGGTTTATATCCTTAGTTGGCAACCAGTCTACTGCAGAATAGCAACATACTGCGGGAAAATCTTCTGTCCAGTCTTTTCCAGACACGAACGTCCAAGCGTGAGTCGCGTATGGTACTTAACTGACTAAACCTAGGATTAAATCGCACTAACATACGCAATTATAATTACATTCTTAGATTATCTTGAGATTAGATGAACTCGCAGATATTACAAAACATCCTCTTGATGTTCAGGTAACGATTAGAAACAAAACAGAATTTTAAAACTGAACCATATCTCCGCTTTGTTTTAGTTGTAAAATATTTTAAGCAGGCCAAATACATAGCGGAATATCTAAGACAATTTTTTCATACTTATTCACACTGTTTACATTGTTTGGTCTGTATTCCTTATCATTGTTGCCACATTCTCGATGTTTAGGCCGCCGTACGCTTTGGTCTTCTTCAGGAGTTTCAAATTTCGATCCGATCCCTTTCATTCCATCCCTTACGGTAAATTGCTCTTTTTTCCACACATAGTTTTTTATATATCTGGGTCTCAGTTATTTCTCTTTAGTAAATCAACTGTCTAAGATTTTCGTTCCTCTTTTCTCTTTTCTGGGCAGATATTGAACGCACAAATCTTTGGTTCTATTTACTAGATTACTTCAAGCAACGCTATTATCCATTGGACTATATGTTCTGGGAAAGTTGTTCTCTCCGGCTTTCTTCAGATGATTGGTATTTCGAACCGAATCTTGTACCGCGCTCATAGAGGTAGATTGTTCTAGTTCTTGAGTTATAGGAGGATTTTGTAATTTGCTTGAAGCATTATGCATATTAGGTGTATGGGTAGGTTTTAAAGACTATCACAATGCGTTTAGTAAAAGAAAGGAAAGAAAAGATGTTGGGTATTAACTATTTATTATTCATTAATATTACGAGATCAAAATCTCATCTTCAGAATGGTAGGAGAGTTTGTGGATCGTGCCTTTCAACAAGCAGACGTAAAATAAAGCTCCTCTGCCAATAATAAATAGGTATTACTGAACACCTTCTTTAATTTCCTTTATATTACTAAACGCATTGTGATAGCCTTCAAAACCTACCCATACATATAAAATTATATATCATTTGCAATCAAATATGAAATTAATATGAATGTTAAAATAATGAACCATAAGCAAATCTTTTTTTTTAATTTAACGTTTTGCTTTTTTTTTAATATTCCTGAGATTTTTTTACCAGTGAGTTATGGAAGAGAAATTTCCAGTATTTGGAATTTTCTCATAGTTTTTCATTGGTCAAAAACTATCACATGTCTTGCAGTCATTTTTTGAGTCAGGCTTTTAGTGTCCATGTGTTTAATTCTTGAAGATAGCATGAAAATGAAATGGAAGCTCGTGCGTAAATGTTTACGCATCAAATTAGGCCTTGCGTTAAATTTATAAACGTTTCCGATTTGTTCCCTATTTTATCAAAGTTATGTTCATGTTTCAAAGAATTGCATGAACAATTTTGAACCTTTAAAATACCTGTTTTATTGTTTCCCTATCTAGCTTCAAAGACCAAATCAATTATCTTGTTGCGTTCTTCGCTTTTCAAGGTCGTTTTTTTCACTTTCTTCTGAATAGATATTAAAACAAGATCGACCTCGCATTGACACATGTATCCATGCAGAGAGAAAAATGTCATCTTTCATAATATCCAACAGTTACCTGCTGCGAGGGAATAGAAGATTACTTCCAGACAATTGACTCGTGCTGTAATTGATAAAGACAGAAATAAGCAAACAAAATACAATATGTAAAAATATTCTCTGTTAATTCCACAACAACTTTTTACAATATAAGAAGCTCCCCAAAATATAAGAAATATTAACAATAATATTGGATTTTTTTTTTAATCAGGAAGTTACAAAACGTTTTCTATTTCTCATGTTGAATTTATACTTGGAATTTGCCTTAAAGCATAATGAATGTATACTTACGAACACAATCTTTAAACAGGTTGTATTTTATTTTAGAAGAGAAATGAAAAAGAGATTTTAAGTTAGAGGCTCAATGCGTTGTGGCACAGTGTATATCGGCTCGGAATGAGAAATCGGAGAGCTGCGTTCGAATTCCAGTTGAATCAGAATGAAGACCAGAAGCTTCGAATAATGGACATTAGTTATTTCTACCGATGTTGGTTCATGGCCAGGCTTAACCCACGATCCGTGTTTAGGGTTAACGTAACATATCCACTTTTTATCGCCTGTCACGATACAATGCATTTTTCCCTTTTAGTCCGTTGAAGCAGCTGTGCAAGGTCTCTCGTATAGCACCCAATGTCCTATCATTTGAATCATTCCTAATACTTTCAAAGGTTTCGAAATTATTGTGTGATCAAGTTCTAATGTGTCTGCAAGGTTCAGCTTCATGAAGTAATGCCTCTTATTCTTTGTCTTGGAAAGTTTTCAATGCTACAATTTCGTTCTTTATTTTCAACATAAAAATCATTATTTTTGAAGCGTCTAAAAAAATAAATTCTGTGCATTATTTCCGACAGAGCATTGTCACCGTAAGTCTTAAGAAGAATTTTTCAGATTTCTTTTTGATAAACTAGTGCAATAAAATTCCCTGGACATACACTTTTTTAACAAGCAATCCAACATGTTTAACGCTATGAAAAACAAAGTTGTTTACACTACAGCGAAATGACATATATTAAATTTCAAGCCTCTTCATAGAACATTCTTATAAATGCGTTATCATGTGAAACTACATGACTGCAGTTCTGGGAAAGCCATTTGCTTGAAAAATTCGTGAACCTATTCAAGGTCTTAATAAAACTGTGGGCCTATTCTAAAAATATATACCTGGGAATAATATATATTTCTCTCCAAACAGTATATCTGAATATAATACATCAATGAAATCAGACTCTTGTTATTCTATTCATACAAAACTGTCCTTAAAATTCTTGTTGATATTGAATAAACAGTTGAAGTTGATATGCCCTAAAACACAACAAAAAGAACAAACAGGTCGAGAATACCTGAAGAAGGCCAGAAGTCATCACAGGGGAAACGTCGTGATAATAACAAGAAAGATGAGGATATTAATCTTAATTTCTATATATTGCCGTATCAGTTTGAGAGATTATGCTTTCTATGGAGGGAAATAGAAATTTCTATATTAGCCTTCTTCTTCCTGCGCCTCACTGCTTTGCTATGAAAATATTCTGATCCTTCAAAAAGATCGCGACTTTAAGAAAGATCTCGGATTCTTAAACATCTATATGCAAAGATGCACGCTTAAGTAATCTCAAAACTTTGCCTTAAAATGGTTCCGGTTTAAATGTCGATACGTCTGCCTTTACAAAATCGAAAATGGAAAAATATGTAAATCAATAGACGTAAGTTAAAAATGAACGTTTTGTCTACCTATTTCATTGAACTGAGCTGGTGAGGCATCTCATAATTATTACTCGGCGGTCACCATTGAAGAAGGGGTAATATTGTCTGTGCAATGTCAAGTGAACAATCTGAAAACTGATGCAATTATGGTTGTTATTAAAAGTTTTGTAAGGTATGAAGGAGTATAAAACCAAAGATTATGTTTGTTGCTATCTGTTGCCAAACGTTTGTTTAGATATCGATAGACTGATTGAAATCAAAACAGAAGATTAGCACACTAAATATTTTTCATACTTGTCCGGAATCTTCAGGTAATATTTGTTGTACTTCGGCTCGTGTGTTTATATAATCTAGAATGTACTGCAGTACCAACTTCTATTGAAGTAACCTAAGTGTTGTTGAATAGGTGGTAACGGTTCAGGTTTAAAATATTTTAAATATTGGAGATACAGAAATTTTATCCTGATTGAACATATTCAATCAGTTAAGTGCCATACGTAAAAAGCTCTTAGGCGATCAAGTCTAGAAAGCGACATGACAGACTAGGTAGAAGAATTTCCCGCAATGGCTTGCCATTATTTTCTCCGGTAGACTGGTTGCCAACCAATGCTGTAGCATCTAATATCTTCCCCTATCTAACCCATAGCTAGTGGGAGAAATGACAAATTTTTACCTTTGCTAAATATTTACGCGAATATGTATGCAATTAATTTAACTGGAATAAAAACTCAGTTGAATTCATTGCTTTCACAAAATATTACAGAGCTAAACATAGTGATACAAAAAACATTTTTAAAGACTATACACTACCGGCCATAATTATTAGCCCCCCCCCCAGTTTAAAACAAAATTATATATTTCATGCTATTTGTAGTATTTATTGCCAAGTGCATAATTCTAAATGAAAATAGAAAGGTTCTTTTCTTATCACTACTTTGCAAAATTTTACAAGGCAAGGAAGCAAAAAATCAGTTCATCCGAATCACCCTAAATTTTCTTCATTCTTTCATTGATAAAACTGCAATATAGGTAATTATTAAATATTTATAAATTCAGTTGATGCACATGTTATTGTGCAGTAATAACAAAAGAACCATTCAATTTTCATTTACAATTATTCACTTGGCAATAAATACTAAAACATAATGTGAAATACATCATCTTTAAAAACACTGAGATGGCCTAATAATTATGGCCGGTAGTGTACGTTGCCTCAGTCTTTCAATGAGCAAAAGTTTAGCATAACTGAGGACAATATTATAATTATGAAGTGCACGCACACATACACATACACACAAAGTAGCGTCTATTGGTATCAAATATTTTATGTTGGTGTATGTCAGTTAAGTGTCATACTTGATACGCACTTCAGCGATCATGTTTCTTGCGTTTAATTAATTTTTCCTGTAGTACTTTGCCGTTTGTTTCAATCACAGCGACAAACTTAGTCAAATCATAGTTGAAGGGGAGAAGAGATGGATTCATACTTTTTCGAAGATTATTTACGCGTAAATCAATGCAACAAACCCAACTGGAATTACTCAATGACAGACAACTTTTAAATGATAAATGTTTTTTCGCGACTCATAGGTGGCGAAGGACAGTTTCACGCCCTTTTTCATTAGGCCCCTGGTATTATAAGCATCATGAGACAATACATATCTCTCTACTTCGTCTCACTCGGTCTTAGAATCAATCCAACTGATTTGACTGAGGTGCTTTTAATATGCTCTCGCGTACATAACCAACCTTACCACCGAGTGTCTAGACAGGAAGTTTCCTGATTCTTTCATCCATAACATGTATCACCCCATGATTCGTGATTTGAATTTCCTGGACTACTGTGTCTAAAATATTGTCAAGTGAGAAACAAACTAGCAATTATCAAGTATCATTCGAGAGAAACTGTTGGTTTTTCCAAGTATATGTGGGCGGAGATAGTAGTATCTAACATAGGTGTAGTTATTTAATATTTTTTTATCATTTCGCCACAAAATGAGGAACAGCTACGAATATTCGAGGTGTTAGAGGGAGCGAAAATGAGTAAAAAACCTGAGGCTAGGGAGATTTGTTAAAAAGACAAAATATAAACGGATGCAAGAAGGCGATTGACGTTGCATTTTATTTTTTCAAGATTGTATTTATTAAGACAACATGTAAATGGAAAGGATTTCTAAAGGTTGGGAGTGCGAGAAAAATAATTATTCTAGTAGAAGTGACGTTACATTTCAATTATTTAAACGGTAAAAAGGGTGGGACCTAGATCAAATCGAGTAGCACGCTTAATTTTGTCTAGTCTAGGCATCAGGGATAAAAAGGTCTTCAGAGCAATAGCCACGAAAATATTTCAAGAAAAAACTAACGGAAGCTACGTCGCGTTGATAAGAAATTGACAGAAGCCAAGATCGAAACAGGATCGGTGATTACTAATCTTTCTTTGAGTTTTGTCAAAAACCTCGTGATGAATAATAAGACCACAATACCAGATATGATAGCAGTGTTCAGTATTTGTAAATGTGTTAGATGGATTCAGACGAGAAAAAAAAATTCTGCCATGTCACATTGAGACGATTTTCCTTGCAGTAAATGCAGATATTAAATCAATATAGTAACTCCACTTCAAATTAGGTAAAAACTTGAAGCCAGAAAATCGACGTGCGTTGCTTGCCAGACTTTTAGCGTCAGACATGTTGATGTCAGGCAGAAAAAGGTTATCTATGGTGATTAAGCAAATATTTAAAATACAGAAATCCAGAAAGATATGGAAAGAATAATTGGTGGTTTTTAGGAAAACATACTAATGAAGTATAGTAATGTTTTTTTCTGGTGCCAGAGATATCGTCTCGGAATGCAGAATTCGGAGAGCTAAGTTCGAATTCCAGTTGAATTCATTGCACATGCTTGAGAAATATATTAATTCATCCCTTTCTCTCTCCACCTATGAGATAAATAGAAGGACAGATTGGGTTCTATAGCCTTTGGTTGAAAACCAGTCTACCGTAGAAAGACATCGCAAGTTACTGCGGGAAGATATTCTCCCAACTTAGTCATTGATTGAAGGAGTAATGATCGCCCAGTATGTATCAAACATGGCATTTAACTGACTGACTGAATGGTTTACATGCCTTCTATAAGACTCTGAAAAGAGACCCTGAAGATGATAGAATATTTTTAAAGATCAGTTCAGTACGTCATGTCGCAACAAGTTGCTACGTGTTTGCAATGCATTTTATCTCCATTACGTCCCTTCAAAGTATATTTTCTGCATTGACTAGTGTACACTGATAGTTAAGTTTCACATGATCGGCCGAGCACAGTGAATACTAAATTGGGAACAGAAATAAATTTATCCCAACAAGACTGTTGTTGATGTAATAGTTAATACTGGAAATATCTCACTCTAGATGCTGTATCGTAGTCTTCCTTATGTCCCAGGGTATATTACTGATTTTTTCTAATTAAAATAGTTGTATAAATCTTTGTGTATCTTTGTGAAAATATGAGAACAATTTAGTGTTGAATATGTTTTTTAATCGTATCATCCCGAGCAAGGCGGCAACGCCACTGATGTGCAGGGGGCTACATAAGAGTAAAAAGATTAAGTAGAATAGAGTGAAGAGGAAGACGAACCAGTTAGAAAGGAGCAAGAAAAGGATGGGAATACAGGTGTGATGACAGTTGCAAAGATGGAGAGAAAGGAAAGGATAAACAGGGAGGTGAAGAAAGAACTAGAGTCGAGTCGTTAAGAGATGAGTATTGACATTGCATTTAAAGTCCTGGAGGATGTAGCCGTCAGGAAATCAAGAATATGGAAGCTAGTTCCACAGGCGGGAAATGCGAGAAAAGAAGCTGCAGGAGTAGAATTGTCATCTGCATTTAGTTAATCTAACTGTGAATGGGTGGGACCCAGTTGCCAATCTGTTTGCACGAGTAGACACCTGTTGCAGAGGCACAAGTGACTTAAGTTCGTTGGAGCAAAAACCATGAAAGTATTTATAGAACAGACAAAGGGAGGCCACATCTCGTCGGTGGGGAAGTGGCTGTAGTCGAGCCGCCAAGTCGGTTACCTATCACATTACTGATTCGCTTTTAGAGCCTGTCAAGAACACTGAAATGAACAGCAGGGGCGCCTGACTATATATAGCAGCAGTATTCCATGCACGGACGAATGGTTGATTTGTATATACGCAGGATGGGTTCAGGTGGGAAGAACATCCTGGCCCGACACAGTGACCCAACCATCTTAGCAGTGGATTTAGTTATGGAACTTAATGTAGTGGTTCCATCTGAGATCAGAGGAGAGGGCGCGGAGGAGGCGCAGAGTATTGCTCTCAGGGAGTCACACTTGGTCCATACTTATGGGAGGCAGGAGAGGTTGCTTGTGATAATTGACAGACAACAGCTTAGTCTTAGACGAATTGAAATTGACAAGCCACTTCTTACCCCAAATCCCCAAAGAATGTAGATTCCTCTCACGGTCAGCAGCAAGATTATGTCTGTCCGGCACGTCAGGTTGCTTACTGATGCGGGAGTAAATTGTGGTGTCATCTGCATAGATGCCTACTTGGCTCTTGATCTCGTCTGGGAGGTAATTTATAAAAATGAGGAAGAGTGTTGGGCCCAGGATACAGCCCTGAGGAACACCGGCGTTTGTACTGTAGGACGCAGTACATGCCCATTCAAAACAACCTTCATTTTGCGGTTATTTAAAAAAGATTGGATCAGATCAAGCAAGCGTCCGGTAATACCATAATCCCGTAGTTTGTTATTATTATTGTTTTATATATATATATATATATATATAATTGACAAAATCTGACATATGATTTTACTAAAGTTCATAATTATCAAAAATTAGTGACATATGACTTTACTAAAATTCATAATTGTCCAAAACTCCCAATGAAGTTGTACAAACATTATGATATTCATAAATATATGTATGTGTATGTGTACGTATGTGTATATATGTATATTTATATGAATGTGTTGATTTGAATATGTAAGTATGTATGTGCATATGTATAAATGCGTATATATATATATATATATATATCTGCGTGTCTGCATATATATTTATGTGTAAGTGTGATTATGTATACATATATATATACATGTATTTATATATATATATACATATATATATATATATATATATATATATATATATATATATGTATGTATATATATACAATTAATTTCGTTTCTTGTATCTACATGTGGATGTATGCGCGTGTAATATTTACGTAGTTATATACAAGTGGGTGTGCAACTAAAGATCAATGTACAAGTTAGTATATAACATAAACCCTTTTAACAACCCCCCCAATGTGTGTAGGTAATACTCCGTTAAGGACTTTATATTTATTCATTTATATTTACTAGTTAGTTATCGTTATTCTTACTTTTATTATGTTGTCCCAAAATTTCGTAATCACTTGCGAAATGGGTCTATCTGGTCCAGCCAATCGGGACAAGTGTTGGGTTCAGAAAGTGCAAGAGACACCGTTGGTTCGAAAACAAAATCGATTCGGCAAGAAAGTCATGTTGTGTGTTTGGTGGATCTTTGAAGGAATTTTGCATTTTGAGTTGGTTCCGAATAATCGTGACATCAGTGCCGAACTTTACTGTCAGCAACATGAGCGGGTCCTACGTAAAGTTGAAGCAAAAGTACCCAGCTCTGATCAACCGAAGCACGCTTTCATGCAGCAGGACAATGCCAAATTACACACCGCGAAGAAGAGCAAAGACAAGTTTGAAGAGCTGGACGGCGTTGAGGTTCTGCCACATCCAGCCTACAGTCCTGATTGTGATCCAACAGATTACGGCATTTTCCGTTCAATGCAACACTTTCTGAAGGGCCGCCGATTCGACTCGTTTGATGAAGTCGAGGAAGCGTGTCAAGAATTCTTTGATTCGTTGCCTTGCTGAATGGTACTTTGACCAGATCCGAAAGCTTACAGATCCATGGCAGAAAGTCTTGGAAAATGATGGTCTTTATTTTGAGCAATAATATTTGTTGTCTTTGCGAGTAAAATTTCAATTTTTTGCAAGTGTTTACGAACTTTTGGGAAAACCTAATATTATGAATTTTTATTAAGTATTTTTGTTGGTATCGATAATAATAATAATAATAATAATAATAATAATAATAATAATAATTAACTCTTATCCCCCTTTTTATTTAATTTTTTTAACATTCTTATAATGCTTAATAATAAGATTATTGTCATAAACCCAAAAACTTTAGCATTTACAAAATGAATATAATATTATTACCATCGAAATTAATATAAAAATCTAACAATTCAAATCATCTTGTAAAAATAGGGCTCTTAAATTTACTGTAATGTTTATTTGAGAATGGGCCACTAAAAGTCCAGTTTAATGTCATCAGGTCAAGATCCAAAGGTCATCAGTCTAAGGTCACCAGAAATAGAAAAACAGCGACATTTAATGATAAACACTATATACCTAACCCCCTCGCCCATCGATATTTTGTTCCTTCTTACTGTCCTCCCGACTATTCTTTTCGTCTGGGTAGATCTAACCCATTCATTCAGTAAAGAAATTTGGTCTGAGGAGCACTTTTTCCCCAAAATAAACTATTGCTAATAAAGGCAATTTGTTTTCATTATAATACTCTGCTAAATTCTATTACTGAGTTCTCTTCGGATTACAATCCCCTGTAGAAGTATTTTTACAAACTACCAAAGATAATACTATACGCACACACACACACACACACACACACACACACACATATATGTGTGTGTGTGTGTGTGTGTGCGCGCATATACACGGATACAAACACTTAATTCTGATCTAATGTGTTACATATACTAAGACAATAAAAAATATGTTTGACCCAACACAGTAAAAAGAGGCTAACTCAAAATCACAAGACTTTTCATTATAAAATAATTTAGTCTGAGGCCCTTTTGGAAAACGAATGGGGGTATAACGTAGCTATCACTCTCCAAACGCCATTATATGACTAGATGCACTGTCCTCAGATTGACACCCGATCATTTGCAAATGTTCTTACCGGAGCATTTAGAAGAACGCCATGCTGGACAAGTTGCCATTTCTAAATCTATAGTGGAGGGAACTGTGCCATGGTGCTCTTTTTTCTCACAAACGGTGCCCGACTGACCCTCTTATAATGTGTAGTCGAGAAATAAAATAGAATATCAAAGCACATGCGTGAAAATAAAAATATAAAATTGTAACAATTTACCCACTGCACCCTGTATTTGAGAGCCTGTCTAATATGGACTAAGCTTCAGCGACTGTGCCGTAGAACCAAATAACTATAATTAATTTAAACACAGTAATCATATGTTTATTAGAATTGTCAATTTTGCTGACAAAAGATCAGCCTCTGGACTATGCTAATTTCGTTGTATTGGAAACATGTATTTCTTTATCATTTAGCGGCCTGGCTGTTGTTTGTTTCTCCTTTATCGAATTTGTCAAAAAATTGGAATACGATGGCAGAAAATGACCACAAATTAAATGGCATGAGTAATGTTCTTAAAACAGGTAGATTAAAGATTTATTTCATCCTACTGTTATCAAATATGAGGCAAGGCAGCGGTGTAGATTCGCATCCTGCTAGAAGGTGCAATTTACTTAATAAGATCTCTTGGTTATTCTAGTCGGTAAGCGAAATACATTACCGTTTAAAATAACAAGAGCGTCTATCAAAACATGTATGTATGTATGTATGTATGTATGTATATGTATTTTTGTTTTGAGTGAGTATTTAAAGGCAACATTTCTATATTTAAATATTATCTATTGATTAGTTCGAACAGGCAGTGTATGTTAAGTGTTTCAGAGAGGTTCTCTTAGTAGAAGCAGTCGTTCGATGACAAAGGATTGATTCGACACCAAGAGATTACCAAAATCGCAAAAGCGTGTTCATTGTAATTTTTTTTAATATAAATTTCCTCATCTTTGGGATTCTTCAGGGATGAAATCGAACACATATATATCAAGATTTCGTTAAATATTTATTAGGAATGGGGCATTGGTTTGGGTTTCTACAGTTACAAAGGTTGTTATTATGGGGCAGAACTAATCTTATAATCATGCTAAAAATACTACAAAAGCCAAAGTTAGGACTCCTTAGAGCGATAAACCTTTATAATAATAACAACAACCTTCTTACATCAAATTTTACCTATTCTATACAACAAAATGTGATTTATTTTAAAGTTTTATAGAAAAAGTGATTTCCTAAATTGAAAAATTAAGGTGAAAAAATATAAAAAACTAGATTATTTATAAAAACTGAGTTTAAATAAAAAAAAAACATAGTGTATAGATGTAAAACAAAATAAGAAAGATAGGTCCAATAAATGGTATCCACCATCCCCGCTTCATCGCATCTAATCCCATTCTTCTCCATTCTTACACTTCCTTACTCTTCTCTTTTACTAAATCCGAAGAAAAAAATCCAGTCATTAAGCCATAAAAAGCTAGACAATAACTTAATTTTAAATCTGTCTACAAAATTATCTACAATTCATTAATAAACTCTATACCCCACAAACTCCATTTCTTAAAATTCTAACGGACTACTTACAAAACTTATCTCTTATCACTAACCTCACCTAAAATCTCACACACAACTCGCTAAATATAAGAAAAGAGAGTTTCCATTCCTTTCTACACTACTTGAGTAAACATAATGAACACTTTGTAGTGGGTAAAAGTTTTTACATGTTCTAAACTATAATTTATAATATATATATATATATATATATATATATATATTTCACTACTTATTAACATAACTATTCAAAAAAATATAGTAATAAAGCACTGTTAAAGAACAAACACTCGGAAAGAGCTTTCATAACTTCTAGCAAAATCTAATAACAAGTAGTAAAGAGAATGAATTGAGTTGACGCTGGCTCGCTATTCTCTTTCCTTCTCTATCTCTCTCCATGAACGTGTCAATATATATATATATATAAATACACACACAAATAAATGCACAAGTTTTTATTATAAGAGAGAGGATGTGTGTGTATGTGCGAGCATATGTGCGAGTGTGCGTGTGTGTGTTTGAGTGTATGATTGTATCTTTTTCGAGATATTTATCAAATATCAGAATAGATAAGAACTATATATTTCCCACGGATTTGTCGGAAGGGAATGTGTGAACGTTATTGTTATTATATGGATTTTCTCACTCTGGCCACCAGTGGCAGTCCTGCTTGGGATGAAATTTCTATAATATATATATATATATATATATATATATATATATATATATGTGTGTGTGTGTGTGTGTTATGTGTGTGTGTGTGTGCGTGTGCGCGCGCGCGTTTCTGAAATGCTATCAGCACAAACCCCATTCTAAATCCTTACTAAGTGATCACATATATGATATTTTTGGAACAAAAGTCTCTTTCTTCTTATTGCCACCTTGCACGCATATATCTGCTATTATGTATACAGCGTATTGAGACATACATATTCTCAAACACAAGTCTTTTCGCATTCATTTTGATTATTAAACCTTATCTCCAATTGTGCAATTGTTCCTTTGCAAGCAGATGGTTCTTTTAGAACAATCCGGACAAAATTCATGCTATATTAACCAAGATATCGATAAACATATGTCATGATTAGGAATTATATCCAAAACAAAATTTAGTATGATTTAAGGAATAAAATTATCGGTCTATATATTTTTCGAACATTAAATTACATGTTGCTTGACGTAGAAAAATCTTGCGTAGTCTTGGTACAATGTTTTTTAAAATAAATATTTTTGATTTTGTTTTTGTAGCATATCAGTGTCTATGGGTTATTTTAATGTCGAAAGCTAAATATTTGAACATAGATTTATGGCTGCAATTGCAGATAAAAACATATTGTTGGCAATTTTACTATAAAATTTATTGTTGGTAATTCGGCTTTAAAAATATTTATTGTTGGTAATCATACTATAAATATGTATGATTGGTAATTTTTGTATATATAATAAGACGTTGCCATAATTTTTACTAAAAAATGTAACTTTATAACTTCATAGTGTTTAGGGTTTCTTTTTTGCCCACGTCTTTTGAGACAAATACTGGTTGATTTTGTTTAGTAGCATATCAACGTCTATAGGTTATTTTAATCTCGAAATATAAATATTTTGAAAATAGTTTCATGGCTTCAATTACAGATAAATTGTATTGGTAGTAATTTGGCTATATAATTTATTCTTCGTAATTCTACTTTAAAAATTGCATTGGCAATAATATCATAAATATGTAAGATTGGTATTTTTTTTTTCTGTATATAATAAAGCAATGCTGTAAGATTTACAATAAAAATGTATTCTTATACTTTCATTGTGCTTGAGATTTCTTGCTGACAGGTGCTACCACCCAGGGTAAGGGTGGGCGTGATAAGAACAGAACTTAAGAAGTGGTTCCACGCTCTACGAAATCTTTATTCTCCTGATCAGAGGCATTGCAAACAGATGGAATTTATAATCATACCAAAAACTATTTTTTGAACTAAAATGTCATTCTACTTTCAAATTAAAGAGGCAACATCACAAATCTTTTCTTAGAGCACATTACATTTCTTATACGAAACATCGTTAAAAACCAATTTTAAAGAAAATTTATGATACAGAAAGAAATTTTTAACAAGCAAAAGTTTATTCTCACGTCTGAGCAAAAAAGATCAATAAGTACAATCGGCACAAAATGTCAATTGTTCTGAATTGTTTAATAATCTATTTGATTTGTTATTTATATTTTATTGTAAAAAATACAATATTCTCCTGAATCAGTCAGCAAAGTGCCAGTGATATACTCTTGGGCGATCATGTCTAAAAGAGAAATGAGTGACTCGGCAGAAGCTTATCCCGCAGTAGGTTGACATTACTTTCTGCGGTAGACTGATTGCCAGTTAAAGTTATAGAACCCAAACCCTCTTGTTACTTAACCCATAACTGGCTGGAAGAAACGGATTAATATCTTTCCCAAGGGTATTTACACGTAAGTGTATGCAAGGAATTGAACTGAAATTCGAATTCGGATCTCCAATTTCTCGTTCCTAGCCGATATTCACTGCACCACAACGCACATCCTATTCTGATGACTACTGAACAAATAAACTAGTAAGCTGAATATGGACGAAAAAAGAGACATCAGTCAATACTGAAACCGAGGTTTACTTTGTTTCTTAGTTATTAGGACCTTATTCACTGGTACTATGCATTTATGTTCAAACTAAAATACAAACTAATATTAACTAACGCTTCTATCAAGAACAGATTAGTTATCATGAACCTGGTTGTTGGTGCATTAAAATTATCCTTTCTTAATTTGATTTTAGGGTAGCGAATATCCAGAAACATATGTCTCTAAAAACAAAACAAAGCAAAAACAGCTACTCGTGCATTTTCAGCAAATGAAGATTGCTATTTCGAAACTTGCCTGAGGCAGGGGCTAGAGATATTGCCTACCAATCCACGTAAAAGGTAAGAATATATCGCTGTAGGTGTATCTTGCCGATCTATCTTTTCATTTGGAGTTATTTCCCAGAGGAAACTCCGTGTCATTTCTGGCAACACGATACTGTTGCTTCACTGTTTTCTCTCGTCATTCGCAGGATATGCATGTCACTTCATCCATTAACATGTTTTTCTCTGAGTGCATATTTATTTATCAAGGTTAAAAGCCTCAGGCCTCCTGCTTGATGGGATAACCATTGGAAAATCATTGTTCTTTTTCTTTTCTTGTGCGGCTATATACTGACTGCTCGTTTCCATATACCAAATAATACCTATAAATCCACATTTAAGTCCACCTCCATATGCATTCATCTTCACAATTTGTGCGGGTATAGACATAAAGATAAGCATGCTAACACACTTCTTCCGTAAACAATTGTTTTATTTCTCCAAGAAAAATGTGTTGACATTTACACTTTGTCTCTGGGAATGAGAAATCGGAGGGCAGAGTTCGAATTCCAGGTAAAATTGTTGCATTCATTTACGCGCTAAAGTTATTAATCTATCTCTTTTTTTTTAAGCAATAGCAGGACAGATTGGGTTCTACAGTCTTGGTTGGCGACCAGTCTACCGCAGAAAGATATGGTGACTTACTGCGGAAAAAATTCTGCCTAGTTAGTCATGATCACCCAAGCGTGTATCATGTATGACACTTAAGTGGATGAGTAATAAAACCATAAGTGATAGACAAGATTTTACAACCTTTTATATCTAAAATGCCTACATTTGTGTAAGTCATCGTTATAGTTATCGTTGTATAATTTAAGATTGGCATATCGATTTCAAACTCCGGCCACGGTAGTAGCATTAACTTTCACTCTCATACTCTTGGAATGGCATGTATTCATGTTTTAATCCCCAATATATAAAAACAGGGAATGCTTAGCAGTCTAGTTTTGGTAAGCACGAGGCTGTGAAAATGCAAATAAATAAGGGAGTCTGTGTGGTACGCCGACGTTGTGTTGAAAAATCGATAGGAAAACATGAGGGGCAGATATAATGGCGTCAGATTAAAATGTGTAGAATTTGGCAGTTGAAACCTCATCTATTTTAGTGAAATCTTGTTTAAATGTAAAAACCACAGTAGAACCATGTTGATAATCAATGAATTCGGTAGTTGAAAACTCATCTAACTGCTCCAGTGTGTCACATGAAAATGTCGCCGTCAGTTTTGTTAGGGATTTGTCGTATAGCGGACTAACTAGATTTGATTTGACAGTGTGGAGAAAAATAAACTCTAACTCAATACTAATCAGGCATGGGTCCAGCAATGTTATCCCAGTAAAAATCTTCATGATACGGAAACCACAGCAGAACCATAATGATAATGAAAGTAAATTGCACCGAATTATACAAAATAAAAGTAATGAGCATAAAATCCTATTAATTTTCAGGGTTTTAAAATAAAAATGGATCATGTAGTTTTTATCAGAAGAAAACATTTGCAACTTATACACAGCAAAAAGTAAATATATAAGATAAATTTGCGCTCAGAGCAAACTATGAAGAAAATTCTAAGAAAATGGAAAGCTACAAACAATAAACCATTTTTTCAGAATTTTGAGAAATAATACTTGCAACAAACTTTATCGATAAGCTTAAATGCTTAAATGGTCCGAAAAAACTAGACATCTTTATAAGAATTAAAATTCAGCTACCTTCTTCTTATGCCTGTCATGTCCTTGCAAGTCATATGTGTTCGTGGCTCTCCATAGACTTCTATCTCTTTTAGACCTTAAATATTTCACACTCAATTTAGATCACTATTCATTAAAGCTCATCCGGTAGGTGGCGCTCTACCTTTCACCATCTTGCTCTCGAAATGCCACATCCGACTCTTACTTCCTAATTATGTGTCTAAGAAATGAAATGTGCCCCTTTCATTCGTTTCATTTTCATTTTTCGTTCAAGAAATTATCTGCTTCGTCCTGTAAGACAACAAAGATGTTGTTCAGTATTCACAGCCATGCAAAAGGATTACCTTTACATAACTGTTCTACATTCCATTCTTTGATAGTAATAATTTTTATTTATCTTAATACTTTGCTTAGCTTTTGGAAGGATATTTTATTATTCCAATGCAAATTCGGATTTTGGTGTCATATTTTCTATCTTCTAGTAAAATACTTTTCTCATAATTAAACGCCTGAATCGTTCTTGTGAAGAAACTGTCCGAGTAGAGCTTAAGTTTTTTAATGAAATAAAAAAAAAACAATGAGAATTATTAATCCATGGTAATTGTTATGGCGCGTCACATCCGCAGTCGTGAGGACTGGTAAAACCAAGGAATGTTGTTCGTCAGAACACTTGTCATTGAAATAGCAACAAATTAGTAAGGAGCCCGTAACGTTTTGCAGTGAATAAGTGATTGTAGCGAGGGAAAGGATTAGTAAAGTACAACACGAAGTAAACACATTTAAACTCTATCAAGAGATGCAAGTAAAAACTAGGCAGCTATATCAGATATGACACCAATACCCTACATTTAATCAGATGTAGCTTTTCTAAAGGTAAAATATAGCAAAAAGAATTATATAAGCACCAGAATAGTACAGGGAACTGACTTTTTATGCCTTCATTTCCAGTGATAGAATATTCGACGTGGTCTGGTGTAAGCTTCAGTTCCAATAGACTTTCATGACAAGAAGACTTTTTAAGTCAAGTTGGTGTGTGTGTGTGGAAGAACAAAAACGTTTCTTGTATCTTTTTTTTCTTTTTACTATATGGTTCATCCTGTCAAAACCCGGGGACATTCGAGTTTATGAGTTAAGTTAAGGGATAGTTGATATGGATAGAAGGGGAAGATAACTGTTGATTTTAAACTTGAAAATGTCAAGATTGTAACGAACGGAGAAACATCCTTTTCGGAATCTGTTTCATAGGTTCGTGGTTCGTGGAAAGAAGCTGACTTATTGCTTGCTGATGGAATACTGAAGAAGTTTAGGTGATTAGCTATTATGTAAGTGATATGGCGAGTCTCAGCCGTGAAGGTTAGAGATGGTGGAATCTAGGAAGTCTCGGGTAGTAGTGACGGAGCAGTGAAAAACTATTTTGAAGTTATTTGACAATATAATAAACAAAATGAGACATAGATTTTAATCAATCATAACATTTGGTAAAAAGAGTATTTACAATAATTGCTGACAGATTTATTACGATTTAAGATAAGGATAGTCATCTCATTTTTTCTGTTATAAAATAAATAGCTAGAAATATTTTGTTTTGCGTATGTGAGTGCAAAGGCCAGTCATTATTTTTCGAGACTTAAAAGATGTGAGTTCATCATTTGTTTTGGTGTAAGCTAAAAGCAAAAGGCAAAAGAGAAAAAAAGAAAAAAATTGGGCATGCTCTGCTTTATTTTGCTTTTATTTAAAAAAAATGGAACATGTTCTGCTTTATTTCGTTTTTTGTCTTATGGAGCATGCTCCGCTTTATTTCGTTTTTATTATTGATGCGCTTTATACTGAAAAGCTGTTTTCTAATGAATGCCTGTTTGGTTAAATAGGATTATCAAGGTTGCCACACAGCATTTTATTCAGTCAGTTAAGTGCCATACGTGATACACGCTTTGGGCAATCATGTCTCGAAAGAGACATGACTGACTGGGCAGAAGATTATCACGCAGTAATTTGCCATTGTTTTCTGCGGTAGACTGGTTCAAGCCGAAGCTATAAAACTTAATCTGTTCTATTATTTAACATATAACTGGTGGGAAGAGACGGATTAATATCTTTCCCAAGGGTATTTTTGCGTAAGTGAATGCAAGGAATTCAACTGGAATTCGAATTCGGTTCCCCGATTTGTCGCCCCGAGTCGACATCCATTGCACCACAATTCAGTTTGACATCAAACCGCGTTTATTTTTCCCTCATCATCAGTTCCACTGGAAATATAGCAATTTTTGTATGAGTATTTGCTGTAGGGTTCTCGACCGGGCGCATTCTGATAATTTTCCCATACATTAAAAAATGTAGCGGAATGTTTCTTGGTTTAGTTGACATTTCTTTGAAACCCATTATACATAATTCATGAATAATAGGGTAAATTATTTTGAGTGATAAATGTAAAGAGAACAGAATAATCTGATTATTAAAGATGGGGCAATTAATCGGAGACGAGCAGCGTCCGGCTATCTTTTCCCTAATTCCTCGACTTTTTCAAAATTTGAAAATTCTTCTAGATATATATTAAATATGAAAACTTCGTGTGAAAAGTCGAGAAAATTAAATCTGTTATCCTTAGCCGGGAAACAGAAACGATTATATCCACGCAACTAAGTAAATGTAGAGTTTAAATAAAATGCAAGCTACATAACTTCATGTTTGGATAAAGGCGCCGAACATATTCAGTAAGCTTTCCATTCAGAGATTAAATGTCTTTTAGCTTTCTACCATTTAACACTGTTGTGAATAAATGAATATTAATTCGAAGAATCACGACAGGAAGTAAAAGAAGAAAGAAGAGAAGGCACAAGCATTACGCCTGATTAATACAACACACTTAATAAAGATTTAAAACTTGATCCATTTTATGAAATGTTTAAAAATAAGAAGACTTGTTTGAACATGTCAGCAACAGGGTTTTCGTTTTGAGATTTTAAGCCGATTCGGCGAAATCTTTCGTCCTGTTTCATGATGAGAATAAACGATGGTTGAATAAATTCACGTCCACTGTTGGCCCTTGCCTTTCTTCCATGTTTTCTTTCACTTTTTAGTAGAGATTAAGGAAAAGGATTAGGCAGATCTAAATCGAACTTCCAATGTTTAAGACTAAATGGGATGAGACGACAGAATCAACAATCACTTCGTCGACCATCTTCCAAGTGAATTCGATAATCAGAACATCGAGAGATACTAATGATAATAAGAAAAAGAAAAGAAATAATGAACAGTATGATTATTTGTTTATACTTCTGAGATTAGATACTGTCATTATTTAAATTGTTGTCCTCATATTTATTGTCATATTATTTTTCACGTTTATTTGTCATATTCTCGACTCATAGATTCAAAACTATATAACCCAGTGCGCACAACGAACTAAACGTCGTGAATATGGTAATAAAGTTTTAAATAAAGCAAATATGATTATTGTGAATGTATAGGTTACCATAAATTGGATATGTATTTAACAGTCCATGTTAATCTATAGTACATCTGACTCTAATAATTTATTGCGAAGAATCTGCTAAAACTAAATATTTTAAAGAGGGATAAATATAAAGAGAAGAGTTTAACACTGTCAGTAGAGGACAAGGTTCTAACGACACCCAAAGTGCGTAAGAGAAATATTATTACTGACATTTTTAACTTTTTACTTCTCATAATGAAACGACAAAAAAGAAAAAGACTGAGTTAGAGTTTCATTTAGATATTTCTCATGAAGTCCATCTCGTTTTATCTATTTTTAAAACTATATGTAATATTTTTGAAAAACGGCAAATGTTGGTCGGAAAAGTAAGGCGTGTGATAAGTGTCACAGGATTCAGTCTTAGATTAGAGAACCGCTGGGTTTATTTTAAGAATATTTTTTTTACATTTTCATAATGTTTTATTATATTTCAAAGCAAACGGATCATGTGCTTTTGAAGTTTCACTGCTAAATTTCATTGAAAAAACTGATTAAAAGACAAGTAAATGTTTCATTTTCCGTAAAGAGACGTTATTTTGTCCATTGAATAATTTTTCGAATGATATTTAGGCAAATATAAAACGATAACATATAATACCTTCACTCTAAAACTGTTTAAACTTCGCATTTTTTAAAATTTTGATTTATCTGAAATGTATGTGCGTTGTGATGCAGTGGATATCGATTTGAAAAGACAGATCGGGGAGCCCAGTTCGAATTCCAGTTGAATTCCTTGCATTCACTTACGCACATATACTCTCGGCAAACGTATCAATTCGTCTCTTCCCTCCAGTTATAGGTTAGATAATGGGACAGACTGGGTTCTCTAGCCCTGTCTGGCAAGCAGGCTACCACAGAAAGCAATGGAAAACCTACTGCGGAATAATCTTCTGCCCAGTCACCGATCACGCTTTCGAGACATGATTGCCTAAAGCGTGTATCACGTATGGCACTAAACTGACTGACTAATATAGAAAGAAAAAAATGAAGAAATATTCTGAAACATCATTCTTATCATGGATTTTTAAGGAATGTGAATACAGTTCGTTGTACCATTTTACAAGAAAATTCATAATTTGATCTTACATTCATGTTTATCTTTCGCAGTCAAGAAATGCTTAAGAGAGCTTCTGTAATTTTCTCCAGGATTTAATCTGTTTTTTTCTCATGAGAATTCTCTAAAGTGCAGAATAAATGGAATTCTAAAATTACGCGATCTTTTGCACTTGCGTCAATGATTCATAATAAAATTTTGTACTCTTAGGAATCCCAAATATAATATGAGGGTCACATGGGATGTCTTAATGAATTTTTCTATTGATGTAGAACAATCAATGAAAACATAATTAATGACGCCAAAGTGTTCGAAAATGTTTAAATAAAATGAAACTTGAAGTTATAGTTACAGTTTTCTCTAATTTGTTGCAAAAACAAAAGAAAGTAATTCTTGAAAATTAACAGAAACATTGCTCGATTCCATTTTTTTACCTATTATTTTAAAACCATAATATTTAAAGCGTAAAAAAGTCATTTTTATATTGTAAGAATATTTGTGTTAATAATGATTTAGTGTTACAAATATTACTAATTAACCCGTAGCCAAAGTCACAAGAAGGAGATTTATATCAATTTCCCAAATCGTATTTGCATATAAGTGAATATAGCAAAGACAATTGGAACTGGAACTCTGCTCTAAGATTAACCATTTTGAACCATTATCCATTACACAACTCGCAAATCGAAACTTACAGTAAGTAGGATTAAAAGTGGTTACCCCTGTAGCTACTGACTGTTCTGAACATTGCTTAACTTCAGTAATCGTAATGGGACCGGGGTATGGCCCTAAGCAAAACAATAAAAATTACCAGTAAACAAGAGTCACTTGTCTCACGGCAGAGTGATGAACAAGCGCCTCTATACTTTTCAATCAATTTAAAATATGATTGAGTAAATTCAATCAAAAGATTATTTTAATATTTCATCAATTTTTTCATTGTTTTTTATTGCCATTGATGCGAAATGCGTTTCGAAAAAAACAAGAATTTGCAAATGTTGCCTCTGAATTAAAATTATTTTAGGTTAATATGAAAGCTAAATATATCTGTTTTATACTTTCATTTAACTCGAAAAATGATGACACGACAGCGTGTTTGCTTGTAATTTATAGAAAAATTACTATAGTAACTTACTATGTTACTTACTTCTGTGTCTATTGATGAATGCGTTATCTATTGTATCTTCCGACACAGGCAAACTTTCTTTTTATAGACGTGAAACTCAAAATATTTTTCCGTTGATTAGCGTTATAATCCTTCTTTGATCAAATAAGTGCCATACATGATACCATTCAGATCTCGAAAAAAACAAATGTGATTTGGTAGAAGAATTTTCCGCGGTAGGCTACCATTATTTCTGCGATATACTGGTCGTCAACCAAGGCTATAGAATCCATTCTGTCGTGCTAGTTAACTCATTGCTGGAGGGAAGCGACGGATTAATAATTTTCCCAAGGGTATTTACGCGTGAGTCAGTGAGACTAACAACGGTACTGCTATTATAACAGTAATATGGTTAGTCACGCTGACTCAGTTGCGAGTTCGATCCTTAATGGCTACTCCATTATTATTTTGTATGTGTAGCGGCATAACAATGCCTTATGCGTCATTTAATTACGAATTTATTTATCTTTAGAACATTAGTAATTTCTTTTACAGAAATGTATTGTCGGTAATTGTTTTACTATGTAAAGTACTGCTGGTAATTTTACTATAGAAATGCATTCTACACACTTTAATTATTGTTTAGACCTCAGTTTAGGGTTTAGCTATTTGCCCATAGCTTGGGGCTCTAACAAGAGCTACCACCCTGGATCAGGTTGGACTTGGAAAAAAGAGCAATACTTCCCGATCAGAGGCTTTCCTGCCAAATGTAGTTTATCGCCAGACCCATAACGACCTCTGTTATTTCGAACTTGAGCCACATATGAGCTACGCTCAGTAAATCGTTACATTAGTAGTAGCAAGTTACTTTACCGTAATGGTGTAGAATAAATGTATAAGAAAATGAACAATGATAAAATTAATAAATTGTATTAATTTAAAAATAAATCTAAAATTCATAATAAAGATACTAACAACAGTGTTTGATATAAAATAAAACTGTGTTTAAAGAACTGAATTAGAGTAATTTTTTTAGACTACTCTATTTTAAATACAGTGAGTCTAACGGAGAAGTTTTAGATTGTTTTGAATTCATATATATTTAGCAATGAATAGAAAAAATTGTCTGAATTAACAACTAGATGAAACTTTAAAACACTTTCTTCTTCAAAGCGAACGTATTTTTTCTCTTTTCAAACCTCATTAAAGAAAGAAACTTGACTAGATATCGATTTTCAACCAGCCGATTCAGCAGTTATTGTGACAGCGACAATTGACGATGACAACGAAAATCGTAGCATCTAAAATTTGGAACGTTTGTGGTAACAATGCACTAGATTCTTGTTTTATCTTTATTGTGTTAACGATTTTACAACTTAAGTAGAGTTTTCGTAAATATAAATCAATTTGCAAGTAAAATGGATAGCTTAACAACTTGAAAGAAGATTACTGCTAACATCAGGCATCCTGCTATAAATGTGAACATCGTCGTTAAATTTACATATTCCTGTCTTTAATTCCCAACTCTGCATATTCCCAATTCACTCACAAGGCTTGAGTTAAACTGTGCCACGATTTTCAAGCACTTTTCAACAGTGCCGCTTACTGTGATCCTTTTGCCAAATCTCCTCACCGAATAGACTATAGTTACATTTCAACCCTGGCTTTCATGATCGGAAGACTAACACTCTAATCACTAGACTACGCCGTATAGACGAAATTGTTTTGACTTTTTCCATGGTTGTGCTACCACGAAATTACAAATCATCATAGTCGTAGATTTTAGCATAAGTCTTGTTGAGTTAATAATAATATAGAATGATGCCCTCTTTCTGTTAAAAACTTAGGTTTATTAATTGTAGTTGCGGAATTAATCGCAGATTGACACTGGACTTGTTGAAACACAAGCTTATCGTGCCATTCTAACAGGGATTCTCTGCCAGTCAATTACTTATGAATAAGTATAATTTTAATAAGTTATGAACAATGAAACGACAAAGAACATATTTCATGGAGTAGATTCTGTTTTTATTCGTAACTTCTCTGTTCAAGTATCTTACGGGGATTTTTATGTGTAGTTTATATGTGGCACAAGGCAAAAAGTATGGGACACCTAGTGAAGACCGAACTAGCCCTCTTATGTGCCATATATCTTCAGGACATAGGCAATCATGGGCTTCCACATCTTCCTCTCACTTGTAGCTCTTAATATATCCTGTCTCTTATTTCAATCAACCCTGCTCAGCTTAAGACCATCAAATATGTCATGTGCGGTTTTTCCCTGTTTCAACTCTCTCTTTTTCTCTATCCACCCTGAGAGTATCAGAACCTCCAATCCCTCCTTTCTCATTGCGTACTCCATAAATGTCAACTATGTCTTCCCGATGCTTAGTATAAGATTACTTTTTGTTTCCATTCTCTCAATATCCTTGTCGTCGGTGTATTGTATCCTCAGCATCCTTCTGTAGAATCACATTTCTGTTGCTTTGAGTTTCTCATTTATCTTTGAGAAAAATGACAAATAGAAGGACAGGTATTACAGTTCAGTAATTTCTTCTTTGTTTCCAACGAAAATTTCTTTGTTTCTCAATGCTCAGTTTTTAAAATGTGTCCTTGGTCACAAGTCAGTTGCACTTTCTGACTTCTGTTAGAACACTTCACAGGTATACAAATTTAAACGAAACAAGCTTGCTAACTAGTTCGAACTCAGTACTCCATGCCCTTCTTCCTCATCGCATGTCCCAGGAACTTTAGTGACTCAGTATTAATTTCCTTTTCGTTCCCATACTTTCTATTAACTTATCATTGCTCACATGCTCGATCCATGTTATTCACAGCATCCTTCATCACGCATTTGTAATTGTTGTAACGAGACAAGCTTGCTGGCGATTGTAACACGTCGAGGTGCCTCTGTCCAAATTTCTTCTGATAAGTAACAATGTGAAATCATTCAGAATGTTTTCACTTATAATTTTAATGTCTAGCTTTGAGTATACAATAGTAAAAAACATTACAAAGAAAAAAGTTGGATTAGTTTTGTTTAAAGAAATTCTTTTGATACCTAAAAAAGAGAATAGGATCAAAATGTTATCAGCGATTAACAATGTCTGAATTTAACTTCAATTTTACCCAGCATGCAAAGAAACATTTTAAAACCAGATTCCATCCTCATACGTTCAAGTCATTCAAAAGTTTTTTTTTATTATTTGCCGCATATTCGGAATGAAAATTTGCTTAACTAACTAAATTTTATGTGATAAAATCATATTTAAAAATAAAAAGCAGTGAGAAGTTTTAAAAGAGAAAGTCAGCAGTCAGAACATTATCATTAATAACGCTCTCCACCGATTTGCAGACCCTAGTTTCTATATACTTAATAGAATGTAAAAATATTACAATAATAAAATCGGGAAATATTTATTTAAATTTATTTATACTATTATCATGAATGCAATTACAAATAATCCGTAATTACATTTTATATTTGAAATTATAAATACTTTTTATATTAATGTTTTGAAACAGTTTCTAATCTTTGATTGTCTTTCAATAATTTTCCGCCTCACCTGCTATCCATTTCCATTGCACCTATGTGTCACGTTGCATCATTTGGAAATCACTGCGGTATTCATTGCTGTATATGTACACTCCTGGTAATGGTCTTATTATCACATCATAACAGAAAAATTATTACTAATTATGTCAGTTTGATTGATTTTAATCACCGACAGACTGTCTCACTACATTCCCTACACAGTCTCCATTGTTCTTCCGGGAACTATAATTTACGACAAACTCTTGAACGATCTTTGTACGACCATAGACAAGTGGTGAACCCAGGCTTCGTAAAGAATGTTTGTTATTTAGTATCCATCTGCAAAGTAGACATGTAAAATTCTTTTAGATCTGACCCAGAGTTCATAAGCCATTGTAAAACAGGAAGAACTCTCCCAAGCTCTGCCTTACACCACCCACATGTGTCTACAATTTTCTTTAATTCCATTGCTGCTGTCGAAGCTATTCAGTTAACGTTAAGCATTGTCTACAGCCGAGGATTTCGCTTTGTCTGCTCAGTCGGGCGGAATTCACAAGACAAGAGACTCCCGCTATAAGAATTATGGCTTGGGTCGGGAAAAACCCTCTTTGAGTTAGTTCTGAGCCCTAATAAATACGTGCAGTCAAGCGAAGTTTAGTAGCAAAGAGGCATTGTCCAGCATGTAATGCGAGAGCAAGCACTTCCTTGCCAACGCAGAAATCAATATGACTGCTACTGGTATCGCTTCACTAGTGTTCATATTAATTACTTTACGAAATGAACCGTTGTACATGGGGCATTTGGAAGACATGGAAGCAGATATTAATTTCAGAAAGTCAGAAGATAGTTGTATCGAACAGGTTGAGTAGTCCACATTTGAACCATGAGTATGTTGTGTTCGTTCTCGCTGACACTGACGATATTTAATACACTCTATCACTTAATCAACCAATGTTAGTATAATCTTTAGTATGCGCTTGTATTTATACTAGCAATATATATAATTCTAACTACATTATAATGATTACAATTTTTAAGCAAGACAGGTCAAGAAATGACTTGTCGAGTTTAACGTCACTAAAATGCAACTTCACCCTTTAGATCATTTCAGAGAAACTTTTTTGACCGTCTATCAGCGTGGCTGATGCTAACTTCAAGGTAAATAACTCCGGGTGTTTTCTCGGGATAGCGTTTTCCGTTGACATAATATAGGACGATTATATTTTAAATGGTTGTAAGGTATGCCGCTTAAAAATTGGTTCACTGCGTCGTGTTAGACTACTTTTATCGCCAGAATCATACACTTTATAAGTCTACTATTTGTACATGCATTAAATATTGCTGACACATCTTGGCTGGTAATTTTGCTATCTATTAAGATATTCTTGATAAAATCCAAAGCATAATGTACAATGATACTGATCCTGACTTGATATATTTGCTACAATCATTTTCAATCCGCCGTCAGGCAGCTTCCTTGTGCTTTTTCTATAAATATTTTCATGGTAATTGTTCCGATAAGGTTTCCTCTTTGGTACCTAATTTTTCAAATTTAAGTGCAGTGCGGTACTCTATGATGCCTAGATTTTTTAATTAAAGTGAAGTTGTAGATTGGTAAAAAGTTTTCATTGTTTTTTTTCAGTTGAAATGGCAAGATGTCACTGTATGCTCTATGCTGTTTCTTCTTTCATAAGCTTCACTTGTAGAACTCTCTTCAGGCATCTTGTTTTCTAGTCAACGATGATCTTAAAAGATTTAAAATCAATACCAGTCCCCATATTTTTATTCCTGTTCTTTCATTTTTCTCTCCACTAACTATTTTTCTTATAGTTTTTCTCATATTTTTTCTTAGAAAGTAAATTCTGGCGTCATAGTAGATTTGTTCCGATGCTTAAGTTGAAATAATAAAAATAATGTTGTTTCTGGTGGGGCAGATTTTATTAGAGAAATAAGGTATATGCACTGTATATTTATAATAATAATTAGAACGAAAAAATGTTATAAAAGCCATGCATCTTTCTCAAGAGGATACCATATATATCTGAATAACTTATTATTTGTTTGACAGGTTCACATGGGTTTCCTAACAGAATAAATCGTCATAAATTCTCATTTATTGATTTTTCTATCAACAGTGCCTTCCTGAGAAGAAAGGTATGAATCCATCCTTACCCTAGTAGTTATGAGTAGGACTTGTATCTAGAAAAACTTTCTTCATATATTGACTTTATGAATTGAAGCGCAGTACTATACTGGCCACCTGGTCTCATCACTTTGCAGTTTAAATTGCTGGATATAACCGCAATGTTTATTCTAATAGTTTCTTTGCTTGCAATGTTCACAAGTAGAGGTATCTTCCTTCTCCTTCCAATACAATTCAAAGATTTAAATCTAATTTCAATCGATATCTTTTGTCTGATTAATTATTGCTCTTTTATTGTTCTTTCTCGTTAATAATGAATTTTTTTCTCATAGTTTTCCACAAAGACTAGTTTTTCTGTTGATTTCTATCCTGGCTTGAGGCGAAATGATAAAAAAAAAGTTGTTGCTATAAAAAATAGTTTCAATTTTAAATAAACTACGATGCTTTGAAAAGACGTAATAAATGAATAAATAAATAACAACGCCTCCGTGCGTACTCTTTTGAAAAGTGTACCCACGGAGGCATTGTTATTTATTGACTGTTGTTCTGTATTCTCAAATACATATTTTCTAATGATCCGACATATATTTTCTATCAGTCTAGTATCTGTAAATCGTAGATGCTCTTCCGTTAATAACGTATCTTTCAAACTTTTTTGATCAGGTGAGCAATAATAAATTTTACATTATGTAAAAATTGTTGCCTTTGTATGAATAAACGAAGATATAAACATACATCATTGCTATCTCTCTGCTAAAGTTGGTCAATCCTTATTTAGCTGCATTGATAGCTACTATAAAGTAAGTTTTTGTTAGGGAGCGACTTTCCCATCAGCATTATTTTCAACAGAAGCATTTATTTCAAGTCTATCGCTAGTCTCTCGTTATTTCTATAGCAAATGTTTATTTGAGCTCTATGCTTTTCCTCCATGAGTTTAGAAATTTATAGCTATGCCATGCTATGCTCTATCTACAGAATCCAATAACCAACACATTCTCCATATTCCAATTGTAAGGAAAAAGTTCAACATAGCTTTTATTAAATTATTGCTTTAGTTTTAAACGTTACCTCCTACAAGTTCGGATATATCTGCAGGCACTACACGACCTTCCAAAAGGTTGTTTTTAAATGTCTTTTTTATGAATATTATTCGGAGTTGGATGCTATAATTTATTACTTAGGAGAGCATGGTGCACCAGAATAACATTTTTCCCAATTTCTTTTTTATGAGAATCGTTTGTACTGGGATGCTATAATTGATTGCTTTTCCAACTTCTTTTATATGAGAATCGTTGGGAGTTGGATCCTATAATTGATTGCTTATGAGATCATGGTACACCAGAAGCATATTTTGTTTCCAAAAAGGTAAATATTTAAAAAACTATTTAGGCTTTTTTTTCGTTTTGCTTTTGGAATTATTATTATTATTATTATTATTATTATTATTATTATTATTATTTGCGAGGTTCTTATTTTTACATACACAGATCTCTACCAATAATTTGTGTAAGTCCTGTGGGACTCTGGGTTGTAAAATGGACTCAAGTAACTTCCGACACATCAGTAGATGTGGGCAATAAATACTAGGTATGATATTCTTGCATCATATGTGAAACAATGTTAAAACAAAGTGGGATGTACCAGAATTTAAATATAGTGTTGCGACAAGGGAAATAAAGATTGGGAGCCTACGTCTCATACGTCTAATAAGAAAAATGTTTCAACTTTTGCGAAGAAAGCGGTGTATTAAAATATTTGTTATTCATTATATATTATTTTAATCAGCCAGTCAGTAAAGTGCCATATGTGATACACGTTTAGGTGATCATGTCTCTTTCGAGTCATGACTGACTAAGCAAAAAAAAAATTCCGCAGTAAGTTGCCACTTCTTGCTGGTTGACAATCAAGTTTGTAAAACTCCATCTGTCCTGCTTTTTAACCTTTAGCTGTAGGGAGAAGAGAGGGATACATAAGTCAATGCAACGAATTCAGCTGGAATTCAAGTCTGTTTTAACGATTTCTCATTCCGAAACGATAACCATTACACCACAACGCAAATCTTTAATATAACACTTAATTCAGTAGCGACTATGAATCAGCTAGACTGATATTCAAAAAATAAAAAAAATCTGTAGTAGATTTGCTTGTAGAGAGCTTTCATGAAGCACTGATCTCAAGAGTTAAGCCTTCTGAAGTTTTAAGTTTTACAGAGACACCCGTTGCGATAGGGTGGAAGAGACGAAATCAACCTGAAATCGGCCAGCCCCCGCGAAGTCTCCCACAGCAGAATAGGCAATGATCTACACGATCTCACCGGTCAACGGTGTAAGAGGGAAGCGCCAGTAACCAAAGCGGACCTTGACAGACCAAGCATCCGTCAGCCCTCTGTAACCAGGCTTGAAGATCTTAACTGTCTCAATCTCTGTGAGCGGCGAGCGAGGCACTTCTAACCAAGCTTGAGCGCTTCTCCGTCGCACATTATTGTCAAGCAAAACGAAATTCACCCAAATGGCCCTTTAAACACTCTTTGTTTACTTCTCAGGGTAAGTATGGACATTCACAGCCATCTCCAATGCCGTTATAAGAGATTAGAAAATGAACAAGAAAAGACGATGACGACCCCGATGCTCGGATATGAGCAGGTGCTGACTAAAGGTGGAAAGCATAAAAAACTCACCCTTCAGGTTTAAGTGAATAATCTTACACATGTATCTGAACGGAAAAGTTCAAATATTCCTGTATTAATTATTTTGAGTGAAATAAACAGAATGTGAGATATTAAGATCGTATTGATATAACATTATGGATTTAGTTATGTGAATTTATAATGTTGGGACATTGTTGTGGGTTTTGATATTTGTATTAACGTATCTAATGTTCATATGTCATTTATAGAAATGCATATTTAAATAAGACTATTTCTCTATCGCATATTGAATATTTATTCTGTTCTGGTTTGGTTGTAATATGATTTTAGGAGCATTTAGGTTCATCTTCATTGTAAAATATCGATTTCGATTGAATTGTGACAGCTGTCAGATGTGCTTGAATCTTTTTTCTACTACGGAAAGTCTGAGATTGTTTCCTTGTAATTGAATAAAGCGAAATCAGACCAAAATTTCTAGGTATCCGCAATACTAAATTGAAAAGAAAATAGAATAAAACTAGTTTCATTAAAATCGAGCGAGAGTTTACTGAGTTATAGCGTTTGTATCTTTTTTTCCCGGCCTTTTATGGTGTTTTCCATTATAGAGATTTCAAACCTGATCACCATATTATTCACTTACGATAATGCTATAAAATATTTTTACATGGAGTTTTTTAATTTTTTAATAATTTCACCCAAAGCAAAGCAATGAATATATTAATACGCCAATGGGGTTATTGAGTGTAAAAAAAATTTAAGAAAAAGAATGCCATTATTACGGATAAAAACTATGAAACAAAACAAGACAAAATAGACAGAAGTTAAGTCAGTTAAATGCCATATGTTATACACACCTAGGTGATTATGTGAGACATGACTGACTGGGAAGAATATTTTTCGCAGTAGGTTGTCATTTTTTTCTACCGTAGACTGGTTGATAATCAATGCTATAGAATTCAATCTGTTCTGCTATTTAACTCAGAGCTGAAGGGTGAAGTGTTGGATTAATAAAAGTGTATTTGCGCGTAAATGAATGTAATGAATTTAACTGGAATTCGAACTCGGATCTCCGATTTTGTGTTCCGATCTTACTGCACCACAACGAAAGGTTACCGATGTCAAAAGATAGATTAGTCCCCCTCCATATAGTAGTAAATGTTGAACAAACCCCTCTCATAGGAAGAAGAGACTTGATGCAACAACTAAGTGGTTCTAAAGAAGGATGCTGACAATAAAAAAAGATGGAGCTCTGCAACTTATGAGTTTACCAAAGAACGTTTACTTTGCTCTTTTAATAGTTTGCCTGTCTCATAAGATCTGAAACACCCAAAAGAGAGGATGAGCAATATGGAATATGCAATAACCCGAATTACAGTATATTTTGAAAGTTTACCATCGTTAATTATATTGTGAAAATATTAATAACGTGTATTAGAATGTGTCATCCTCATAACCCATGCAGGAAAAATATGTTTATAATTAAGCTACATTATGAGGTTAAAATAATAAACAGTGATAAAAGAGAATAATTCTAACAATACACTGCAATAAAACTTATGTGACATTTAAATGATTTCTTGTTATTATAGATATTAACAAGCACACCATATGTTGTTGTTTCCTTATTAACTTAAGAAAGTTCAAGTCTTTGCTTAGAGCAACAACTTAACGGTTTCAGAATATTCGAATAATAATTCTAGTAAATATTGAGCATTATTCAATAAAATCAATTACTCATCCTGTGATCGACCACGAGTATCTGAAAACGCAGAATGCGAATCCGCGTATAAGGAATGCCGTTTTATTGTTTTCGTATTTTTTTAATGAGGAACCCAGTAAAAAAAAAATACAGAAACGAACAACTCTTATTTCGTCTAAGCAGAAATATATTTTGCGATCATTATGATCGACTTTTTATCTCTTTTTTTTTAATCATATCACCCCGAGCAAGGCGGTAACGCCACTGATGCGCAGGGGGCTACGTAAGAGTAAGATTGGAAAAGAGAAAACCGGAAACCACATCCTAAACAGGGAACAAGGGATGAGCCTCTACACCTGTTCAATAGACGTGGGTGGAGTGTGAACCGGGTGATAGTTTAGTCTATCTACTCCAATTGTAAGTTAGAATTATATTCTAAATGATCATATGAAGTTCCTCACATCTAATGCGATGAATAAACAGAGCCAAGGTTTATAACATGATTTCTTTCTTGCGAAATGCAGTTACATCGCTATTATTCAAATTATGTGGCAACTATTGTTCTACTCATCGGAGAAAAAATCTGTTCATTAAAATTTCATGTATGCAAAGATCTAAATCTAACATGTCAAAATATTTGGATTGAATTTTTCTTTCGCAAAAACAGCGCTCAAATAATGTGCAATCGATTAATTTTCGGTGTCCCATTTTTTAATTTAAAACATTGAAATATACATTTGCCTTTACGCTTTGAACAATAATATACTCTATGCCCTGACATCTAGATAATAATGATAATAGTTATAAGATATGGAATTACTGTGTCTAGACTAATCATGTTGTAGATGAACGGAGATCTGATATGATAAGGATTGTTGCATTCTCTTATGCGCAAATATTATTTTGTGTTTAATCCATCTCTTCTCTTTGCACTATGGGTTAAATAGCAGGATAGATTAGGTTCTATAGTATTGGTTGGCAACTAGCCTATCGCGGAAAGGAAATGACTAACTACTACGAGAAAATCATCTGCTTGGTCAGTCAAGGATCAAAACAGACATGATTGCCCAAGTGTGTATCAAGTATGACTGAAATAAAGTATTAAATATGAAATAAATGATTTTCCTGTTGCATACAACACAAGAGAGCAGTCCAGAAAATTGAAGAATTTAGAAATATATTGATCTGACTAGGGAACTGAAGAATCTATTGAACAGAGTAATTGAAGAAAATCTTTCAATAATGGGTATATTGAAAGCATCATCTTGTAAAATCGCATAGAAATTGAGACTATTTTCTAGACTACCAGAAAATAAATCCCTTTATTCTGTTAAGGAATGTTTTTGTGTTTTGAGAGGTTTTGTTGATACTCCATCTCAAGAACAGATTTCGTGTTGGTTACGTTAATATACAACATTAAAATAATAATATTATAAATATCAGGAATATCGTTCATAGATTCTCATCCAAATGTGTTGAACGTTTTATTATATTTTGCGTTGAGGAATTAAGAAGGTCTACATTATATACCCAGTTCAGAATCAGTTTGTTAGTGGCCTGATCATAATTGGCTGAACATGTAAACCAGAGCCTGATTCGCTCTTGATCTCTCTCTTCATAAGCGACTATAAGAGGGTTGTTGTTTATATTCTATATCTATATACTGTTTACCAATGTTAGAAGGCTAATATATGGTGTTTTATGAGCAGAAGAAAAGGCAAATAATACTGTTCATGAGTATACATAGGAAGCATAACTATCAGTCATAGACATAAAGAGGCTATGATTGTTGTGATCTGGAAAATATTATGCCGGGAGTATATCCAACAAAGCAGAAGGTCGTAGGAAGAGGCAGTTCAAGGTAATTGTATGTATGAGTATCACTTGAAGTTGTAAATAAACTTTAGATTCAACAGGCATTCAAACCATGAGAGCTCATTAAGATTGCAACCGACAATAGGCCACAGTGAGAATGCAGTTTAATATAGATTGTATGTGCAGTGAGTGATATTTTCACTCCCAAGTAGCTAGGTAAAGATACAATTTCTAAATATTCGTTTTTTATTAAAGAAACCAAAGCAACAAAGCCACTAAGATACAACGGGTTACTAAGTAATGAGAGAATAAAAAAGAAGAAAAGACGAAATGGAAAGAGAGAAATAAGAGATAATGAATTGTGAAAACACAAGTTAACGAATGACATTTCATTGACAAGGCAAACCTCGCTGCCGAGCTTGAGAAGGACCTCCAATCCGTGCTGGATTGGGGTAAGAAATGGCTCGTAAAATTCAATTCTTTCAAAACGAAGCTGCTGTCAATTAACCACCACAGACAACCGCACCTCCCTCCCATTAGCATGGAACAGGCTTGCCTCCCAGAGAGTAAATCACTACGCCTGCTTGGCCTGACACTCTCAGCGGACCTTCAAGTGGAATGACTACGTCGAATCCATTGCTAAATCCGCAGTTATGAAAGTCGGCTCTCTGTGCAGGGTCAGGAATTTCTTTCCGCCTGAATCTATCCTGCAATTATATAAATCCACCATCCGCCCGTGTATTGAGTACTGCTGCCACATCTGGTCTGGTGCCCCTTCTATTCTCCTCAGTGTTCTTGACAAAATACAGCGAATAATCTGTAATATGATTGATACCGACTTGGCTGACCGCCTGCAGTATCTCTCTCACCGGCGTTACGTGGTTTCCCTGTGCCTCTTCTATGAATACTTTCATGGCTTCTGCTCCAACGAACTGGTGTCCCCTAGATGCGAATTTGCACGAGATAATAGATTGGCAACTAGGTCCCACCCTTTTACAGTGAAACCTATGAAATGTAACCGCAATTTCTACTCCAACAGCTTCTTTCCTCGCACTTCCCGCCTGTGGAATTCCATACCGCATGCTTGCTTCCCCGACGGCTACAACCTCCAGGAGTTTAAATGTAACGTCAATAGACACATCCTAACACACTAATTCACACCCACTCTCTCCAACTCTCTCCCTATGTACATCCTAAGTCGTCTATCACCCTCTTTCTGACATTTCCCATACGCAATCCCTCTATGTAACCCAGTGCGCTATAGTGGCAGTGGAATGCCTTGCTTGGGATGACACTATTTAAAAAAAACTAAATTAAATTTTTGAAAATCAACAATGTTTCGGGAGAAATAAAACAAAAAAGAATTCCAAAATGGAGTGGTGTGAGAGAAGAAACTGTTACCATAGAATTAACGGTTATATTTTAGCTGTTTCATCTGAAAATGATACTAACATTCATAAAATATAGGCAACATTTAAGAGAGATTATCAAAATAAATATCATGAAAATATTTATAATCTAAAGATCAAACTGAATGGAAATTAAAAACACAAAAAAAAAGTTTTAGCAGGTAAAATTGCTTGAGAAAAAACTGTTAGCATAGAAATTACGCGTATATTTAGATATTTCAAGATCAAAATAAACTAGAAAGCAATAGGTCGGTGTATTATAAATTAATATTTTAATTTTTTTATTAAATATTAATTTATATAAATTTTCCAAAATTTTAATTTTCTGAAAGATATACAAAATTAAAAAAATTTTAAAATCTATCTAACTGTCTAAAGAGCTTTCAATCATTTAACCCCAAGCTAGGCGGGGATGGTGCTAGTACGCAGGGTGTTACAAGAGTGAAAACATGAGAAAAAGACTGAGTACAGGGAGGATTGTGGGTAGGACAAAAATGGAACAGGATTCAATAATATAGAAGATGAGGAATTGACGTTACCTTTAAGTTTTGAAAATTGTAGTCATCAGGGAAGCAATGTGGTTTTACAGAAGAATGCTGATAATACCATGGACAGAACAAACGAGAAGGAAACTGATACTTAGTACCAGGAAAAGACAAATGAGATTCCTGGGACACGTAATGAGGACAAAGGGCCTAGAGGATTTCATACTCACATATATAAAGGGAAGGAGAGACAAGGGAAAGCAGCGCGAGACGTATTTGTTAGGTCTGAGGAGATAGAGTTTAAAAGATATCAATAGAAAAAATTTTGAAAGCGACAAGAGACAGAGCCAAGTGGAAGTCCATGGTCACCTACGTCCTGAAGGGACGCGGCACATGAAGAAGAAAAAGTATACGGAAGGGATTGCCAAGAGAAATAAGTGCGAGAAAAACTGTTGGAGTAGAACGGACGGTTGCATTTATCTATTTCAATACCTAGAAGCCAATCTAGTAGCATACTTAAATTCATTTAATCGGCGTAGCAGGAAAAAACTCGTCATATCATTTGTCATCAACATATTTGTAGAAAATACAGAGAGTAGCTATATTACATCTGCGTAAAAATGACTGAAATCGAAATGCACATTCAGGATTTCTTAGATTACGGATCCTTTTTTTATTTTGTCGAGATGAATAACAGGAGCACCAGGAATTTGTGGAGAGCCAGGATACTCTATTTCTCGAAATGAGACAGACCGCGCTGACTTCAGAACCGGGGAAAAAAGAAAGGAAAACCACTCCACTGTCTTCCCAAAGAGACTAATGTAATTCACATATAATAAATAAAAGGAATCTGTGGAGATACTATGATACTCTATATTCTGAATTGAGAAAGATTGCAATGATTTCAGAACCCAGAAGAAAACAACGGGAAACCACTCCGCTAAAGTTCACAAGGAGTTATTATAATTCACAAATAATAATTGAAAACGATATTGTGGGAAGTCATAGTACTCTATATCCTAAAAGGAGAAAGAGATGAGAGAATTCAAAATATGGAATAAGACCTCGGGAAACCACTCCACTATTTTTCTAAGAAAATATGCTAATTCACTGATATTAAAGAACAGGCATCTGTGGTGAGCAATATTCGGCTACATCCAAAATGACCGTGATACTAAAAGAAATTAGCTCAATGAATGATTTTATATGAGGGATATACAGGTAACATCATTTGCTTTCATTGCAGGTATCTATCTTTTTTCTAAGTACGATGGAAACATAAAGGTGTAATTTTATTTTTCACTTAAAATTATATTGCAAGCAACATATTTAAAACTGGAATAAGTAAAACTCTTAAGTGAATTTAAGCATAATTTTAGAAATCACGCTTAACTGGAAATACTAAATGTGCCTGCCATTTTCCTCGGGATATTTAACCCATTTCAATGGTTCTTGAATGAAAAGACTGATGGAATTTGAATCGGCTAGTGTAAAGTTTCATCGAGACATGTTGCCCGATTGCAAAGACGTCATAATAGGCTGGTTGTCAACGGAGTTGCATGCCAGGAATTCAGTGAAGCATACAATGCAAGCGATATCAAACTCTTGGAGACAGCAAAGAGAAACGTTTTAACATTTTTCGAGATAAAGCGGTATACTGACTTGATGGAAATTCGAAGAGAGAATAAAACAGATCATGCGAGTAAGAAAAAAGATACAGACATATTATAGAGAAGTAGGGAATGTCGAAGGAAACAAAAAAAAGAGAAAATAATAAATAAAATGAAACATTATGTATGTCTGGGGAATGCTAGCGGATGAAATAGAGAAAAGTAATTAAACTTATAAAAAGGAGCTACAGACAGAAAGTGAAAAAGTGATGAAAAAGGAAAAATGGTAGTAAAAGAAACGAAAAAAGACGAAAATAGTAAATGAAAGAAGCAGACGGCAAATAAGTGTAAGATAAAAGAAAAACCTATATAAAAATAGTGGATAAAAAGAAAAAATAAAACATTGTAAGTGACCAGAGACAACGTCGGCGGAAATACGGCGAGGAAGAGAAAAAAAGGTAGTTATATTTTTGCAAATCTTCAAGGTAAAACATCCCCAGACCATTGTCAAGAGATAGAAAGGAAAATAACATTAAGTAGATCACACATTTCACTTGGCCATATCTACAAATCCTTTTCTTCAATGCTGACTATCATAGCTGTCCCATCTAGCAAACTCTTTCTTCCCGTTGACAATTACGGCCCTCAACAATTTCCTATCATTTGTAGCGTGTGTTATTAGTTTTTTTGTTTTTTTTTTTGTTTTTTTTGTTTATGTGTTGCCTAAGTTTAGCTATTACTTCCGGATTTATATTCATTAAAGTTTTCTTCTTCCATGCATCGTGTACTTTTAGGCTGTTGTTGGATATGGAACTTTACCATTACCTGTCCTTTGTATCTCTTAACAAACTTTGTCTTTTTACAACATTCCCAAACGCTGCTGAGCCACCCATTTGCCCAAGTTTGCCAAAGAAGCTGTGCATTTCTTTCATCTAGCACTACAACTTTCAATTTATCGATTGAGTATCAAAATTACTATGCCCTGTTTTCTAATCATATAACCATTAATTCTAGCTGTCTCTTCCTGAGGCTAATTATAAGTATCTTATTTGTCTCGATTGTCTCTAGAACTTTGTACTGGTAATGTCAGCATCCTTCTATAGAATTATATTTCTGTTGTTTCATGTTTCTTCCTCATCTACACGAGGATGTCCAGCATTCACCGTCAGGGTGAAGAAATTATCTAGCTTTTGAAATTTGTACTTTTTCAGCGTTCGAGTACAGATTACTGGCTATATAACTATATGAACTATATAAATTAAAATCACTCAATTAAAAGCTACAGCAAAAATGGTAATGAGGAATGAGTTGTTTACTATGAATGGAAGATGAATTTGTAGAAAGTGAGATTTTCTTTTTAATCATATTACCCCAAGCAAGGCGGTAACGCCACTGATGTGCAGGGGGCTACGTAAGAGTGAGAAGATTAGTAAAGACAAAACCGGAAACCGCATCCTAAACAGGACAAAAGGGATGAGCCTCTTCACCTGTTCAATAGATGTGGGTGGAGTGTGAACCGGGCGATAGTTTAGTCTATCTACTCCAATTGATAAAAAAAAAACAAAGTGAGAAGATTAGAAAAGAGAAAACCGGAAACCGCATCCTAAACAGGAAACAAGGGATGAGCCTCTTCACTTGTTCAATAGATAGTTTGTGAATTATTTTGTTTACTCTTAAAAGGTAAATTAAGAATAAGATGTTCGAAAAGAAATTACTCATTTCATTGTAATTAATAAGGAATTAACCAAAGTTAATTGAACATATAATTTCTTACTCATTGAAGACTACTGCTACACATAGGTCAGTGCTTCTTGACAAAATTTAAAGGATTTATAATTTTATAAATCCTGACTCGGCATTTTGGTTTTGTTCTTTTTTAATACTTAAAATAGGATTCATCTGATTTTCCCATAAATACTTTCATGGTAATTGTTTTTATGAGTATTCTTCTTTGGTACCTCGACGTTATGAACTTAATTTGGCAGCTAGTTTTAATCCCCCTACCATTGAAATAGCTACAACAGTAAGTTCTATGCTAGCAGTTTCATCACACTTGTAGAACTCTCTTCCAGCGTTTTTCCTTTCAATCAACTTCGAACTTTAAAAATAAAATGTCTATCGTTATCTTTCTTCTTAATTCATTTGTTATAATCTTCTCTCTTTAATAATGCTTTTTTTTTCTTTTTTACATATTCTCTGACACTCAGTATCCCTTTATATCTTAGTGGCGTTATTAGCTTGCTTCGGGTGAACCACTTAAAACATCGAGCCAAACTAATGCTAAATGGTGGGAAATAGTATCTAGAATTAATCTCATCTATCAAATGTTTTCTTTTAATCACCTCACCCTATTAAGGACAAAATGTCACTACGACGCAAGTGGTTACTGGGAATAAAAGAAAACGAAAAGAATTTAAAAGGAACCGTAAACCCAATCCTAAAGAAGATACAAAAGATAAACTTATATTGCTGTGTAATACAAGCAAAAAAAAAAGTGTGAACCAGATAATAGGTGAAACTATCTACTCCTATAAAATTCTTATATTGTCCAATTGTCCATTGAAATTTGCGTGCTCATGTTTATATATTCTTATTTGAAAATGTTTGGTAAGTTATTTCAAATTTTTTTCCACTGGTCAGTCGCTGATAAACTTAAAAGTATTAATTTTGCCCTTAGAATCTTTACCAAAAAAAAGCAAATACTTTTAAACCATTTTATATAAAATGTTGTTTTCGTAGCCTTTAAAACACAAATGAATCAATCCTAAAAATATATTTTAGTGGAAGTAAACGTAGCGACCTCTACTAGAATTGGAACTCGGTTCAGCGATTTCTCTTTCCGAGTCAATAATCGTTGCGTCAGTTTATTAAATAAAGTGTTGCAAAGATGTTGAACGCTGAATTTGAATGGTCATTTTTTCTAAAAAAAGATAAAATAAAACAAACAAACCAGAAATATCTTTAGCTTTCGAATCTTTTTAGATTTAGTCTCCATGTTGGCATCCTAAAAATCGTTGTTTCACTTCGATAGATAAACTCATTTGGAAGTACACAGGGTACAAATATAAAAATAAAAGATCTTTTAAATTTCTACGCATGAAAACAATACAATCAATCCAAATCATACCCGCATACACAATCATTCAAACGCACACTTCATCGTCCGCCTAAACACGGATACATGCACACAAACTCAACGTTAAATGAAGCATGATACAATTATAATGCCCACCTGTCAAAAATATGTTCACTACAAAGACAGAAACAGATAATTACGTGTACATCATTCGTTAACCATTGGAGAATATAAAGACGTCAACGGAAGGGAGTAAATTCAATATTTTAGTGCGGCATGCGATACAATTCAGATATTACATTAAGACAGTAGACAGACGCCTCATTACAGTCCAGCGTAATTTGATTAAGACAAAGAAAGGCGGAAGAAGTGAAAACTAAAGTCGACGCCATAGGGGGAAATCGAGAAAGGAACAAAAAAGTGAGAGAAATATGATGTCCGAATAAAAGAAAATTTTCAGTCTTTAAATACATATTCTTTGACGATACATGAGATGAAGAAAAGATATAGGAAAACGAATAAATAGTTGAAAAATAGGGTGTTATAAAGAAAAGAACAAAAATAAAGAAAGTTCTTGACAGGTTGATCGAGAATAAGATGACAAACGATGAGGTGAAAATGAGACAGGCAATCAAACTGAAGAAAACTTGACTTCTTTAAAGATAGTAACTGAAAAAGGATTTAAGGTTAGATTTGGTTGATTAAGGGATGGAAATGATGAAAGGAATTCGGGTAAACGGATGTGATTGCAAATAAATCATGTCCATTGCTGAATAACGAAAGGAAAGAATCCTCCGTATATACCCTGCCATAAAAATGAACATAAAATCTTATCATCAAATCTTTTTTCTACTTTCTCATTCAATTGCTCATATAATAACATGCAACATATATATATATATATATATATATATATATATATAATTGAGAATATTACCACACATACACGCGCACGCACACACACACACGCACACATACACACACATATATATATTAGCAACGAGAGAAATTGGTATAGAATAAAATGTGTGAAAGGCCATGAACGTTTTGTTTAAAGTGTATATTTATTGTTGTTGTTATTATCCATATTATGATACATTAAGTGTTCATAATAGTATTTGTCACGCTACACATGTTTCGAGTCTAAAGTTCAGACGAATAAACTTGTGGTTTTACGTTTCGACATCCTTTTGTTTCTGAGGGCTAAGTTGTTGGTTTTAAATAAGTAAGTAATTAAGTAAATCAGTAAATCAAATAAATAAAATAAACCAATAAAAAAACTTCAAGTGTTGGCCACCTGGTTGAAATGTTTGTGGAATTGGCGGTTTTCACATCAACACGTTTATAAATGGATAAAAAGGTAAATAAACAAATAAATAGATTAATGAATCAAGTGCTGGCAACAAACTTGAAATGGTTTGGGGTAGGGTTTTCCACATTAGTACGTTAAATTTATCTCAGAGGGGCTCTCCTTATCTAAGAATTTCTCTGTAATTGTTTTCTGTCGGTCATCTGGTTCCTTTTATTGTTTTGACAGTACTTTTTTAATTTAGTTTATTTGTGTATGTGTGTGTGTGTGTGTGTGTGTGTGTGTGTGTGTGTGTGTGTGTGTGTGTGTGTGTGTGTGTGGAGAGAAAGCGTTTTTTTTACTTCGTCTTTATGCTTTAGAATTGTTTTTTATGGATCATCTGGTTCTTGTTATTGTTTGGGGTTACCGTTTGAATTTGGTGTGTGTGTGTGTGTGTGTGTGTGTGTGTGGGCGTATGTGTCCGTGTCTACTCAACAATAATGATAAAATAACGGAAATCTTAAAGACTACTAGAATAAGTAATAGCAAACGCCAACCCAAAAATTAAGACATTCTAATCTCATCAAAATTCAAACAGCACACAATACAGTAGGGGGGGTCACAAAATGCAACACAAAAAAATGTGGAGTAATCTAAATACAGATATTTAATCTAATACATTATTTCAAAATAAATGCAAAAAGCCAAATACAGATATTTAAGTTAATATAATATTTTTATATAAATAAATAAAATGTTAAATTCATTAATTTAATCTAATACAATATTTTGAGATGTATAAAAATAAGCTAAGTAAAGATATTTTAACTGATACAATATTTTTAGATAAATAAAAGTAAGACAAATACATATATTTAAGATAAAACAATATTTTAAGATGAGTAAAAGTACGCTAAATACAGATATTTAAGCAAATACAGTGTTCTAAGATAAATACCAGTATGATAAATACAAATATCTAAGCAAATACAATATTTCTACATAAATAAAAAAAAGATATATACTGATGTTTAAACTAATTTAATATTTTAAAATAAATAAAAATAGGCAAAATAGAGATATTTAAGTTAGTACAATATTTTAAAACGAATAATAATAAGGTATTTAAGGTAATAGAATATTTTAAGAAAATTAAAAAATAATTTTTAACGTAATACCATACTTTAATTTAAATAAAATAAGGTAATACAGATTTTTTTAACTGACAAACATTTGGGAGCAGTCATTACACTCCCTCTCAATTTTTTTTAATCATTTCACCCCGAGCAAGGCGGAAATGCCACTGATGTGCAGGGGGCTACATAACTATAAAAAGATTAATTAGAAAAGTGTGAGAAGTACAAACTAGTTAGAAAGGAGCAATATAAAGCTGAGAAAGCAGGTGCGATGACAGATGCATAGGGGAAGAGAAGGGAAGGTTATACGGGGGTGGGGAGAGAGCTAGTGTCAGTGGTTAGTAGATGAGTATTGACTCTGCATTTAAACTTCTGGAGGTTGTAGCCGTCAGGAAAGCAAGAATACGGGAGCGAGTTCCACAGGCGGTAAGTGCGAGAGAAGCTGCAGGAGTAGAATTGTCGTCTGAATTTGGCTAACCTGACTGTGAATGGGTGGGACCCAGTTGCCAGTCTGGTTGCACGGGTAAACACCTGTTGAGGAGGCACCCGTGACTTAAGTTCGTTGGAGCAGAAGCCATGAAAGTATTTATAGAACAGACAAAGGGAGGCCACATCTCGACGGTGGGGAAGTGGCTGCAGTCGAGCCGCCAGATCAGTACCTATCACATTACAAACTCTTCCTTTGGAGCCTTGTCAAGAACACTGAGGAGAACGGCAGGGGCGCCTGGCTATAAATGGCAGCAGTACTCCATGCACGGACGGATGGTTGAGATGTATATATGCAGGATGGATTCAGGTGGAAAAAACATACTGGATCGACATAGTGACCCAACCTTCTTAGCAGTAGATTTGGCTATGGATTCAATATAGTGGTCCCATTTAAGTTCTGAGGTCAGGGTAAGTCCGAGGAGGCGTAGTGTATTGCTCTCTGGATGAATCGCATGGTCCATGTTTATGGGAGGCAGGAGAGTTTGCCTGTAATGGTTGACAGACAACAGCTTGGTCTTAGACGAATTGAAGTTGACAAGCAACTTCTTGCCCCAGTTCACCACGGAGTGTAGATCCCGTTCAAGGTCAGCAGCGAGATTATGTCTGTCCGCCACGACAGATTTCTTACTGGTGTGGGAGTATATTGTAGTGTCATCTGCATAGATGCCTACTTGGGACTTGATCTCATCTGGGAAAATAAGGAAGAGCGTCGGGCCCAGGATAGAGCCCTGTGGGACACCAACATTCGTGCTGTAGGATGAAGAGGCACGCCCATTCAAAACGACCTTCGTTTTGCGGTTATTTAAGAAAGATTGGATTAGGTCAAGCAGGCGACCGGTAATACCGTAACCCCGTAGTTTGCATAGGAGACCAGTGTGCCAAACCCTGTCGAAAGCCTTGCAGATGTTCAGAGCAACCGCGCGAGCATCGTCAGACTCATCAAGGGCCTGTAGCATGTACTCCGTTACAGTTGTTAACAGGTCAGACGTGGACCTGGCAAAGCGGAAGCCATATTGCCTGTCAGAGAAGAGTTTGTGGGCAGTGAGATGATGAACTATTTCAGCATTGATTATGGCCTCGAATACTTTCCCGAATATCGGTAGAAGAGTGATAGGGCGATAGTTTGATGGATCCGAGGGTTCACCACAATTCTTAAATACAGGAATGAATGAAGAAAACTTCCAGCATGCAGGAAAGCAGGAAAGGATGCTAAAATACCATGGACTGAATATGAAAATAAAAAATGGCACTTATACTTAGAATCAGAAAAATATAGTTAAAACTTTTAGGGGACAAAGGAAAGAGGACTTAGAAAATTTGATACCCACAGAACATATTGAAGGCAAGAGGGACAGAGGAAAGGATTGCATAACCAACCAACCTTTCTTGTTTAAATGGTTGACAGAACAGTGATTAGAAGAGATAGCAAAAAGATAAACATTGTTAAAAGCTCCAAGGAACAGGAAATTGTAGAAAATCATGATAGATAATAGTAGAACACAGAAGGACATTTGCTGGTTCTTGACACCTGCAAAAGAATCGAAAGCACATTTTATTATCCATCAAAGAGTTTGCTGTCATCTTCTCTTGATTTTTGACTGAAGGTGATCAAACTTACAAAATAAAATTAATATTCTAAGATTCATGTTTACAATATTTAATAAACAAAAGTACTATTGAATTTGCTGTTCATTGTAAAGTTGTATATTGTTGTGGCCCATACTCAAACAGTTAGAAAAAATGAATACATGCAAGACTTATGATTTTTTTAGGAGAGACTATTTATAGTCTTTACTTTTCACGTATTTGAGTTGTCTAAAAGGTTGACTAAGATATTCTCATGGAATATGACCAAATGCCATTTTATTTTTCAACAAAGTCCCGCTTGCAGTTCACACATTCTTTCATCAGTGTTGTAATGTTTGGATTCCATTGGCGAAGAAACGTTCATCTTGCAGTTCCCTGGAGTATTCTTTTGAGGTCTGCAAACAGCCAGTAGTCACTGGGGGCCAGTTCTGGAGAAAAGGGTGAATGCATAAACAATTCAATGTGTAATTCATGGAGTTTTGCCATCATTGCGATTGACTTGCGACACGGTACGCTGACTTGGTGAAAGATCACATTTTTCTTCTTTGTTTGAGGCCATTTTTGGTGATTTCTTCCTTCAAAAGCACCAATAATGCTATCTAATATTCACTATTGATAGTTCTTCCTTTCTCTCAAGCTAATTGATAAACGAAATACCTTGCGCCTTCCAAAATATGGAGTGCCAAACCCTGTCGAAAGCCTTGGAGATATCCAGAGCAACCGCGCGAGCCTCGTCAAGGTCCTGTAGCATGTACTCCGTTACGGTTGTTAGCAGGTCGGCCGTGGACCTGGCAAAGCGGAAGCCATATTGCCTGTCAGAGAAGAGTTTGTGGGCAGTGAGATGATGAACTATTTCAGAATTGATTATGGCCTCGAATACTTTCCCGAATATCGGAAGAAGACTGATAGGGCGATAGTTAGATGGGTCCGAGGGTTCACCACAATTCTTAAATACAGGAACGACTGAAGAGAACTTCCAGCATGCAGGAAAGCAGGAAGCAGAATGGCAGTAGTTAAATAGTTTAGAGAGTACAGGGGAAAGTTCAGGAGCACACCTCTTAAGGACTGTCACCGGGATTCCATCGTCTCCACACGCGTTATGGGGGTCGAATTTTGAAATTATTCGGGATACTACTGTAGCGGTCATATATACGTCGTGCAGTTTGGCCTCAGTTCTAATAGGGAAGTCGGGTGCATGTACTCTGGATGAGTCAAATGTGGAATTGGATGAGAATCTGCGGTCAAAGCACTCAGCTTTGGCTGCAGATGACGTGAGAACCTCAAATTCATGGATTAAAGGAGGTGTTGAGTATTTCCTATTGTTGGGCACTTGTTTGCAAATCCTCCAATAGTCCTTGGAGCCGAACTTGCGGTCAGCTATGCACTGTCGTATTCTCTCAGCAAACAACCGTTTGGCGTCATTTAGGGTCCTCTTGCACTCATTGCTAGCAGATATGAACAGGCGCATATTGTGATCAGATGACTGAAAAGACGGATGTAATGGTTCCTGTGGCCAATGGCGGCTGAGCAGGCCGGAGATAACCACGCAGATGTATGAGGTTTTAAGCAATACTTTCTGGTGGGTATGAAGGCATCAATGTCTGCTTTCACACATGACGAGACCTCAGAGGCACAATCATCAACTGATAGGTCGAACACTTTTCCCCAAGGGACGTCGCAGAGGAAATCGCGAAAGGCAACCCAGTCAGCTTTTTGGTAGAGGTAGGGGGAGTGAGATTGGAAAGAGATACTGAGAGAGACTACAGCGTGGTCGGAGTTGCAGAGAGGGCAAAGCTGCGAGACTTGACAGGCGTCAGGTGCAGAGGTGAAACATGTATCTAGTAGTGAGGAATGACCCGATGGAGTGCTTGGGAAGCGAGTGGGGAAGTCCACCACTTGCGGAAGGGATTGGCAAATAGCGAAGTTCATGGCGTGTATGCCCGCTGGATCAGTAACGGCGTTTTCAAGCCACAGGGTGATGGGCATTGAGGTCTCCAAATACAAATATGTGGGCGAATGGGTGATAGGAAATAGCCGTATCTATGTCGTCAACAATGCTATCTAGTAGGAAGCAGTCAGGAGAGAAGCAAGACCCATTATGTCTTCTTCTTCTTCTATGTGCCCTGTCCATTCAGGACGTAGGCGATCATGGATCTCCACGTCTCCCTATCCCTTGTGGTTCTTAGTATGTTTGCTACTGTTGCTCCTGGCAACCCCCGTTCCGTCATCCACCTGATCAGGCCCTGCAAATATGTCATCCGCTGCCTTCCTCTGTCTCTCCTTCCTTATATCTGGCCAGTCAGTATCAGGTTCTCTAGGCTCTCCTTCCTCATTGCATGTCCCAGTTGTCTTTTCTTGATGCTCAGCATCAATTTCCTTTTGTTGCCATTCTTTCTAACACCTCGTCGTTGCTTGTATGCTCAGTCCACGACATCCATAGCATCCTTCTGTAGAACCACATTTCGGCCGAGATTTTCCTGTGTGTTAGTATTTTGCTCATCTTCTGGAACGCGTCCTTTGCCATGCCAATTCGCCTTCGGATCTCCGTGTCGCAGTTTCCATCTTCTGTTAGAACACTTCCTAGGTACTTAAATTCTTGTTTGATTCTGTTATCCCCCACCTGTATTTGGCATTTTGGGTTGTATCTTTTGCTGATGACCATGCACTCAGTTTTCTTAAAGTTTATTTGTAGTCCCTTCTTGTCACTCTCCACTGCTACTTTTTGTATGAGGTCTTGTAGTTTTCTTTCGTGTCCGCAATCAGCACTGTATCGTCCGCATACCTTATGTTGTTCAGGTTATGGCCTCCAATAACAAATCCTGGCCTGTCATCTAGGGTCCTCAAAATATTCTCGCTGTATAGGTTGAACAAAGTCGGTGAAACGACACATCTTTGTCTTACGCCTTTTTCTATCTTTGTGTATCTACTGATGTCGTTACTTGTCCGTATGCAGGACGTTTGCTGCCAGTAGAGATTCTTGATTTTTCTTATGTCTTTGCCGAAAATGTCGAGGTTGCCATCAATTCTTTGTGTCGTATTTTGTCGAATGCTTTCGCGTAATCAAGGAAGCATAGGTACAAGTCTTTCTTCATTTGTAATGCCCTTTCAGAGAGCATCCTAATTATGAATATGGCGTTCCTTGTTCCAGTGTCCTTGACGAACCCGCACTGTTCCTGTCCTATCTCTGGTTTGATTCTGCTTTTCGCTCTATTCATCAGGATTCTGATCATCAGTTTTGTAATGTGACTCATTAAGCTGATAGTTCTGTGTAGTTCGCACTCGTTTGCACCATGTTTCTTCGGCAGCGCTATAAATATCGACTTGCATAGGTCCTCTGGTATTATTCCGCTGCTATAAATTTCGTTTATTATGTCGGTATTCTTTTCTATGCCATATTCTTCTAAGGCTGTCAGCAGCTCTATCACTATGCCATCTGGACCAGGTGCTTTGTTTCTGTTCATTTTGGCCATTGCAGCTTCCACTTCGGATTTTAGTATTTCTGGTTCATCCATCTCCTTGTATATTCTCGGTTGTTCTCTCTTGTCGCAAAAGAGATCCTTTATGTATTCTTCCCATCGCTGGAGTATTTCATCTTTCTCTAATATGATTGTCCCTTCCTTGGATTTTATGCATCCTGTTGAGGAGCAGGTTTTTTGTCCTGTCAGTTCTCTTATCTCTTTATGCATCTCTGCTTTGTTGTTCCTGCTCAGTCCTCTGCTTCTGCACATTTGTTGTTGAGCCATTCCTCTTTGGTTTGTCTGCATTTGTTCCTTATCTCCCTGTGAAGTTTTTTGTACTCTGCTCCGTGTCTTGGCGTTATTTTTTGTCTCCTTTGCATCACGTGGAGGATCACTTCGGTCATCCACTCGTTTTTTCTTCTGCGCCTGATTTCCTTTGGGGCTATGTTGTTCGCTGAGGTCACCATCGCTTCTTTTAGTGCATCTCATTTTGAGTATCCTTTTCCAATTTGTTCTTCATATTTCTTTCTCACGCTGTTATTGTATTCTTTCTACAGGGTGAGATCGTCCTCTAGTGTGTCGTATTGCAGCCTTGGTGATATGCTGGGCTTCTTCAGTCTTCGGAGTTTCACTTTTAGTTTGCAGATGACTGGGACGTGGTCACCTCCGCAGTCAGCACCTGGGCATGTTTTGCATTGGACTACTGCGTTCCTGAATCTCTTGTTTATAGTTATATAATCTATTTGGTTCTTCGTGTCGCCTTCTGGACTTCTCCATGTCCATAAACGTCGTGGGTATTCTTGGAATCAGGTGTTAATAATGACCTGGTCATTGGCCGAGCACCATTGGATCCATTTTTCTCCTCTTTCGTTGCGCTCTCTTAGTCCGAAGTTGCCGTTCGTGTCTCCTTCTCTATCTTTACCTACCTTTGCATTTAAGTCCCCCATTATTATCCTAACTTCTTGGCTTTTGCACTGAGCCTTAGCACTGTCCAGTATTGAATGGAAAGATTCTATTTCGTCCTCCGAGCTTTGAGTTGTTGGCGCATAAACTACTATAACAGTTATATTGAGGGGCCTTCCTCGCAGTTTAACCAAGAGGACTCTCTGACAGTTGCCAGTATCCAAGTATCTCTTCACTTGTTTTTTTAGTATTAAAGCGACCCCTTTTTCGTTTTTTTTACCTCCTGCCTATATTATCCTGTGGATGTCGCTACTGAAATCTCCGTTATTAGGCCATCTTGTTTCACATATGCCTAGGATGTTGATATTCAGTCTGTTCATCTCCTGTTTGACATTCTCTAGTTGTCCACAGTTGAGTGTCCTGACGTTCCATGTTTCTATAGTGAGTTTGTCTTTGATGCGCACAGTTGCAGGGTAACGGTCCAGAGACACTTGTTGCTCATGTCGTTCTTCTTCCCGGGCGATGGACAAATTTTGGAGTAAAATGTCCCCTTTACGCCGTTGGTGCTAAAAGTCGCCGGATGACGGTCAGGTGGCACCTGTTGCCCATGCCGGTCCTTACCGAGTGAGGAATTGCTTCCTTGGGAAGTAACCCCCTTCATGCTTTAATATATTTGTTGTAACTATCCATGACTGAGCGGGGGTAGATAGTGGAGTGGTATCCCGTTGCCTTCCCCACGATGGTTTATTGAGACATCACCGCTAATTAGCTGGCCGTTGACTCTTTGAGAGTTCTTCCGCCCTTTGTAGGTTTATATTTTTTGGACCTACAGGGATGCTAACGTCCCAATTAAATATAACATATATATAATTGATGTAAAAAAAAATACTAAGTTTTAAAGTCAAAACAGCCTTCAGACAACCGAAAAATTTAGTATATTTTTTATAAAACGAAAATATTTGGTTAAAAGAAAACAGATACAAACTAGTCTAAATTATAAAAACCTCACAGCAGTTACCAGTAGTCACAAGAAATAAGATGCATTTTTGACATTTTTGCAGATATCTTTTGACTTTCTTTGGTTCTTCTATCAAATTCATACTGATACGGTGCTGGTAGGAACACGTGTGGGTTTTTTTTTTGTGGGGTAGTTTTAATTCAGTGGTTATTTCTTTGGATGACTATAACTCATCTACCTTGGTATTTAACCAATAACCGTAGGGTTATGTGACGCATTCATATCATTACTGTGAACCTTACTGCAAAACAAATACAGTACACATGACTAAAATTTGAAGTAGTCTTGCTAATTTTAAATTTTGCTTCACTACCCCTTACACCAAGCACACATCCCCAGTACAATTTTCCAAGCATTTACATAAAGGCGATGATAAAATTGTTTTAATAGAGATTATAAAATATTGGGTTGATTGTTTAATAATTAAGCAAGTAATTGGTTTTATTTCTTCAGCATATGAACTGACGTAGCAAATATATTAGGTCTGTAATAAATAATAATTAAATTCCGCTGTCGATTCTGCTTCAATATCAGCTTTATAATATATTTCAGGAGCCGGAAAAATGAATGTTGATCCTCTTCCGAAAAAAAAAGAAAAAAAAAAAGTTTAATATGACATTTTTTCTGAGAGCGGTTCTTGATACCAACTTGTACGCATTGCTAAAAAATAAATAACATCACCATTTCAATATTGGCAGTTTGAAGGTAGAATCTGATAATTAATTAGTGAATTTAAAATTTCTAGTTCTGTTATTTTATGAAGGACTCAATTAATATATTGCGCAATGAAATTCAGGAAGTTACTCATTGGTCAAAAACTTAATGATCCGTATGAGAATATGATTGCTATAATTCTGTGTGTATTATTCAGATCTTTTCACAAGTATTCTATTCGGTTATTCTTCACATGTTTCACTTATTTTGATGTCATTATTTAATGAAATTCTAGAATATATTATACAAGGATTCATAAGATTTAAACAAAAATTACATTATTTCTAGTTTTAAATAAAAGCTACACAATGTATGTTCACACAGTTTAATCTAATTTCTGTTAGAGAAACCTGTAGGTATTTTTAAGAATGCGTAGTTGTTTTTTTTTTGCAAAATAATGCTTACAAAAGCTTGGTTATGATTTACATAGCTTT
>JBBBDQ010000493.1:982500-1107500 GCA_037127315.1 Ascarosepion bandense | reverse complement strand
TTGCACAAGGCCGCATTTCTTGCTGTTTACATTTACAACAGAAGCGCCTTCAAATATCTTTTTGTTCAATTATCCTTTCTTGTTTATTCAATTTTTTTATTTTTCTCAAATCTCTTTGCTGTGATACTTTATAGAACGTTTTATTTTTTATTCTGTTCATATCTTGACATGTTTTCAAATCATTATGGGTTTCCTGTGATCACTATTTAACTTATTGCAAATTACAACGTTGTTCCCATCATTCTATAACTTTATATTACAATATAAATATTTTCTGTTATGTTATGTGACACATGGAAAACTTTATGTATTCGAAGTTAAAAATAATCATATATATAGATATATATATATATATAGTGTTACGCAAAAGTTTAAAATGTTTCTAACACGGATTATTAAAATATTTACTGCTGATCATACATATGTCTAAGCCTTTATTCAAACAGGTTTTTAAAATAATCAATAAAAATATCCTACGAAGAAAAACTAATATTTAATAGTTTACAATATATTTATTAAATCAACTATTAATATTTCGTAGCGTAACCGTTATTACACGTGGGCGTTTAATATTGTTCCCTAGGAATTTCTTTCCTGTTTCTTGGTTAATATATTTCAATTCTTCACGACAAAATCCCTTAGTTCGTGCAGGTTTAGCGGGTTATTTGTTTGAATTCTCAGATTCAGCTCTCGCCATTTTTAAATAGACTAAAATCTGGATATGAATCTGGCCATTTTAGAACGTCTACTCTATTTGAATTTAACAATGATTTTGCAGTCTTTGCTGTAGCTGTCTTGTTGAAAGATTCCAGCTTGGTTTCAAGTCCAGTCAATGTGCAGTCTGCCATAAATTTCCCTCCAAAACATAATATGCTCTAATCATCCTCCGTTCTATTATTTTATTGTTCCCTACACCTTAAGCGCTAAAGAAATCCTAGATCATGATTAATCTGCTTCAAAATTACACTGTAGTATTCTCCGGCGAATATTCAGCAGCCTTATTTCTCCAGAACCTTGCCACAGTATTTCTGTCTTAAAGTTCAATTTTCGTCTCGTCTGACCAAAGTACAATTTACAAAAATGTTGCTGGTTTAATACAATGCTCGTTTGTAAAATCCAGTCTAACAAGAACGTGTTTTCGTTTAAGAAGTATTTTTTCTTGGAGTCCTCGAAAAGATGTCATATCCATGACGTCATTGACTAATTGCATCCGTACTAACATTGACTTTCTTCTACTCCATTTTCTAGTTTGCGAGGTGATGCGTCTCTCTTGCTTAAAAATTCATGTTTAAAATATTAATTACATAGTAAGTATATATAAAGATAGTAAATATATTTTACATACAAATAGATCATATTTGATTAGGAAAATATTCGTCGGAAAAAAACTATTTTCCCTGCAATGAGAAACCCGTTTCGTTTAATAATATTTCTCGAATGTACTCGCCGGTCGACACAGATATAATTTAAATAAAGAAACCATCAATTCATCTACGTGTATCTGCTAAAAATTGACGTTTTAGTTAATGAAAATATGTTGAATAAAACAATAAAATCCATTAATTCTTTAGAAATTGATTTATTTACGTTTTGGACACGAAACTGAGTAGTTATGAGATTAGAGAAAATGTACTTTAAAAGAAACAGAGAGTCGTGGCTGAGCGGTTAAAGCATATCTGATTAAACGGTGGATTCTCCTTTAAACAACTCTTTTTTCTTCTCACCTCCAGTTTGTATTTTTAGAAGCGCGGTATACTGGGCTTTCTAGATTAGTTGATAATCAATTGAGGAGGAAAAATCTGAATTCAAAACCGATTGATTATTGAACTCTATTCTATAAGAATCTTTTTGTTACCGAAACACGACCGCACCATCAAGCGTGAAGAGGTTGTGGCTTTATATTCCAACAGATAAGTCTATATTTTACATACATACAAACATACATACATACATATAATTACTTCAAATTATATCTTATGGATATCAATAATTCACGGAAAGCAGTATATAATCAACTGTCTCATGGTTAATTGTTGTGCCTATTTACACACTTGCTAACTTTCTATGTAAATGACTATCCACAACTTCATATCAAATCCGTAATTTTTGTTGAATTAAATTTTGTATCAATTCTTGTGACTGAGCAAATTCGACACACTGTTCTCGTGATAACATTCCCAGTTGTAATTGCGTTAGACTCATTTGTTGCTAATATTATACGGTTTTACTAACAGAAAATGGTAAGTATTCAACTTATAGGTAATAGGTGTCGCTATTTATAAACTTGACGATTTCCTATGTAAATGAGTCACCTTCCTATAGAAATCCAATATATGGTAAACGGGAAACTCACCTACACCAAAAAAGTGTCCGTGTCCTGTGAAAACTGTGCTGGAACGAAGAAAGAAAATAAAAATGAAAAATATTGAATCATAGATAATTACTGTCTCGCTCATGACAATTTTTGGATCCTCTCCGACTACCGCCACGAATCAAAAAATTTACACCCCAATTAAAAACTGTTGTTTTTATTAACGAGAAGGATTTGTTTTTTGTTTGTAAGCGGAAGAGAGTCTGTTGTGTAGAGTCTGTCAGTTGAATTTTTTTTTTACCATATTTTAGTTTGTCATTGTTATTTATGATTTCCGTACTACTCTTCATTACTGCTTTTTAGAAAGGTGGACAGGATTTAGACATTTTGACGAGAAAGCGTGTTTTGGTGTCGAGTGCGAGAAAGAGTTTGATGCGTTAGAATCAGTGAGTTGTGTGTTTTTCACCCTATTTTATTTTGCCGCTTGGATTTTTGATTTCTCATTTTCTATACTACTTGTCGTGACTGCCTTTGAAAACGGTGTAACAATATTCGAACATATTGATGAGAAGAGCGTGTTTCTGTGTCATGCCATGGGTGAGAATGACTTCGATGAGTTAGAATCTGTGAGTTGAATGTTTTTTTACTCTATTTTATTTTGCTTGTTTGATTTTTGATTTCTTATTTCCATACTATTCGTCTTTCCTGCTTTTTAGAATGGTGGAATTGGATTTGGAATTATTCACCACCCTTGTTGTTTTTAGCGTTTAACAGTGTCACGAAAAATTTGCTTTCTCTTTAAAAACGATTGAATTAATTTATATGGATGACTGAGCTGTGTGGAAATATACCTCGTTTCGAAGAACTTCTAAAAGCCATATGAATTATTAAAAAATCACATTTATATTTGGAACCCCTACTTTGTTGATCAGATACATTTTCAACGCGTCTTTCTATATTTTCACTTCGGTATTCGTTTGTTGATTTAATTGCACAGTGTGAAAATATTTGGGGTGGAATGTAAACGCTCTTACTTCAGAAGTCTTTCTTTTCTAATAATGCATGACGTCATTCAGTTCCCAAGGCAACAGCTCACGTATCTGCTTACATATATACCAAACACACTTCATCTTCAATAAATTCAGTATATATATATATATATATATATATATATATATATATATATATATATATATATACTGAAACATAAACTCGGTGATATCTTATTCAGGATATGCATCAAGTTGCGCGTATAGTGTTGCAGGTGGGGGCGAATATTTTATTCTAGAATTTTCTTTGTATGACAACACTGACAGTGTAATATTTACATGTAGATATAAGTATGGAAAGGCAGGTGTTAATCTGCGCCATTTTCTTTTGATTTATCATACACAGGGGTCTATAAGGAAGGTGGTTCACTATAGGAGATATTCTGAGAAAATGAATGAATAGGCATTCTCTGTAAAAATGCATGAGTTAAGCATATCTATCTATCTATCTATCTATCTATCTATCTATCTATCTATCTATATATATATATATATATATATATATATATATATATATATATATATGAACTTAATCACAATATATCGTGACAGGTGTTATATCAGAAAACTACAATATATATCAATTCGGCATTTAATCTACTTCGAGTTAGCCCCTTTCTGAAGCCACACATTTTAAACAGCGCCGTTTCCACTGAGGTAAGCATTCCTGGAACCATTTTCGCCTAGTGAGCAACTGCATCATCATATTCTATTGGATTTCCTTGACGTCATGAAATCTTGTACCTTTCAATTTGTGTTTTACTTTTTAAGAGAATAATTGCAGAAAAGTCCACATCTAGGGTATTTGTAGGTCGTCGGATGTGGGTAATGTTCTCATTGGCCCAAAACTGCTGCACTACCTCTGGTCAATAAAGGAAACTTCTTAGTTCGATGAAAAGACCACACTCTACAAACTTTCCTTCCAAGCACTGCTATAAACAACTGAAGTGAAAACAACGGAAGTGAAATTCGTAACTTAGTGTGTATGCGCGGCAGTGTTCACGTGCAGAACGGTTTCAAACTGTTGTTCTGACGCATTCTGATAGGATCTAGTATATATATATATATATGTATATATATATATATATATATATATTGCGTATTTAGGCAGCATCCCTCTTTTATGAAATATTTTTGTAATTACAGACAAGTACTTATGTTAATTTTTAAAAAAATTATTTGATCTTTAAATTTTTTTCTTTTCAGTAGAAAATGTATAAAAAAAAATTGTCCAAATATTTAATTTATCCAAGCGCTTTCAGCTATACTTTTAATAGACGATTAGAATGTAAGCTTCATCATCATCATCATCATCATCATCATCATCATCTATTCTTTTCACGCACAATCACAACTCTCAATTTTCGGATCTGATCTTTTTCCTGAATACTTTTTCTACCAATTAGGTATCTCTTATTCTTTCTTCTTTTCACGAGTTTCATCCACATGTTTCTCTCAAATTCTAATTTACAGACTACTTTCATATCAATTTTCTTGAATCAACATAATCTATTTGAATTCGTATTATACTTGCACGTTCGGTTGACCATATCGCTGGCGGGTGATATTGTTAATTTTGATGTTGCTCACCCGAACAGCATTGCCTTAATAATCAACTTTGTTATTTATTCATTTGTCATTATGTCAATTTAATAACATATGCATACAGATCTGTTGCAACTTATACAAACCCACACACACACACATATACATATATGTATATATAGTGTATTGAGGCAGCAGACAATTTTTAAACATACGTTTTTAAACATAGCAGACAATGAATGTCTATTATGTTAATCATTAGCCGTTCTAAACACCGCAGTTTTGCTTTAATTTCAGGTGAAAATAAAGACAAAAATCGTCCAAGATTTAGAACTCGCATAATAAAAGAATATCCAAGTGTTGGACAATATTTGTCTTTATTTTCACCTCAAATTAAAGCCAAAATACGATGTTTAGAACGGCTCAAGATTAACATAATATACATTCATTGTCTCTTATATTTAATAATATATATATATATATATGTGTGTGTGTGTGTGTGTGTGTTTATGTGTGCATGTGTGTATATATGTGTGTGTGTGCAAATGTGTTACTGTATAGATTTGAGAATTACAGCATATTTTATATTTTGTACTAAAATTTAATGAATAATAAATAAGAATGTTACCTTCACTATCCCTACTTCAGAATTTCTAAGATAAATTTTTTCCCATTCATTCTTCAGGGATATTTCGCGATTTATTGTGAATAAATACAAATTTCTGCTTTTTTACACTGTTATAATGTGTTCCTGCGCGTGTGAGTATGTGCGCTCGGAACTAAGGTGCTAGTTCGCGTATTTGCTGTTTTTGCAGGTATTGTGTTGTTAGAAATTTGTGCTCGCTTTTCCGCCTTTTTTTTTCTTTTGCTATTTTCCTCTGCTTACGAATCTCTGGAGTCGAGATACCGAAGAAAACATCCAATATTTTACTTGTATTATTTCTTTTAATGCTCTCTCTTTGATATCGAGCACTTTATTACAAAGTCTGCTTGTCTTAAATGCTTTTCTAGGAATATTCCACTGTCTTCAATTTTAGCTTCACATAGCCTTCCATATCGGTAATACTACACACACACACACACACACACACACACACACACACATATATATATATATATATATATATATATAAAAGATACACGTGGTTGGATAAACATTACAATTTACAAACAGCGTTATCTATGTTAACGTCTAGAGGATACCCATATAGATACTCAGAGATGCTAGATAATCCTTATTGCAGACGCTTACACGGACTCACTTGTATTTTTTAACACTCCCATTAATATGCGCTTTATACAGCAGCTATGATGAGCGGATCTTGGTTAGATTTTCTGGGTGAGAGCGTGTTATCTGTTTTGAATAACAATATGAACAAAGCCAGGACGGCTAAGTCCTCGCTCACGATGACATGTGACTTCGAGCTAGCCCAGTCATCAAATCGAAGGGAGACTTCTACCCAATTTTAATAAGAAAGCTTGGGTCAAATCATGGTATTGTTTTCACACACTATTTAAAGGCTTTCTTCAAAGAGATTCGGACCCGGGATTCATGGTCAGAAAAACACGCCCTGATCATTCAATCATATATATAAAAGGCGATTTATTACGGTTAGCGTAGATGTTTCACAAGGATGAACGTATGGAACACTCACTGAGGAACTTACTCACCACTCGGTCGTAATTTAGCTAGCTAGACTTGGTAAACATTACTCCACGTCGAAGTATCTTTATATATATATATATATATGTGAGAAACTGATAAGAACAGAGATTATGCATCTGGCAATAAATCATATTTTTTTGCATATTGGATGTCACGAAAAATATGTTTTTATATAATTTTTTCTTCTTATCCGCCAGTTTTTTTCTTATCTTCTAAATGTTTTTTTTCTATATTTTTCTTGATTACTTAATATTAAGGATATGCTTCTCGCCTTCTATTCTCCAAGTACTTTAAGCAAGTTTGTCTATGTTCAGGGAATAAATTGTTTTCAATAAGAATAAATATTTGCTTGAAAAATAAAGACAGATTTGGCACATTCGGTAATCTATTTGAATATCTCTTGATAAAATATCGAGTTCAAAATATGGCGTCACATCATGTGATATGATAAAAAAGATTTCAAATATATTAAACTATCAAGATAAGTCACAAAAATATTTATTTGCACACGAGATTCATCTTTTGAGAAAAATACTCCTAAAACGAAATAATTCTGTTGCTTTCAATCGAATATATACATTTATATTTCTAAAAAAAAGTAATATATGTTTATTAATAAGAGAGTTTTTATCATTTTAAAAGTCTTAATTAGTGTTTATTAGAATAGAAAATTGGTTATACGCTCTTCTTATTTAATAAACAGTATATTTCTTTCTCTTCGCCAACTTGCCTGAATCTTTAACAACACTTTTTACAAAAGCGCTCTCAAGCAGAAATGTCAAAAAATATTTGAAACATTCAGGCTGGTAGAAGAAAATGAATATATTTTCTGTTTAATAAATAAACAAATGGTTTACTCAAAAACGATTAACTACTAATAATAAACTTTAAAGTGATAAAAAATATGATGAAAGTCATACAATCCCACACTCAAATATATGTGAATTTCATAAAAGTCCGGCTATAGACATTGTGCAATAACAATTTATTATATGCATGTCTGATAATGAAAATATAACTAAATTAATAATAAAAGCATTCCTTTTTGTTAGATCGAGAAGATTTTAGCATCCTTTTCAAGATATATGCATATATTTCTATATATTATCTGTCATTGAATACGACAGACAAGGAAGATTTAATGAATTTTTATTCTATTTCTCCCGCATCCAAAAACTTTTAACGTTTTTGAAGATAAGGAATATAAAAATTATCCATAATTCTTATCGTCCCAAGTGCTTTCATCCATTTTTATAGCTACTTCAACAGCAGAAACATAAATAGCTTTGGCGATAGAATTAACGGAAAGTGCTTGAAACGAATAAAATTTTGTACGATTATACAATTATTATATTTCATATCTCTAACAAAACGGAAAAAGTGTTAGAATGTTAGGAACCCTTAAAAAATTCAAACTTTCTTATCGACAAGTTTGAATGTAAGACAGGTTGATGCCCAAGTATTCATTAATATATATATATATATATATACTATAGTCATCCACAGACAGATCTGTTTCGCTGAATTACAGTTCATCAGTACGGCTTAGACTCCAGTAACTTGCTAAGCCAGGATCGAAACCCGATCGATTTAGCGTCAGTGGGCGATTCTACACCTAGGCCACGAGCGTCCAGTAGAAGAAGGCAGGCTTTTTAGCGCGTATAAACATGCCCAATAGCTGATGTGCTCCAATGCATCATCGAATGAGCGGTGCATAAATGCCGGAGTAGTTACTGTTTACAAAGTCTACCACTCTTCCAGAGTGCTCAATCAGGGTGTGAGAGCGTAATTACTATAGTCATCCGCAGACAGATCTGTTTCGCTCTGTTAGAGCTCATCAGTACGGCTTAGACTCCGGTCTAATATATATATTATTGTATGTTGTCTATGAGATTTAGACGTATTTTCATTTTTAAAAATGATACAGATATTTCGATGTTTTGTGAATAATTGTTTACAATAAATTCAATTATTAACTTAAAATTCAAATTCAATCCAGTATGGTAAGACTAAAATAAATATATACACCAAACCAGTGACATAAAAATACTTCACAAACAATGAGAAATAACACAAAGATTTCGAATAATAATTTTCATTCTGTTATGTTACTACATATTTATACAAAAATATACTGTTTCATAGTTTCACTTCATTTTTAAACGGGACAGTCGGGTATCGTTATCTAAAATTCTGAACGCGATTCCACGGCCATTTTGAGTTAGGCATAACATTGTGTTTCTTTACATAACTTTGCGCACGGGTCTTGACGCATATATCTGAAAGAACAAGGCAGATTAACTCATATCTAAGAGCGTAGGTATATTTTGATATTCAGTAAAACAATCTCATGTATCTTGTAACAGTACATCATACGTTTAATGATGTAGACAGCCTGTTTTTCTATCTTTAATGCGCTACGAAAAGCTGTCGTCATGATTCAGAAATTCCGTCCAAACTATAATTAACTCACTGTCTCAATTTCTCTCTCTTATTCTATCTGTCTGTTTGTGTGTCTATCACTGTCTGCCTGTGTATTTCACTGACTGTCTGTTTCACTGTCTGTCTGTCTGTCTCTCCTTCTCTCTCTCTCTCTCTCTCTCTCTCTCTCTCTCTGTCCATCTATCAAGTTGAAACAAAATCATGAATATCTCTGTAGGTAAATTATTCTTCTTTACGAACCGTGTCTTTTATGAACGTAGGCGATCCTGGAGTTTCACTTGCCTCTATCCCTTGTTGCTCTCAACATTTTTCCTCTAGATATCTCTCTAAAATCCGCTCTCCAATCCACCTGCTTAAGCCAGTCAAGTATGTCTCACGTTCATTTCCTCTGATTCTCTTTCCCTCTAACAGTCTTATGAGTATTACATTCTCCAAGCTCTTCTTCTTTATTACATATTCCAGAAACCACAGTTGTCCCTTTCTGATGCTAAGTATAAGCTTCTTTTTCGTTTGCATCTCATCCAAAACATTTCCGTTGCTTACATGTTCAGTGCATTGTATCATCAGTATTCCTGTGTGGCTATGCCAATGCCTATTCGGATCTCAGTGTCGTACTTTGCAAACAAATTCCAGGTATTTAAATTTCTGAACCTATTTGATTTTAGAATCCTTAACCTCAAGTTGGCATTTTGGGCTCCGCTTTTTTCTTATGACGAGTTATTCAGTTTTCTTAAAGTTTATGTTTAGTCGTTTCTTCTCGATTTCCGTTGCTACCATCTGTAGGAGATCCTGCATTTTTTTTACGTGCCTGCTACCAGTACTGTCATCTGAGTATCTTATATTGTTGAGACTGTAGCTGCTAATGACGAATCCTGGTAGGACTTGTAGCTCTCTCAGAACTGTTTCACTGTACAGGTTGAATAGATCAGGTGAGAAAGCAAAGTCTTGTCTTAGACCCTTTTTTGTTGTATATCTACTAAATTCATTTCCTGTTCCTATGCAGCAATTTTGCTGTCAGTATAGTCAAATGGGAAAAAATTTGGAATCGATCGCTTCTCAGAATTTTTTGTAGATTTCAACGAAACTTTATGAGCATTTCGTGATTTAGATGCCTGTTAAAAATTTCCGATATTAGACAGCGTAATCTTTGTTAAATTGCAATTCCTGCACCTTTTTACCTATGAGTATAAACACTTCTTCGAACTCGTCTGGATCACGATCAGATTAAATGTATCTTTCTATACATAAACTGTGTGAAAAATCTTTCCAGACCTTCATTTTGTAAAACCTATAAATGGTATACATTACAGAAACTGGGTTTAATAAAATAAATACTGAAGATTGTTACAAAAACGAATAGATACATAATCATGGGTCCTTACCTATAACTCCAGAATGAACTCTTCCTAACACTATATATACCATGCCTTTCAAGAGAGAGGGTCGAGTTAGTAGTAGTTCATTCCAAAGCAGATGACAGTCATACTAAGACCTTCCACAAATTGTATTGTTATTTCTTGGTAATATATATTTGTCATTTTTACCCTAATCGTCATGTTGGTTGTTCTTTTCGGTCCATATATATATATATATATTGTATTTCGGTCCGTATATTGTATATATGGAGTTATTCATTATATATTGAATGGCTCGGAGTTTTCATGCACAACGCGCACATCAAGTGCTGAATGTGGACTGAACGTTGCGTAACTTAAATTTTAATGAAAACATCATAAAGTGAGATAATTCTTCTTAAAAAACAAAGAAAATAAAAACAAAACAAAAAACACTCAAACATTTTTTCATTAAAAATTAATCTTTAAAAATAAAATAGGTGTACTCCCCTTTTATTTGTAATTTTTTAAATTTTTTGTTGTTTAAATAATGATTATTTTATATTCTCTAAGGGAAACTATCATTGCATCCGACGTACTATACTACATCCTACGTGCTTCGTCATGGACTCACTCCGGCTGTGGCTTTAGTCAATGACGAAACAAAGTTGAATAGTTCCTTTAAGCACAAATCTTTCTATGACTCTTGAAGTAGTCCTTTCTACTCAGTTTCGTATCCTAACCTAAACAAAATTATTTTTTGAGAAAGACAGAGAATGTGCTTTGAAAGGCATTCTGTTGGGCTCACAACTCAAAACCTAACAAAATGATCAAACATCTGAATTTTCTTTTTAAAGTCATCATAGACCGAAAACTTTCATGTAATGTTTTTCAAAATTTAGGTGCTCATAATTCTTTCAAATCCGTGTTGCTGCAAGGAAACCTCATATTCTTTTTAGCCTTTCTTCTGCTATCCATTCTCAAACCTGTTAAATTTTGTTTCGCAGATTCTCCATTCTTTATTACCTTTATGTTAAGTTCCGCAGATTTCTGCATTCATTACCTCCACACACTTTCTCGGCCACATACGAGATTAGATATTTACTTAAGCAGTTCAGTGATTTTTTGGTGTTTTTTTAGCGACATTTTCCTATTCTATTAGTATCTGTTTATATTTTGTTGGATCAAATTCCTTACTAACTACTGCTTCTTGACTTTTTCTGGTTTCGCTTTTCAGTTCTGACGTATCAAGTTCCTATTGGTCTACCACTCCATAAAAGATGGAATATGAATTACGTGTATTTGCTCATTATTTCTGTTTGGATTGTCAATGCCTTTGTCTGGGAAAGATTTGAGCTTTCTTAGATTACACATAAGCTTCATATCTTTCTTGTGTTTCATGATTATTGTTTTTCAATAAAACATTCTTCAGTCTCTATCCTCTGTTGTGATTGCAATAAAATCTAAAAAAAAAAGAATATGAAATCCTTGCTAGAAATGTGTGGTATGTAGCAGTTTATCTCAATGTCTCCTTGCAGTTTATCTCAATGTCCCTTTCGTGCACGTATTAGTGTATTTATTAAAGTCGGTCCCAAAGTAACTGTTGGGGGACACATCAATTTCACTAAATTGGTAATGCCTTTGGGGGCAGGATACATATCCACGACTCAACAAGGTCCCCGCTTGTATAAATCAGAATATGTGTCTTAGTGCTCATTGCAAAGTAGTTAGAATGTATACTTTCCGACCAGAAGACCAGGTTCGAATTTCATCAAAGTCGAATTGTCAGTGAGATGACTTCCTGATATTATCGGTTTGGCTCTGCCAACGAGCGGTGCTGTTGGATAGTGAGTGAAAAAAATTTCATGAAGTCATTCAAGACTTCCGAATTTCAATCCAGTAGACGGAACTTTTCAAAACTAGAAGTTGTTGTGCTCGCATGAATTCACAAGTCATTGGTACTGTTTTTTAAGCATATAGGCCTTATTCAAACTAGTGTTCACACCGGCTAATGCATTCTCTGTCTCTCTACCACTCTCTTAAGCAATATAATTCAGCATAGTTGTATAATAAAGCATGATATCAGTTTTTGGTTATAGAATGACAGAAGAAATATACCTGAATTGGTGTCTGCAACAAGACTTGGGTAGCCGTCCTACCAGACAGGTGTGCTCTGACTTAGTTAACTGTGTATGTGTTCTGGGAAAGAAATTGATAGGAATTGATAGGTTCTATATTCTTGGTTGGCAACCAGTTAATTGCAGAAAGAAAAACGGCAAATTATTACTGAAAAATCTTCTGCTGAGTCGAAAGATATATCATCGACTAAACGTGTATCACGAATGGCACTTGACTGACTGATCTCATGATCAATGACAATAACTACAACCAGTAGCAAGCCCTCTGACCGGGAGGTTATTTAGGTGCGTGGAACAGTCTTTTAAATGCTGTTGTTCCCAGCTCCATCTTGAACAGGGATGGTGCACCTTTTATATCCCAGATTTTGGCAAAAACAGAGGGAAAAATCTATGAAATATCTATAAACCTATATTTTCTAGTAAAAGATTCCAGCAAATAATTTTAATAATTAAAAAATTAAAGTTCCCAAGGAAGTTAAATGTCGGCATTAAATGGCAGATAAGGATTACATATGCCGTAAAGCTAACCACACCAAACCACCCAGCGGCAATATGAAGGCATTAATTTTATTTTGCAGAGACAAGTTTTAAGAGAAAAATTATTTCAAGAAAGGTAAGAATTATATATATATATATATATATATATATATATATATATATATATATGTTGTTCTTTAGCGGCAAATTTTCCGACGGAATTATTCCATCAGTTGTTAAACTATTTTATTTTCTCTGTCATTTTTTAATTTTATATTAATAAAACAAATGTAAAATTCCTTCATCATTTTATATATTTATATATTTTGTTTTTACTAGCAGTTCCAGAAAATAATCTAAAAAGCAAATATTTTACCACTTTCCTTTGTTTTCTTGAACACGAACCGTGGCCAATCCATTCAAACGAAGAATTTGAAAATTCTATACTCATGAATAACAATTGAGAACAATCAATTATGTGCAAAAACAACAGTTACGCTTTTCTTTTCTAATCCTCAGAAACAGACATTTTATATATATATATATATGAAATCTCATGTAATCCATGTTTTCTTGACAAATATTCTCCAGCTAATGTTGTTTATTTTACTATCGTCTGTTACTTACAATTCTTTCAGCACTCAAATAATTTGTTATAACAAGGAATCAGGCCACATTCTTTTTTCTCAATATCTTTTTGAAAATTATCATTTTAGTGTGTTTCTTTATTACTTAAAAGTTAGGAATTTACTTTTTGAAATACACGAGAGAAAACATTTTGTCTTATAAAAAATTTAATATTCTTTTTATTACTGAATGTAAAGCCATGACAAACATTTAATCTGTTCAGATAAATTCGTCGATATTTGCAATAGTACATTGGAATGTATAAATGAGAAAACATGTCACATTGACAATCAGCATGTATATTAATCAGATGTATATCAATATTTTCATAACACAATAGGTATTAATCAGTTCAATAATGAATAAATGATATATTTATATAAAATTTATACTATGTAAATTTCAGCTAACACTGTCTTTATTGTGTATCTTTGAAATGATATATTTATCATATCATAAAGAATTAAAAATATATGAGGAAAAGGTCGCAGATTTCTGTGTTAGATGTGGAACTGGCAAGACAAGTTCGAGTTTAAATTCTAGGATAATCTTCTATGATCTTTTTTGCAAAAATTTCATCGGGAAAAGTATGAATCATTCCCTTCTAGCCCCCACTTTTTAACATTCAAGAGAAATAAGGTAACAAATGAAAACTTTGATTTCTCTGTAGTGAAGAAGGCAACAAGAAACCCCCAGTATATTTCCCATGAATGAGAGTTATTTAACTAATAATAAAGACAAAATATGTTGTAGGTCATGACCGTTTGCATGCTGAAAAGACACACACACACACACACACACACACATATATATATATATATATATATATCCCCACGGGGGACGACACATCACCTCAGCAACAGAAAAAACCTTTCAGAAACTGGAGAAAAATTAGTCTACTTTTCCTTTTTAAATAGATTGCAAAGAAATTAAAAAATAAATAATAAAATAAAATAAAATAAAATAAAATAAAAAATAAAAATAAAAATAAAGGGAAAGAAAAAGAAAAAGAAAAAGAAAACGAAAAAGAAAAAGAAAAAGATAGAATAAAATCAAATAAATAAGAAAAGAAAAAAAACTGACATCGTCTGGGTTCGCAAAAAAAAGGAAGAATGTAACTAAAAATTAACAGACAGACGCGTTAAATCGACGTAGTTTAGGCAATACGGAAAAAAGGTGGTAAGAGAGATAAAAGAAGGAAGGGAGGGTAAAAGAAAGAAACTGAAGAAAAACATTTTTTTTAAATATTACAGACGCTGGACAAATTCAAAAACCTAATTTCCCCAAAACGTTGAAGTATTAGAAAAAGGCCTTTACTTAAAAAGGCATAATTATTAATAAAAGGGAATAAAAAGATATAGGATTTAAAATAAAATTATATCTATATCTTTTTATTCCCTTATTCCCTTTTATTAATAATTATGCCTTTTTAAGTAAAGGCCTTTTTCTAATACTTCAACGTTTTGGGGAAATTAGGTTTTTGAATTTGTCCAGCGTCTGTAATATTTAAAAAAAATTTTTTTCTTCAGTTTCTTTCTTTTACCCTCCCTTCCTTCTTTTATCTCTCTTACCACCTTTTTTCCGTATTGCCTAAACTACGTCGATTTAACGCGTCTGTCTGTTAATTTTTAGTTACATTCTTCCTTTTTTTTGCGAACCCAGACGATGTCAATTTTTTTTTCTTTTCTTATTTATTTGATTTTATTCTATCTTTTTCTTTTTCTTTTTCGTTTTCTTTTTCTTTTTCTTTCCTTTTATTTTTATTTTTATTTTTTTATTTTATTTTATTTTATTTTATTATTTATTTTTTAATTTCTTTGCAATCTATTTAAAAAGGAAAAGTAGACTAATTTTTCTCCAGTTTCTGAAAGGTTTTTTCTGTTGCTGAGGTGATGTGTCGTCCCCCGTGGGGATCTTCATATCGAAATGGCTATTCAACATCTTTGAATTAATCCTTTTTTAATATATATATTTGCTCTGTAATATTTTATTACATGGAGCTCTCTTCCTGTATCATTTTTTAATATTAAAATAAATTTTTAATATTAATTAGGATCGGGTTTTTTGGAATTTACCTTCCTGCTTTTTTCCCTTGGATTGAAGTATCTGAATTAAAATATATATATATATATATATATATGATAAAAACACCGTTTTTAACTGTGCTATATTATGGCTAAATGTGATCAATGTGAGAGCGGGAGAGTCTGCGTATATATTTATAAAATATAAAAGTAAATACTAGGCTACGACAGACTGTTTCATGTCTGAATGCAATTTTCAGGCCATTCTGAATATTGCCTTAAACAAGAAACAGACTGTCGCCGCTTGATGTTGGCCTCAATGACTACTTCTATCTATCTATCTATCTATCTATCTCTGATATCTATCAACTCATTAAATGAATATGACAACCGCTGAAGAGATTGACGATGGCAAATGTTTTGTAAGATTTATTGCACAGAGAGCAGATGTTTGGAAGTTTATATTCTCTGGATTTCATGTTATAGATTTTGGTGTTTGCTCAGATAAAATGTTCCTTATCTTAAAATTATGTAAGCTAAAATTGTGTCACATTGTGAGTCGTTCATGTGACTGATGAGGTTTACTGAATAGATGGGATTCCATTCTGAACAGATGAATGATGACTTCTTTTTTCTTTCTTTAGGTTTGCCTTTTTATGTACATCCACCGGTTGGATTTAGAAAGTGCAGTTTGTTTGACAATAGCTTACACTGATTACATACTAGATGTCCAGTTGTTTCTGTCACAGGCGGTGTCTTCCTAATTTTCATTATCTGAAATGCATACGTTAGAGGAGTCCCTAAAATAATCAAGAAAGCGTTTCCTTCAAAAGTATTAGAACGTAATGGCAATTTCTTTTGTTTTTTAATGTTGGTAACTAAGAAATTTGGTTTTTACATCAGAAGATTAATATGAAACAAGAGTTCAAAATTTCAACTCTTATTTCCCGTGTTTATGCATTTAAACTCCTAAGGCCATATCACTCTTAGTATCAGATCACGTTATTCCGTATAATGATATACACATATTCTGTATGATGACCAAAACAAAATAGAATGTTTAAGAGTTCAATTTGATTTTGAAAAATTAATTTTTTCTTTGAATGTATTTTATTACTTTCAAGTTAATACATTAAATTCAATATTTCACGTAACGGGTAAAAATTTAAACAAAACTGAAATAATTTAAACTTTATAAATTATTTTAAATAAAAATGAAAAAAATTATTGTAAAAAATCATTATTCAATGAAAAAGTTTTTTTCAAATAATATTACCCAAAATATATGAAAGAAAGCCATCTTAACAATGAAAGAAAGCCATCTTAGCAATGAAAGAAAGCCATCTTAGCAAAAATGAATGCATGCTTAAAGAAAAATCTGCGCGAAATATATATGATTGGTTTAAGCAAATAGATCGCGGAGTGGTGTTTGAAATGGCAAGAGAAAAATGTTAAGAGCGGCAAGGGTTGGGGTAAGTGGAAATCAATAATCACTTACGTTCTGAAGGGACACGGTACATAAAGAAGAAGAATATATGCGGTTATTATTTCTTCACTGTAGTCTTTATTTATCCTAATTGTTTCGAGAAATGTGATAAAGAAATACGAAGCTAGAAAAGAGAATGCAAAGAATTGTTACCTACATCATAGCTACTAAAAGAGAGCTGAGACCCTGCCAATGTTCATCATTGATTTTTTATTATATTAGTCTTTACGGCATATCAAACAATATTTTAGATTCTATAATATTTGTGCTGGCAATAATTATTTATGAATACAAACCCTAATGATTGAGCTGTAGTTGGTGAGCAGAAGATAAACAACTTTCTCAAGGGTAATTGTACAGAGGTGAAAATAACGACTCTGTCTGAAACTTGAAATCGGCTCTCCGCTCTACAAGTCATAACCGTTATCTATTGCACCACCCGTATACGCAAGCCATTGGTATTCTTTATTGTCACCCCTGAATGATCTGACTCGTCTTGACGTTTGTTAAATCGGTGAATATTCGAGAACTGATCTTTTAACGTATCATGGCCTTAATATATGATACTCAGATGATACTGTGTTCATGACAGAGAAAATAAACAATCTATTAGTAAAGGAAAGAGAGAAGAAATAATTAACTATCGATTGGAAGAAAAAAGGCTGTATATCTCTCTGTAAGAGAAAAAATTCAAGGTGCGAATTACGAATTGAAGATGTCAAAATCAAAGAAGTAATGAAGGTGTGCGTTGTGGTCTAATTAATATTGGTTCGGAATGAGAAATCGGAGAGTAGATTTTGAATCCCAGTTGAATTCGTTTCATTCACTTACACATAAGTACCCTTGGGAAAGTTAATTCGTCTCTTTCCCTCCAGTTATCGATTAAACAACAGGACAGATTGGGTTCTATAGCCTTGGTTAGTAACCAGTCTACCACAGTAAGAAATGGTAAACTTCTGTGGGAAAATCTGCGTCGTCAGTCATGAATCGAAAGAGACATGGTTGCCCAAGCGTGTATCACGTATTAAACTTAACTGACTGACCGAATAAAGTATAATTATTTGGGAATTGATGATGGAAAAGATGACACTGATATCTTAAGACGATTTAGCATCGCAAATGATGTATTTTGAGAGTAAAAGTAAATTTTAAAACATAAGAGAATTTCGTCAGAGAAAAAGAAAAATATCCTAGACCATTTTCTCACATATGACTGAAGCCTGTGAGCAACAAGGGAGGTTTTTAAAAATGAAGAGAGAAAGCTACCTTATACCTCAACTCAGAAAGACGCTGTTGCATTTTTCTGAATTCTTGGAAATTTCTTGTAAAATATGAAGAAAAAATGTTCTTTTGAATTTGTCTCTCATGGGACATATAGAATGCAAGAGAGACATGGTAAATATTTTAGTTAGCTAACAAACTTGTTTAAAGGGATGACGGAACAGGAAGTGGGGGGGTATAGTAAAAGAACAAAACGTTACTAAGAGTTCCAATAGACAGAAAGTTGTTTAGATCTATGATTTTCTACGCTTTGTAGTTACATGGCACATAGAGGAAGAAGACGTTAAAATACATTCAAATACGGTTTGGACATTTTGCTCAAATACCGAGCAATACACACACACACACACACACACACACACACACACACACACACACACTCACACACATACTAATTACGTATCACATTTCTTCCTATTGTTACTTCTTAGCGCTGAATATATGACAACCTCCCTGGAGATAATCAGATCATTCTGAAACAGAAAAATATGAATGTAATTCAGAGAACACTTACAGACATACTTGAGATAAGTGTGAACGCCTACACTAGTTGCATTATTGTTTCAATTGCCTCTCGTAAGGACATGCCTGCTCTCAAGTATGCATACTTAACTTGCATATCTATCAAATATATATTCACCTATTCTTCTGTACATAGAAGCAGGGTCTTCTTAAGTGGACTCTACAAAAATTTGGGGCTCTGTCAGTTAGGTTTTCCTATGGTGGGCTTTTCTATGGATTATAAGAATAGCAAAATAAACATTTCCAATCATAATGTGTCAAACAATTGGCGAAATAAAATTTGTATACTGTTCTGTAAGAAAATGATTTTAAAAAATGCATTACTTTGCTAAATTATAAAGACGCTGTGACAAATGGCAAAATTATAAACAACGCGTTTCGCCGTGAGCGTCGGATTATTTTTAATTTGGTTAATGAAAGAAACTGTATCTGCCAAAATGATTTTGAACCTCTGGGGATATGTGGGGAACAGGAATCAAATTAATTTAAATGAACTTATTCATTCCCATGACCAGATTTAATAAAGTGAATGTGTGTATCTGTCTTTTTGCTGAAGTATTGTTTATATATATATATATATATATATATATATATATATATATTTACATATACATGGTACGATGAATAAATTGATGCCATTTTATATTTTAAATTTTCCAATTGCGCGTTGTTTGTTTTGATTTGTTGACTGTGCATATCGTCCGATCATTTGCGCACCGTCTGTGAGAAGAATAGCACAGTGATACAAATAAATACGCCAGAAATTTGAAAACGACACGCTGTACTGCTTAGAATTCTCACCGGAAGATCAAATAGGAACATTTCAGAGTGTTTGAGTATATAGGATTCAGAAAAACTTGAATGATTCATCCAGTCATCATCATCGTGTTAGGAGTAATTACTAGTGATGACGGCGTTATATTTCCATTTATCTTACCACAGTGTCTTGGTTAATACACAAGGCCTACATTGCATTTGGTCATCTAACTACCCCAATTAATCATTATCTGTAGGTCGCCGTTGAGCGAGATACCAACAAATCTCATTGTAACACCAAAGTTGAACTGAAAGCAACAATTACAGCAGCATTCACCAATTTAAACAAGGAGGTAGTTGCAAGATATTCCAAAGTAGTCCGGTGGCTACCAATGGCGATTTTTAGAATACATTTATTCTTTAGTATTTTAAGATATTTTTGTGTAATTTTGTAAATACATTTGTTAAAATGAGAAGTTAGTTCCATCGAAAAATAAAAAATAAACAACGCGCATGCATGAATTTAAAAAGGTGTTTCTCTTTGCTTTGGTGTTGCGTTTTAGATTGTTTATTACAGAATAAATAAAGTTGAATGACTACTCCTCGTTTTAGCGTAGTATAGACAGCACCTCTTGTTAAAAACGAAAACTCAAAAAAAGTTATGTCTGAGAGAGAAGTTAGCCATTTTTGAATTGAGAAAAGAAGGAAAATCTATCAGAGTAATTGGACAAATATTGAGCATAGCCATCGTAACAATTTTGAATTTTCTGATAATAGGAAACTATCAGTGTACTCAGCAACAGACATAGAATGGTCAAGCAAAAACAACAGCAGTTGATGAAAGAAACATTGTGAACGCTATGAGGATTTTCCCCAAAACAACAGTTAGTGACATTACCAAAGACCTCCAGAGTGCACTGCTTATGATTTCACAATCCGCCTTCAGAAGACTTCGAACGCAGAAATATAAATATAAAGGAAATACAGACAAGATTCAAATCACTAATCAGCTGTAAAATTTTGAAGGCCAGTACAGAGATGAGTGACAAATGTTCTGGAAGAAAATCTCATAAAATGATGGAACCAAAATTAATCTTTTCCAAAATTTTAGAAATGACAACCTGTTGAAAAAGAAAGGATCTGCTTGTGATTCAAAGCTTACAATTTCATCTCGGAAGCATGGTAGATAGGCATTTTTGGCTAGGGTTGCATGGCTTCTTCAAGAACAGGCTCCTTAATATATATAGTTGATGAAGCAATTCATCATGTAGCAGCAGAATTAACTCACAAGTAAGCAGAAAAATGATGTCTACAAATTTACATAGAAATGCATCCAAACTAATTGGTAAGAAATTTATAATGCAAGAGAACAATGAACCAAAACATAATATCCACACATAAAAAAACTTCATCAAGGGAAAAAGTAAACACTTTTAGACTGACCAAGTCAATCACCCGACCTTAATCTAATATAAATGCATTTCATCTTCGTAAGAAGAGACTGATTAAAGAAACCCTCTGAAACAAACAACAGCTTAAAGAAGACAGTTAAATTTCTGAAAATGAAAAAATGCAACAGTTTGGTGATGCCAATAGGTTGCACGCTGTGACCAATGTCATTTATTTGAAGACTGTCTGTTACTTTATTTATGGTCACCTAGCAATAGAGTGTTTTGATATAAATAGTGGTATTACTAAGATGTTTAACGCATCTAAATGTAAATGCCATGAAGCTTAAAGTCTTGGCTGATATCCATGTGTTTATTCTGAATACAAGTCTTCAGTGGATAGCAAAAACAATAGAACTGTCCGTGGCGTTCCAATATTTTAGAGTGAACAAAACATAAATATAGCCCAGAGGTAGAATCGCCGACTGACGCCAATTCTGTCTGCGGATGACTATATATATATATATATATATATATATATATATGTATTAATGGACACCTGGGCAGCAGCCTTTTAGTTAAATATGTTTTGTTAAAAACCACCGACAAGAAAGTTTTATTAATGTGTATGAATTTTAATGCCCTGTACAAGATTGTGATTCTTGTCTTAAATCAATCACCTATATTGGCCATATTACCACTTGCTTGAGAAGATGCCATACATGCCACCTATCTAGGAATGATAGTGCAATAAAAAAAACAACATTTATTAACCCATAACCTTTAATAAAAATTATGGTTGGAAATACAAAAATAATATTTAAATCACAATATCAAATGCACCTCCTTATAGAAGAGGGATTATATATCAAATAATTTTCTTCTACTGTCACCTTTAACAGTGGAAATGAAATTTTGATTGTTTTTTTTTAAATAGATAAACTTTTGCACGAGGCCCTCCACGCGCATCACGTGACAGCTTTAAAGAACTCTCCTTTAAAAAATCATAAACACAGTAAAAATAGAAACAAATTACATTACAGCCAAACGAGAGGACATAACATCATTAGAAATGGCCTGTGAAGATGCTGAATACGATTAAGAAGTCGAAAATTATAGAACATTTTTATATTCCTTATCTCCAGCAAAATGGGAATATGTAAGAATATTGGAAAAAGTAAATAAAAATTTAATAAATTATTCCTTGTCAGTCGTTTTTAACGATATATATATATATATATATATATATATATATATATATATACACACTCGAGTACACAGACACACAGACACACACATTTATATTTTTCCCGATCCAAAATTACTAAGCAAATGATCTAAATTCAAATTTAGTTTTGAAAATATTCTCAAAATTTAAACTATCAATTTCAACGTTAAAACAAAGCCCAGGATAAAATATTTCGTTTGTCTTAATAATTTTATTAAATTTATTGAAATTACTTGATTTATTTTTTTAAAAAAACGCTATCTAAAGCGACTGGGTAAAACCAAAAAATCACATCTTTACTCCAAACAAAAATGTAATCATAAAAACTGATCTACTGTTATAATGAAACAAATAACAAACACATATATATTTTTGGATGTTTTTCATTTTAATAATTTTGCGCTTATATTGTTTGGCACCATCATATTATTTCATTTGTACAACTAACCATAGATTTTCAATCGGATTCAAATCAGGGCTTGATGGCTGCCATTCCATTGTCTTTTTTCGTGTAATCCTTTTATGATCACAAAATTCACGAGGAAGCTGAGATACATGAGAAGACGAACGTTCGTGCATACATACACACCTGATTTTGAAAACTGCAAAACTTGGTCTGTTCCATGCAGAAAACATCTACTTCATAAAATCGCAGTAGTTAGCACTGTACAGTCATAGACCTTGAATGGTCCAATAATTGTTTGGTCGACAATTTCCACCCATATCATTACACCAACGCCTCGTTGGTACCTTCTTTTAGACATAGGTACGTCTGAATTGGACAGAATTCATCACTTGGTCAATCCATATGATCCATCGCATGTTACTCGATATTCATCCATGAAAAATACTTAAATGTATTTCTTTGCCAAATTTTGACGCTTTTAAAATACTTGTTTTAAATAGAGGATATTTTTTACAGATCCCAATTCACTAAGTATTCCACACACTTTGTTCTTTCTGATTACCTCAATTGCATGCTTTTCAAAATCACTGGTCAAAAGTGTTTTTTTTTTGTTTTTTGTTTTTGCTATGAAGAAAAAGTTTTTATTGGAGCCTTTTTATTTACTTCGAGTTCACAACTTAGTTGCATCTTGAAAAGTTATATTTTGATCTCTGGAAAGCTCCTTTGATATCCCTAATGTAGACATTCGATCTCTCAGCAACTTTGTTATTTTCTGTTTTTATTATTTCTTAAATCCTTGTCTTTACCTATGTTTCAATATATAACATGGAAAAAAGTTTTTATTACCTTTACGAGATCTTAAGATAATATTAATTAAATCTGTATTATAACTTCACTCAGTCTATTTTTGTAAATTACAAATATCTAAAGTACTAAACATTCAAAATTGCAGAATATTTAGTTAAATATTTCACTCAGGGTTTAAATTAAAGTAAATTGTGAAAAAACTCGGTTTTTAATATAGGGAACGCTAATCCGTACGCTCTGTCCAATAATCAAAATTAGTCCAGCTATTGCTTAACTCTGCACAAAGCTTGTTTTAGCTTATTGTCCACTAGCTAATCTTAAACAATCACTACCAAACGGCGGGTGAACATTTTGCCGAGGATTTATTTACCCAGCGTTGCCTATGGAGGCTAGTTGTGACACAACGTCTGTTGTTAATGTGGTGGAACCTGACAGTGAACCTTCGGGTCGCTAGTGAAAATTTACCCAGTTTCCACATGCGTGGTAATTGTGTACTAAGATTGTCTTAGCTGATCATAGCTTATCAAAGCTGGTCTTACACACTCGTATCTTGCTAAGGGTTTTATTTTCCGACTCCCACATTGCAGGATGATGTGACAGAAGGTTGGTTTCTAAATTGGGAAACCTGAGCGCGTACGCTGAGACCACAGGTCAAAGATTACCCAACCCATGCATACGCTTGTTTTAGCTGGCCATATCTAGTCTTAGCTGGTCATAGCTTTTCAAAGCTTAGTCGTTCCCCAGCCAATCATACACACTCGTCACCAGTAATCGAGTAAGTTTTTCCGCTAAGGGTTAAAATAGAGAAGTATATATATTTGACAAGTATTAGTTCAAAACATTTTAAGTTGTTTAGCTTTATTTGATTTTCATAATAACTTTAGACAGGTTATATATATATATATATATATATATATATATATATAATTAGTGAGAGAACAGAAGTCAATTGGTCGGTAACTGGCAGTTTTCTCTAAACTTATGTTATAACAATCACTTAAATCTTGAACGGGCGAGTCACCAATGTGTTCCTTTCTATGCCCATACTTTCACATATATATACGTACTATCCACAATATTGAACAATCTTACCTACGGAAATACATAAACTTTCCGAAAATGTAATTATATGTTTGAATGTGTGTGGTTGCATTAGACTGAATTCTTCTTAGTGTGTGTGTGTGTGTGTGTGTGTGTGTGTGTGTGTGTGTGTGTGTATGTGTGTGCATGTGCGTATGAAGTACCATAAAATTGAATTAAGAACTGAGAATATGATAATAATTTTTAAAATATCGTCGTTCTCACGCAATTTTAAATATTATGCACAGGTGACTTTATGTTATGCTCCTGTTCTTTGGGCTATGTTCCCCTGTTCCTTTCTTAAAATAAGGTTAAAATTAACACTCTATATATCTTTGTTACGTAAAAAATTGAAACGACATGAAATTCATCAAAAGATGCCCACAGCCAGATATTAGTAATCGATATTATATTGAACACTCACTTCAAAATGTTGACTTCCATTGGGTTTTCGTTTACAGAAATATTTTCTTGTTAAAGTGAAAATTTGAATAGTTAATGAATATAAGTTTCCATTACACAAGGTTGGAGATCTTTGAATTTGAACTTTGTTTACAGGTCTTCAAAATATAGACGAATGCATTGCAAGGTTTTAGCATTAAAATTCATTCGAAATTAGAAATCTGAAATTCAACTGATTAACAGGACTCATTAAAACCTTTGCTATTTATGCCATGATTACTCAAATAAATTGTAATTTCAATGAAACAATATTGCTGTTGTGACTACGGACGTTTGCATCATGCATAGGGCTTAGAACAAAAACGGACACGCAATGTCAAGTGAGGGCATAATTTATAAAATATTAACGACAGGAAAATCAAGTACGGCATACAATGACTCAAACAGAGAATAAAAAATATGATCGAATATCATCAAAGATCACTAAACATTATGGCATAACAAAAACAAACACTTATCTATCTATCTATCTATCTATCTTATTATCACGTTAGAACATGTGAAAAACTACAGACTATTACAGAATTGTACATTTTGTTTCAACATTAAAAGAACGATATCTCATCAAGCAGTTATTAATAATGGCTACAATTATTGCTAACTACCTGATGAGACATTGTTCTTTCAAAGTCGGAACAAAATGTACAATTTTGTAGTAGTTTGTAGTTTTTACGTTTTAACGCGATAATTAATAATAATTATTCAATCCTCTATTTTTATATTAAGCACTGTTTTCAATTAATATTTTGAACGTTGAAATTTTATTCTTCGTTCTTATTCATTCGGCTATATTGAGAGAAAGAGAGAAAGAAAGTGACTGATAGATGTCTTTATATGTTATATCATATGAGACGCCGCTTTTCATCTGAATACCAAAGTTAATCAACTAGAGGGATGACGGCATGAGAATAACAGGTGTTCTAAGTATGGATGCACACAAGCTGTTATGGATACAACTCGGAATGAGAATTCGAATTACAGTGTTCGAATTCCTGTCGAGCTCGCTACATTCACTCACATAAATACCATTAGAAAAGGTATATACCCATCACTTCTATCCCCCACCCCGTCTATGTGTAACTAGCTAGAAAGTCAGCCCGCTGTAGACTTGGTTGGCAACCCGTTTGGAAGAATGAAAAGGGTAAATTTACACCTGCCTCAAGAGGGTTGGCAAGGGGTAGATTAGCTTTTTTTATAGAAACAAAAGCTTACAATGTAATTCTTATCTCTCACCGCAAAACCTGAAATTTTAGCATCATATAACACGGGGAACATATGCAGCGGTAGAGATGTTGCTAAGATGGAGACTGTGTGAATTTTAGGGCAATAAATTTAAACAATTCGTTTCTACAAATTGTTCATACTCATGTTGTGTAAGTGAATTCACAGAGAATATCCATATAGATATAGATATATTCATTCAACGTCAATGGTCGCTACGAGCACGGTGTATATTGGCTAACGATCAAAATCAAATGCTTATAACACAACGCTGAAAATCTAAATGACAGTTGCCCAAAAAACTCAAAACTGGCACTTCTACACAAAAAAAACAATACACTGTTTGATAACAAAAAGCCGCTGCCAGTACGTTGCAGTACCACCTTTGCCATTGAAACGATGTTAACATTACTGCTTTGCGGCTGACAAGGGCAGATTATCGCACGTTATATATATATATATATATATATATATATATATATATATATATATATATCCACATACAAGCCTGTTTTGCTGTATCACAGATCATCAGTGTAGCTAGACATCCAGTTGCCTACGGCCGGGATTGAAACTCGACCGATTTGTTGTCAGTCGGAGTCGCTAAACGCTAAACTGAGCAATCAAATACATATTTTTTTACTCGTTTAATCCTTCCAAATATCTTTTTAGCGCAGTATTTATTAACAGTCGAATCATACCTATGTGAGGAGGGAAATAAATTAAACATACACGAGTTACAATTCTATACGGAAAACCCTGAAGATTAATTTAAATTATTACACTTTGATATCCAGGGGTTGAACAAAACAAACGTCAATTAAATTTCTTTTAGTTTGCGTTAATACCGCCTTTGGCAGTAATTGCAGTTTAAATTTTACTCATACAAAGTTTGAATATTTCCAGAAGAATATTTATTCATTCTTCAGCTAAAATTGTCTTCGATTCTTTCATTGGTGATGGTGGAGGACATCGATTCCTCAATAGTTTGTTTTTATTTTTTTTAATGAACCATAAATGTTCAATGATGTTGATTTGGGGACAGAGAAGATGTTATACTTCACAAGAATGTTCCCTGTGTCATTCGGCTACAAATTTAACAGTAAGAATGGGCCCACTATCATCCTTAAAGATAGCATTTCTCTCTTGGGAACAGTTTCTACGCCATAGAATGAAGTTGATCACAGAAAATATTTAAATAGTCCTGACCGTTGGTTTTAATAAACTTATTTAAATAATATCTGTAAAAAAAGATCTCACAGAAAAAGAAGTACTATTGATATTAAATCAACAAACGTAAAAATTGACAAGCTTTTGACAGTTTACTGAAAGTTTCCAAATTAAGCAATTATGGTACCAGGGGTTTACATTATTTTATCCCCTTCTCCGTATGTAGACGCATATCCCAGCTGATTTTCTTTTTAACGCTGTTGTTTCTGAATATCATGGACAGATAATATGTACAAGTAGGAAATTTTAAAGGATAACGGCAAGGAAAGGAAATGTTTACTTAGAATCACTGTTTATATTGCTCTGACACATAATGATAAAAGTAGACTTTAAGAATTTAACAATCACTGGACATTATGAAGGCAAGAAGGGCAAAATGAAACATTGAGTAACGTCCCAAATCATCTTGTGTAAAGGGATGGCATAACAAGGTTAAGATAATGTAAAAAGAGAAAAATTACTAAGTTGTGGTGACCCATGATCGCCCACGTCTTGAAATGACAGTGCATATAAAAAGAAGACCCTAACTTACACGTAGGCCCTGTGTTGTTGTTTTATTTTTATTATGAATATGAAAAACTACTATCACCGAATATTTCTAGTATAACAGAAATCATGTCGTATATGTTCGAATATAAATCGAGTTTCTTTTTTAGTTTTAAAGCAAAAATAGGGGATCGAAATATATATATATATATATATATATATATAAATTTGTTTTTTTTTTGTTTTTTTTTTGAAAGAATAAAAATCATTATTTTCGGAAGATATTGCATTATATATTGTTCCTTCTAAAGTCTACTTCAACTTTGTACTTATAAAGTCTCCACCTGAAGTCTGAACTTTTATTCACTGATTAAATACTGACCGCTTCATGTCTGTAGTTTACTGTTATCTTTTCACTTTTTTTCCCTTTCTTACGCTAATACGGCTTTCCACAGTAACAATCAACTATAATCGACCTCTGGGCCTTGTACTGGGTGAACATTAGAAAAAAGATTCAAGCAAAAAAACAATTTCAGGACTTTTACTATAAATGAGGTCGTCTTATGCACGAGTATATACGGTACATTCATTGTTTGCCGTTTAATTCTTTGAATATTTGAGTTTTGTTTTTTTTTGCTAAAATTTTAAGCTTCTTTTGTAATTTTCCCTAATTCTTTTTTCTCTCTTCCAGGTAAGTCTTCATCCTTTTTCACCTACAGAGAATTAATACTGAGATAATGAGATTCACGTAAGTACACCTCCGCATATCATTATCGAGTGCCAGTCATAAAATGCGTTATGAAAATTTCAATCAAAATAAATATCAGGTACAGATAAAATACCCAGAAATAATATGAATAAATAAGTAGGTATTTGTCCTGGTTTCCCCATAGAGATGTTTTGAGACACAAAGGCTTAACGTGGGTTACCCGAGCGGAATCACCCTGACCATAAACAAATGCTGCCCAGCTTCGCAGCTGTCGGTATCCCCTATCTAGTGAAATGAGAGTGCAGCCACAGGCAGCTGTTCCCGGAGACTATGACCTGAGTTGCCCAAAGTCAGAAAGGCAACTGAGAGATGATAAATCCTACCAAGCGTATACCTGGTTGGTAATATGAATAAATAAGTAACAAATAATTAAGCATCTTCTTTTATCAATAATATTCTTAAAACATTCTGATAGCTACAATTTCTATGAGTTTAAATGCAGCGTCATTTGTCATCTCTTATCTACATGAATCCTATCCCTCTCTAATTCTGTTTTCAAACCCTCTATATCTTCTCTTATTTTACTGTATTTCCACGCAACTCTCTGCACACCAGTATTCCCATCATTCGTTTACCCATTCTCTGAAACCCCTTGTAACCGGTCCCTCCATTCTTTCGCTATCCTCTGATATAACCCTTCACTCTTTTCTCGTGTAGCCTTCTGCACACCAGTGGCAGTACTGTCTTGCTTAGGGTGATACGATTAAAAATAATGTAAGTTCAAATATTTGCATATTAAACTAGTCATATTTATCATGCAGCTAGAATTCAATTATATTATCAAATGAAATGAACACTAAAATTTGACACTTTTAATCACACAAAAACAAACACACACACGCACATCATGATGAAAGCATGTGATCTCATTAGGCAGCATGTAACGCCTACACAAAAGTGGATGTATGGATGATGCAACGGGTACAAACTCTGGGAGCCGAGTTCAAATTCCAGTAGCTTTCATTAAATTCAGTTAATAGTCAATGCCTTGCAGAAAAATATACATCGTCCCCACCCCCACCGCATGCTAAACAGAAGATTCAATAGTATTATTTGTATCTGGAACAGGTATTGCTATTTTCATAAAATTATTAATGCAGTATTCAATCGCAAATTGATACGTATATATGTACCGAGTGCGATGAATAAAGTGTCGTCTAAATGACGTGAAAATGAAACTAACGTTGACATCTCATTTTATCAAATGTTCTATGTGCCACCTGGAGGGTCTGTATGACCAGAAAAAACAATATTAGGGAAGTTAAAACAAGTATAGACACGCTAAGACAAGATTTGTACCTAGTTACCGCGTCAGCGGAAGCTGAGGGATCTTTGACCGCGTTCGGGTACCCCATTTTAAAAACTGATCCTTTTGGCACAACTCACTTCATTGGAGGAACAGTGTAAATGTTTATACTAGGTGCGATGTATAAATTGTAAAAATGATGAAAAAGTAAAAATAATACTGATATCTCATTTTAATAGATATATTGACCAAAATTAAACAAACATGCATTGAAATACCAAAGAACAAATGTATTTAAAAAATTGGCATTAGCTTCAACTACAAACCTCAGACTACTTAGGAATCGTCTGATACAATTCTCTTTGATTTTGCTGAATGTTCAAAATAGTAGAGTCAGTTGGGCACCAGAGATTTCGAAACTGCATCCTGTTCTGCTTGGCATTCGCACTGGAAGCTCTAATACAAACATTTCAAAGTACTTTCGTAGTCAATAAAATAAATATGTGTTACGTATGGCGAAGGTTACTTTAACTGACAGAACTGTATAGAAGTGGTTCGTTAACTTTAGCGTAGAGTAGATTGTAGCTTTATCGATGACGAATGCTGAGGCAGACACCACCACTACGGAAGAAGACCCAATCAAGACATTGATTGAGAATAACTCGCATTACACAACTCTGGAATTAGCAGGAATCATGAAGATTCTCAGAATCGAAAATCTATAATCACTGAGTAAATTTGGGATACTCAAACTGCGGCAATTTTTGGGTAACACATGATCTGAGAGAAAATAATTCTTTAATGGCATTTGTATCTGTGATTTGTTGTATAAACGCAATAAAAACTAAAAACTCACCCTTTTTAAACAGATTGTGACGGGTGATGAAAAATGGATTATTTAAAATAATTCTGAGCGAAAAATATCCAGAAATAAGTGACACGAACCAACTTTGGACAACCCTTTAGACAAGCAGATCTTCATCCTAAGAAATCATACGGTGCATTTGGTAGGATTGCTAAGTATTTTTGTACTATGAGCTTCTGCCAAGTTATCAGACAATTGATTCGGAAAATTACTACCTATAACTGGACGAATGAAAACCCGTAATTCAAGAAAGACAGTCACAAGAATTGGTGAAGAGTAAAGGTATTTTTCATCTGGATAAAACAAACCTGGTTTCTTTGGCTAAAAAAATGTTGCAGTTGAGCTGGAATGTTTTAACCCACCCACGATACTTAGTTGCAAAATAATCTCAATTATGAAAAATGTCATTTTTGAATGATATAAAAAAATTACCTTAATGTGTTTTTCGTTAAAAAATTTAACAAAATTCTGGGAAGATTCTATCTTTAAGTTGAAAGAAAAATAGAGAAATGTTATACAACAAAATGGTTCATCTTTAGTTGTATAAATGTTTACTGGCCTAATTTTGTTTTCTGTCGTAATTTCTCTTCAAAGTTGACATGAAATTGCCAGAAAATTCAATATATTATTTAAAAGATAGCTCAAGTTGAATGGATCTTTATAAATACATTTGCCTGAATTTTAGTCTGTATCTCTAATTAAATACTATCGTTCCTCATTTTTTCATCACAATCAAAGTTATAAAACCTCTAAGATGCAGTATGCTACTGAGAGTGAAAGCAACACAAAGGACAATAAAAGAACATTATTTAGGGATAAAGCTGACGATTGCTGCTGCATTCTTAAACCTTTGTAGGTGGCATTGGACGGGAAAACAAAAAGGCCAGAAAAGAGTTCTAAAAGGGAGAATTTCAGAAATGATTTAGTGAACATTCGTTAAAAGATAGAGCTGAGTGTACAATTTCGGGTTCCCTACAATAAATTCGAACTTGTGTCACATCGCGTCTCAGTGGGGAGACGAGGTAAATACCTATACGCTGGATTAGACAAATAACGGAGTTCATAGAAATATCTGGGAGAGGGGTGTATTCAATTCTTCCATTTTAGCTTTGATAGAGTTCAAAGTTGTTTATGAGCTCTTGTAGTTAACGACTTGTTTTCAACTCTGCAACATTTAGGTCCGAAGCAAGTACATCGTAAACCTTTCACTACTCTATATACTTGTTGTTCAAATTAGCATCTTTCACGAGATCTACCATGTATAAGCTTCGTAAATAGTAAGTGCAATGCTTCTTTCATAGAGTCAAATCATCTTCATATCCTCCATATCTCAACTGTAGGAAAAATATCCCTTTTCTTAATAACTGTGACAGTGGAACAAATTCCCATATGGATGCTTCTATGAATATTTTAAGACTTGACTTTAGTCAAGGATTAAATGCAATGCTTTCTTCAAAGGTTAATTTTTTAACTCCTTCTCTTTCATTCATTTGACACACGTCATTTAGCATTAGTCCTTTGTAGACTGCAACCCGAGTGTCTAATAACATTTTTACTGCGTTATCTCTAGTATAAAGTGAATAACAGTGTGTGTTTTTTCCATAAGGTTTTAACGGTTGGGAACGTGGGATCGGAGAACCGAATTTAAATTTCGTTCACCGTCCAAGTAATAAGTTTGCAAAAAGCATGAATTTATCTATTTTACCTCCAGATATTTCTATACTTTCCGCTGTAAACTTATCTAGCTTATAAACTACATGTAATTCAAAACCGCGGAAAAAGTGACGGGGAAACCACTCCAGTACTTTCTTTTCCCACGAAATCATGGCAATTTACAAATAATAAAAAAACGATAAAATCCATTGTAGAGAGCCATCACCTGCAACTCTATACAGCCATTTCCATGGTAAAAAAATCGCTTTCAGTGAGTAAATATTAAGGGTCTTGGCATAGCATAACAAAGTACAGTACAAAATAACAAAATCCGCCTAAATTGAGAACTATCAACAGCGGCAACAAATAAAATGAATGGCACATGTACTCGAAGAGAAAATAAAGACATAATAAAGATGTTCAAATACAAAGGTACGAAATATACCTTCATCAGTATTGGAACGAGCGACAAAAATATGTTTTCCTAAGGAATTCTTTTTAGAGAAACATTTTATAAATTTCAACCGAAAGCAATATTCTTCGCTGGATCAATGTATATTAAATGTTTCCTTATAGGGAAACATTTAATATTACTATTAACATTAATACCTGCGTTCTGAAGAGATATATCATTGTTTAAGTACGCGTATAACTAAATCGAAGAGTCGGTTTTGAATTAGAGTCGAGTTCGTTGCATTCAGTTACAAGTAAATCCCCTTGCGAAAAATATAATCTATATATTCTCCGTTTAGTTATGGAGTAAATTGCAAGACAGATTGGGTTTTATAACCTTGGTTGGCAACCAGTCTACGCAGAAAGTAATAACAACCTACAGTTAGAATATATCTTGCTTAGTTAGTCATGTCTTTTTCGAGATATGACCTCCCAAGCATATACCACGTGTGGAACTTAACAGACTGACATAAGGAAAATCCGTTAAGATTTTGTGAAGCTCCCTTAATATATCTAAAATTATTGTTAGCTTTCCGATTTTATTTGTTTTATAATAGATCTCAAAAGAGGATAGAAGGGACGCATTAAAATCAGAAACGTAAATCAGTTGTTTTTTTCTGGAATAAAATGATTGTACGTTGGCACCTGTATATCCGCCCATTGATATTCAGCTTAATAAAACTTGAATATAAATACATTTGGAAGCATTAAGAACAGTGCAAATATGCAAACCCAGTGTTAAATTAAGTGCCTTAACTTTACACCGATCTTAACAGATTTTGCTCTACCTTTCGAGAAAATCGGCGGCAGGTGTATCCGTTTAAGAGTGTCGCAGTAATCCGTTCAGATAGCTTCAAAACGAGCCTCGATTTCGATTGTCAACGTGTCCTCACTTCTTAAGAAGATGACTACACGACACTTCCCACCGCCATTCGCGTGAAAGATTCTGTAAAGTTGCTCATACCTTGCTATATTTGTTTCAACCAGGCTGAACACGCAACTTCAGCATATTTTGTTATATGGTTCTATTTTTGACACTAAGAATTCTTAGAAATTAGATCTAAAACATGGAAATCGGACAGATAGATAGATAGATAGATAGATAGATAGATAGATAGATAGAAGGAAAGAAAATATGAATATAGAAATAAATTTATGAAGATTTTATAATATATATATATATATATATATGAATACACATTTTTAACTAGCTTCGTATAATTCTTACTATCTATTAATATGAGTATATATATATATATAAAATAAGAAAAGAAAGAAAGAAAGAAAAAGGATAGAGAGACAGATATATGAAAATTGATAGAAAGAAAAAATGTATTGAAATAGATAGATAGATAGATAGATAGATAGAAAGAAAGAAATATAAATATCAAGATAGATAAATAAGTAGAAATTAATATATGAAGATAGATACAAAGAAAACTGTATTAAAATTGATAGATATGTAGACAAAATGCGAGATATGAATATAGACAGACAAATAGAAATAAATATATGAAGATTAATAAAATGACAGAAGCGTATTAGATAGATAGATAGATAGATAGATAGATAGATAGATAGATAGATAGATAGATAGATAGATAGATAGATATGAAGGTGGATAAAAAAAGAAAATATGTTTATAGATAAATATATTGACAGAAATAAATATATGAAGAGAGAAAGAAAGAAATATATTAAAATAGAGAGAAGCATAGATTTCGACTGCTGAAATTAAATTTCGACTTAGTCAATTATAGTCACTTCAGTCCTTGGTAATCACATCCATCCATCTGTTTCTTTCCCTCACGGCAATTAAATGACAAAGTTAACTAAGCTACCCAACCTTTCATGTCTACAATTCTAGAAAAAGTAAAATACTAAATTCAAAATCGTGAAGAATGCAATGGAAAAAGAATCTTCATAGAAGCCTTGCTAACGTCATGACAGTTTTTAGAAAATGTTTCACATCCATTTGAGAATATCTATCGATGACTCTTACATACTTATATATTCATATCCGCATACCTACACTGGGTGTTATGGGTAAATAGTCGCTATGTATTGCTTTTAATATCGCACATACGCCTTGTTTGATTTTATTAGTGAAGTAGGGTCAGTTAAAAAGAATGATCACCATGACGCAATTCACTTCGCCAGCAATCTGAAAATAACGTGTGTGTGCTGACTGAAATTGGTGCTGAAAACACCAATACGAACATTTCAGAGAGTTTGGGTTTCACTCTAATAACAGCGCGGAGGATTCTGAAAGAGCTGGATGATATATACAGACAAAATCATGTTGTTTGTAGTGATCACTAGTGTGTTGACATTAAGCTTCCATTCATTTTGGTAAATATATCTGTTAAAATGCGATATCAATGTTATTTTTCACTTTGGCGTAAATTAGACGACTTATAGAGGCACATACGTTCACACATATATGTACTTAGTTATACGCATATATTCACGGACGCGCGCGCGCACACACACACATACACACACACACACACACACACACACACATATATATATATATATATATATAGTGTATTTCGCAGCAAATTTTCTTTCAGACATGTCAGATTAAATATACTGCAAACGTTGTGTCTACTTATTTTTAATAATATCCGTTCATACTCACGGATATCTTTTGCGTATTATGATTGAAAGATGTAAAAAATGAGATGTGACTTTGACAGATGATTTTATTATTCATTTGTTGCTGTTCGCAAGTACTTTCAATCGCCTTTCGTGATAATTTTCAGGTGTGTGAGCTGTGGTAAGAAAAACTTAACCGCAAAACTGTGTTGCTAAAAATTACTGTAAATTCTCACTTGGGAGAATGTATCTCTGACAAAAAAAAAACAAATATATATGTTCGATTTACAACAACTACATTAACAAGATGTCTTACATTACGCATGTCTGACCATTCATCCATTTCTAAATATCTACAACAACATTCCTGTCCAAATTTACAATATAAAAAATAATGATAGATAACACAACTATCCTACACCAAGAAAAAGACAAAAGCAAACTACAGATCCTCGAGGCACTCTTCACAAAAAAGCTTAAGCCGTCTATTAATATAAATCAGCTATGAATACTGTTGTAATGTTCTAAAATGTTCATAAAAGTATATTTTTCATTCTTTAACACGTGCATTACTATGACATTACAAAATAAAACATTTCATTTAGGATAATTTTCTAATGAACGGCATGTAATTTGTCTCAACCATTAGTAATTTTGTGTATATGTATATATATATATATATATATATATATATATATATATATATATATGGTAAAATTACCGATCTACTCCTAAGTATTTGAGTTTCAACTCACACTAGACACCAGGTTTTGTTGACAGGATGCAATTTTTCTATTCAAATGTTTGTGGCTTTAAAAAAACCTACACACATATTGTTAACCACAAGTGAAAAACAAAACAATTTATAGCAGTAATTTTAATTCCGGGGTTGTAAGCTACTGCTATAAGCAAGCGAAGCTGAGACGATACGTAGGTATTTTAAACAATGTAGCGTCTGTCTTCCCTGTCCGTTCTCTGATACCCGTTTCTTTTCTCTGTGTATTTTCAGGGTAATTGTCATTTTTATATCTAGCTTGGTTCTTTTTTTGTATCGTCTTTGTCTAAGTAATAAATTTATCTCTCATTCAATCATCGTTTTGACCGATCGTTGACGTCTTGACCGATCGTTAAAGCCCACATTACCAAAATGATAACCATCGATCGAATATAAGTATTCCGAATTCATTTCTGCGAAAGGTTCAGCTGTTTTCAATTTAATAAGTCCTCAAATAATGTTAATGGAAAGAATTAACAAAAGAGTTAGTTAAACAACAAGCTTTCAAAAAAATAAATAGAGTAAAATAAATTAAAATAAATAGAAAAGGATCAGTTAAAATCAGTTATGTCTGTATAAAGATACGTAAACAAAATTATTATTGATACACACGATATTCTACACTTTCCTCTCTTATCACGTACGTCGCAGCCTTTCATAACATTTATTCCGTTTTGATAGCAAAAACGGAAGAAAAATATTGGTCAGGGATACTGTTTGGTTTTAATGAGAAAAAGTAAGTATACTTAATGATGAGAAAAGAAAAAGCCGGTTGATTCAATTTTTACGGTTTACCAAAATTTTGATGTTAATTGTAACAAGAAAGTAGTTTTAAATTATAAGAAACCTTTTTTAGAAAATAATTATTTTACTGATACAATTCTTACTTTTTAACCTCTAACTGATGAGAGAAGAGGTGCGTGTGTTTGTTCATATATTTCTTACGAGATTTTGTGCATAAGTAAATATAACAAACACAGTAGGTTTTGAACTCGGCTTTCAGATTAACAATTCGGAGACATTATCCAGTACGCCGACTTCAGATCTCAACTTACAGCACCTAGTATTCCCGAACTGTCACCCATCTAGTTATCGACTAGTTCTGACGTTGTTTAACTTTGATGATTGTACGGGAACCGGTGTTATAAGCAAGCAAGAAAGAGAGAAACAAAGAGAGAAATAAAGAAAATAGAATAAAGAAAAAATTGGAATCATAAAGAAACAAAGTAAAGAATAAAAGGAAAAAGAAAGATATAACAGAATCAAAACGGAACAAAAAAAATGAAAAAAAAAAGGAATGAAAAATAGAAACAACAAAAGACCGAATAGAAATAAAAACAAAAGAAACAAAAGGAAAGCAGATTAATTGTTTTTTTTAATGGCATATCTATGGGATATTTAATGCCAAAAATATTTTATACTTAACTTTATTTATTTTAGTATATTTTTTTTATTGATACATGTATGACTAATTAACCGCTAGTCTAAGGAAAGAAAAGGCTGACTGATATTTTTCATAAGGGTATTTGAGCGTAAGTGAATATAACAAACCTAACTGGAATTGGAACACGGTTCTCTGATTAAAAATTCCAACAACCTATTATGCATTAAACTACCTACACATCCAACCTTACAGCACCTGATATTTCCAAACTCTAATACAGCCTGGTAGAGACCAGGATCGACGTTGCTTAACTTTGGGGATCATACAATAAACAGTATTTTAACCTGAAGAGGCCGAATGCAAAGAAGATAGTATAAATAATAGCAATTGAACTAAATGGAAATTCTTGACACTCCTCTCTAGTATAATAAAGGCCGCTATATATATATATATATATAGTAATATATATATTAATATATATATACATATTAATTTCTGTATTTATGCAACAAATTCTTTTTTAAACATGTCAGATTTAATAAATTGCAAACATTATGTTTGCTTTTTTAAAATAATGTTCGCTGATAATATTTCGCGTATTACAATCAAAAGCAACACAGTTTTCCGGTTACATTTGTTACCATAATTCACACCCCTGAAGATGATCTCGGAAGGAGGTTGAAAGTACTTGGGTACCTGGAAAATGAATAAAAATAACATCTGTCAACGTTACAGCTCATTTCTGACACCGTGACTATGAACGGATTTTATTAAAAATAAGCAAACATAATGTTTGCAATTTATTTAATCTGAAATATATATATATATATATATATATATATATATATATATAGAGAGAGAGAGAGAGAGAGAGAGAGAGAGATGAACAGATAGATAAATAGATAGATAGATAGATTTCCCTCTTGTCATGCTCATAAGACGAGAGGCGATAGTGAGGCAGCGTCGGCTCAGTTCATTCTCTTTACTACAATGTATTGAACTATCAATTATAAAAACACTTGCCGCATATTTGCTCTTTAACAGTATCTTATTATTTGATTGTTTTTGATAATTGTCATCAAGTAGTGATATATATATATATATATATATATATATATATATATATATATATATACTTTGGATTCTTTGTTTTGTTTTTCTTGTCTTAATGTAGGAAATTGAATAGGATGTACATCAGTGTATATATGTTGGTGTCATTTGAGACTCCACATCGATATAATTATTTTGCCGCCATTTTTACAGTATGAACCCAATCGTTTTTAATATTTTCTTTCATTCTCTATTACTTTTGTAAATAATGAACTTATTGTTATCAACTCACAGTTTGTTAACGTTGTTAAGCTCAAATATTTAGCGCTGTAACAGTTAAATTTCTACGAGTATTTTATATTCTTTGTAATTACTTTGAACGTATTCAGGCCGTTCAATTATGATCTCAGCCAATCGCCACATTCATACAGAAAGGTTAATTGAATATTCATACCTTGCTGCAATTATAAGGAATTAGAACTACACATAAAATTTCAGTTTTCCTGATTTGAATTTTCTGATGAGTCAATCAGCAAATTCAGATAAAAAAAAATCTAGGACTGAAATAAGTTATCTTTTATGTTTAGTGTGGGTCAGAGTATTTTATGATGGATCGGGAACGTTCCAGATGTCTTTTAAGTAAGGCTCACTGAGCTCGACTTTTCTTAAAGCGTGTTTTGGTTCCAACATTTCATTTGAGATAATTATCGCCAACAAAATAACTGTTCACGCTAATTCCTTATCAAATAAATTACAAAAATGACAATAAAAGTAATCAAAGCATGTTTCTTCGTATTATTAAATCGCTGTTTTAAGTTATTTATAAGTTAATTCACTTTGTATGCATGTTTTATTTCTCTTTTTCTTAAATGACATTATTTGAGTGGAAGTTGCATTTCCTACAAATAAAGGATGCTGAAAAGATAAAATATAGTTGCATTAGCCTTACGCGTTTCATCAATCTCTGAAAAAAACAACGTGATTGATTATAATGATTCTATTTATTACTTAGTAAAATGATGGTCACGGAGGTTGCAATGAAATGCTACTGGAATTCAGATGAAATACATATTTATAGAAACGGATAGTATTAAATTTACTTCCAATATAATTCAAGATAACATTGCAACAAATTAAACGTGCCAGATGAAGATGACAATTAATTTATGAAGTCGCCAATATTCACCGAATATCGTTGCATCGTCAGTTGTAATAGCATTTTTGGCAGTAAAATCACCCTAATTTTGCCAACTAGAATATTATATTTAATTTTGAATTTCTCAATCTGTAAAATAAAGATTAAACGTCGTTAACATTTCCCCTGATGTGACATATTTTGGGCTAACGTTTGAAGCGTTGTGATTATATTGAACCAATTACTAGATCTACTGCTGGGTAAGTTGGTTCAATGTGTCGTTCCAGTCAATCATTATAGTCAGAATCCATATTGCCCAGTTGATATACAGGGTGACCAAGAAAAAACAAAAACAAAAAATAAAAAGTAAACAAAAATGCACAGAACCCGTAAATATTGTAATAAATTCTGCAAATGTCCAATTGTTTTCAAGAAACTTGGTGGATTTAAACTTCAGTCTTTGTACAATTATTTTCAACAGTTTTATTTAACTTGGTTGCTTTGTATAAAATTCACGATCTTTTCAAAATAGGCTCTAAATAGACTCCACAGCCAGCGCTGGAAGCAAACTGGCACACGTCGCACAAAAATGTCAAATATTCGGACACATTCCTCTTTGGGAATTTCCTTGATTTTTGCTGTTATTGCTGCCTTCAGTTCAGTAATTGTTTGTGGCTTGTTCTAGTGTATATAATCCTGAAAATATCCCCCAAATAAAAATTTCGTGGGTTCAAGACTACTCACTGTCACACTTCTCGTTGATCAGTTTTCTGAAATCGCTCTTTCAGTCAGGCTAGGGATTCATTTGATCTGTAGTGGGTGCACCTGTCTTGCACGAAATCACTCCTCTCGATCTTTCTCTCTACATTGTCTCATTGATTATCTATTCTATTAAAAAAATTGTAGGTTCTATATTTCTCCTTTTTTTGTGGGGGTAATTCTACATACACCATTTAACCATGCATTGAACATTACTGCCATATATGGCCTGATACTCCTAATATATATCTAAAATTCTTGACAAATTTCAAAGACAATTTAATGTAATGTATCCGGTTAGAATCTGGCATAACTACTTCAGTCGCTTTATCACCGATGTTGAGAATACTAGGTCTTGTAATTTTGGATTCACGGGTGCTGTAATTGATAACGGCATGGAATTGGAAACCAGGGTGTTGGTTTCAATTCCAGTTGAGTTAGTTATATTTTCTAACTCTTGAGAAAGCTACGAATTCCTCTCTTCAACCAGTTATGACTTAATTTGTAAAATTTGTATTAGTAAAAATCATTATTATCTCTGAAAAATTCACAAATGTAATAAATACTCTTGAAGTTAAATAAACTGCAAAATCAGAATAAACAGTTAAAGAAATAAATCAATTAATTGACGAAATATAGAATCACACAGTGTTAAAATTATAGTGGGAAAATTGCCATAGATACGAGATTTGCTTCACTGTAGACCAATTTTATCCCCAGCCTTCACCCAATTTTATTATCACTTTTATGAGTTCAATGTTGTGATCCTCATATTTTCATCTCCCTTGACTCATATAAACCTCTACCCTAAAAATATTTTATATATTAATTTTTATTATATATATATAATTGAGACCGAATGTTATTATAGTATGAATATATTGAAATTTGACGAGTTGACGCGGCATTTATGATAGTACAGATTAAAAGGAACACTACAAATATTAATTAAAGTTATGAAATCAATTAAATTATCACCTCTACATAATCATCACAAAAAGAACTTTTCACATAAACGAAAATTATACAAACACTATATGATTTAGTGATGTATGGAAAATTGAATTAAATGTTAGGTTCTTCATTGAACTTATAAACCATCATATTTTAAAAGAAACATGATTGTATAGGATTGTTCTGAAAGCACCCAAGTTAACAGACCCCTTCATATGTGATGATGATGGCAAGATATATACAAAGATGACTACTTAGGTTCGCCTATCAACTTGTTCACAGTACTCATCAATTCTTTGTAACACGAATAATGTTCTATTCTTATTTTTTGTTGTGAGTAAGGTTCTTTCTAAAGTTTAAACATTCTCTTTCACCCACAGTAGTCCCTTGGGTCTTAATGAAATTATTGCTTACATTGCCGTGGTGTGGGTGAACTGATTAATAATAATAATAATAATAATAATAATAATAATAATAATAATAATAAATTCCTGAACAAGACGTGTCTTAAGTGATACAGGTTACGAGCGTGATATTTGAAACTAAAGAGTCGATTCATTCCAGATTCTTCCACACTTCCAATCTAAATTTTATTTAAATCATAGCATGATTGGGTCGAGACGTTTAAACACTCTTGTATATATATATATATATATATATATATATATGTGTGTGTGTGTGTGTGTGTGTGTGTGTGTGTGTGTGTGTGTGTGTGTGTGTGCGTGTGTGTGTGTGCGTGCGTCTCTGTGTGTGCGTCTGTGTGTGTCTGTGTCTGTGTTAAAATGGTCTATTAAATGGAGCAGACAGAGAAAGCCTATTGAGCTTTAGTCTTGTTTCTCCTGATGTTGAATTAGTTGCTTCTTCTCAGGTGGAAACTTGTAAATAGACGTTCTCCGTCTGTTCGGTTTAATCAATAGACATTCTCTGTTCTATTTAATTTCTACGTTTCCACCTGCGATAAAGTGACTAATTCAACACTATGTAAAACTCACCAGAAGGTAGGTTCAACAGACATTCTCCATTTCAATTTAAAAGATCTTAAGCTTGAATTAAACATTTCTGTCTGTTTAATATATATATATATATATATATATATATATGTGTGTGTGTGTGTGTGTGTGTGTGTGTGTGTTCAACCCTTCGATAACAGCTTAATATGAAGGCCCCAAAAATAATAATAATGGGCCACGAAAATCAGTAATAGTTTTGAAAGCCTGTTAAAATTCCTAAATACATAAATGTTATTTATCGAACTAACATAAATGAAAATATATGACTACATACCACACACACACACACACACACACACACACACACACACACTAATATATATATATATATATATATATATATATATATATATACAGAAGAAAATAGCAACTTGTGAAGACGGAGACGATAATCAAGATAATTTTATGTAATTAATATAAAATATGAATAAGATAAAATCAAAGAGCTCAATGGATATTCAGTCAGTTAAGTGCCATATGTGATAGACGCTTTGGGTGATCATGTTTCGAAAGAGACATGACTGATTGGCAGAAGTTTGGCCTGCAGTACATTGGCCATTGCTTTATGCGGTAGACTTGTTGTCAGACAACGCTATAGAACCCAATCTGTTCTAATATTTAACCCATAGCTAGAGGGAAGAGAGGAATAAATACTTTTTCCAATGGTATTTGTGCATAAGTGAATGCAAGGAATTCAACTGGAATTCCGAGTCGATAGCCACTACACCACAACGCACATTCAATAGATACTATCCAGAAGGAAAATGTGTTGTGTTATCGTATATATATATATATATATATATATATATATATATATATATATATATATATATATTTGGAGCTGGTGCGTGTGTGTATGTGTTTGTTTGTTTGTCATACCTAAAAAATGGATTTTACTTTTTTACTTGTTCATTTTGTAATACTTTTATTACTTCGAATGTTATTTTACTATATATCATTATTTTTTAACGGTTTATTGCATATAAACAGTAATTATTTCGTCTACTTTTCTGCGCGCTCGACATAAGAAAATAAATAAAATGCACACTTCGACACGTTTACGCAAATTCGGGTATTCACTAAAAATAATCTTTGCGTTTGGTTGTTTTTTTTTCTCTATTTTTACTGTGCAGATTTTTTATTTCTGCTTGCCGAACATAACTTTTATCAGTAAAAAACTTACTTGCGCAACACATTTTCACAACTCAACAATATATATATATATATATAGGAATAAAAGAAAGTATTTTTAGGAGAAGGGAACAATATAATCATGGAAATTAAGACGAAAGAAAATGACGATTTAATTTGCTTTTAAATTTTTGTTGATCAGAGTTGACTGAGAAGCAAGAAGTCTGAATAGAATTCTACAAGCGAGAATGCGGAAGTCAAAACTGTTAGAATAGACTTTACAGTTACATTTAGTCAATTCAAATGTAAGGTGATAAAACCATGCCAACAAAAATCTAGACAGCTACTTTATAGAGGTTACATTATTAAGACATGTTTAGCAACTCACTGAGACGTCTATTAGAAATATTCTTGACTGACTCCACAGAAACTTGACTTATAGTTCTTAAACTACTAGTCTAGTTTCTGTGGAGTCAGTCAAGAGTATTTCTAATAGACGTCTCAGTGAGTTGCTAAACATGTCTTAATAATGTAAGGCATTATTAACCACTCATTCGAGATTTCTATTTATTAGTAAGTATGATTATTTATTTATTAGTATTCATCCCACATCTTTCTATCAAGTTCGCCAAAGATTTTTTTTACGTTTCGATTAACCTTTAGTTTTTCTGTTTCTTTCCTTTTCCTGGTAATTTTAGTCGGACGGTCAACTCTTGAGGTGTTGGTACATCAAAAGCATTATATTTTAGTTGCATCGGTTTCAGTAGTCAACGTTTTTATTAATTGATTGCAATGCCACTGTTTTCCCGCTTCTCATTTTTTCTATACATATCAACTTTTTTAATTTTCCTTACATTATTATGCTGCCTTTCCACATTCCTTTTAAATTTATATACGCTGAAAAACATTTTTTGTCAATTTTGAAAAGTTTAATGTTTTTTAATGCGTTTTTGTTCTTTTTTATCTGGTAACAACTTGCCGAACAACAATTAAATATTTCTTGAAAACATCAGTTCTGCCAGTGACATGCTTGACGGTGTATTAGATTTTGGCGTTATCTAGTATATTCTTCTGTGCTTTTGTAGTGTTTCTTTACTCGTATTTTCATTACTTTTTTTCTTTGCTTTCTTATAAGTACCCACAATTCGTGCAGCTTGTCCGTTAGACCTTGGATGATAAGGCGGAGTAGTAATATGTTCTATCGAGGACCTTTTAGGAAGTTCGTAGTCAGTAAATTGTGTACAGCTATCTAAGGCTATGACATCTGGTAGGCCATATCTTGCAAACAATTTGTGTAAATAATATACTCTAATGGTATACGTTGTCTGTTTTTTTTTGTTTTTTTGTTTGTTTGTTTTTTTTGTACTTAAACATTTCAGGTCACTTAGTAAAGTCATCCGCTATCACGATACAATGTAAATTGTTTATTGGATGATTCGAATTGTTTGTACAACTTTGACCACGGAGTTGTTATTTCGTAGTAGTTGATTTTTCTAACAGAGTAGCAAAAATGCAGATTTTTATTACTTTTTGATTAAATTTTAATCTTGATGCATTTTGGTCCAGTTTACACAGCATTTCGTAAGATATTTCATCATTGAAATTCCCGGATATCCACTATAAAATTCATTTAATCAGCTTTTGTAATGCGCTATGTATTACTACTCTTCCTACAAATATTAATACTCCGTCACATAGTAAGTAAACGTTCAAGTATGAGTTGCGGTTTTCCTTGCTTTTAGTAGCTGTGGTTTCTTATTTCCGCCACAAACATTTTTGTTCTGTTTTATTTTTATTTATTTAAGGATAACTTTGTAATTACAATTTCACTTTTTAATACAGCAATAACAGTATCCTCAAATATTTCAGTAATTTTTCATATCAATCTTGATAACTCATACGCATGTCCTGATTTTGGGCGGTTGGCAGGCAATCCTGAAATTTAATCTAAGAAGATGATACCTCAATGTTTTAATCTATTTTTTAGAACAAAAAATTAACAAAAGAGATCTGTGGTTTGTCTTTCGTATATAAATTTCTGAGTTCTTCTTACTGTAAATGTAACTTCTGACGCTTCTATTTCGATCTGTTTGTAATTTTTTTTGTTTTTGCTTTTAGTAGCGAAAGCGAAGCATGTGCGGCTGTTTTCATTGTAACATCACCATATTTATCTAACATTATTGCTTCTCTGTCACAATAACTCGCATCTGAACCCAATACGATTTCTGATGTTGGATCATAGTGAAATCCGACACAAGTATTTTTTCATTTCTTCAAACGCCTTCTGACACTTTTCAGTTCAGTTGCACTTAATGCCTTTTTAAGCAAATTTTTCAGTAAAGCTATCAAATTCTGCATATTAGGTATTTAAATTAGACAATAGTTTATTTGTAACCTAGCAACGTCACGTTTTTGGAAAAGGCATAATTTTAATTGTAATTGCTATCAACAGGTCTTGTTTATAGCCATTTAAGTCTTTGACTTTTCCTAGGTATTTGATTTTAGAAAAAAACAATTCGCGTTCTTTCTCCTGATTTGAACCCGTACTCTCTTATTTTTTAAACATTGTTTTTACATGCCCGATCTGTTGTACCGTGTCACCACTTTTTTATATAATTCAGATAAGCAACAGCAAAATCACAAACTGCAAACATGGTACCCATAGCTTGCTGGAATATAACCCGGGCCACTTTTATAGCAAAAGGAAGTTGATTGAACCCTTGTACGTGTTTATAGTTGTTAACTCAGAATATTCTTCATCGATCTGAATTTGTAAATCTCCAGCTTCGAAAATACTTTGTGCTGTTTAACTTTGCAAAACTTTTCTCTAGGTATTCTAATGGGTAGTTATGAGGTTCTAAATAATTGTTTACCCTTGCTTAAAAATTAACATAAACAAGATTTTTTTTATTTTTTTTTACATACACTCTAATACACTCTAAGGAAGAGCCGTTTTGAAAAGTTAGTCTTTTCAATTACATCTATTTGTTTAAGTCTGTCTAATTTATCGTTAACTTGATCCAATTCTGCGAATGCTAAATTAAGTTTCCTTTTTAACACTCAGGTCGAGCCGTTTCTCACTTTAACTTTCTCTTTGAATTCAAAACACTAACTCATCCAACAGACAATCTTGAAAACATTTTTAAAATTTTTCCTTTAAACTTTCCACGTGTTTTTTTTTAACCCGGTCGGTTGTCTATTTACATTTTATAAATAGACATTTTTAGGTAAATCCCACACTTCAAATAATTTCATCCCGTCAATACCAAATAAGTTTGTTGTATTTTACCAGACGAGCTTGACCTTTTACACATATATTACGTAATGACACATTAGAAGCCATTTCGCTATTAAAAAATAATTTCACACATGATACGCTACGTGCAACTTTGCAATTAATTTTAAAAATATATTTTCCGTATGATTTCCATATGGCTTCATTAATTATAAGGAAATCACTACCAGTGTATATTTGCATTTTTACATCCACGTTATTAATTTTCAAATACAAAATCTTTCTTTGGTTTTCTGTGATTATTTTTGTTGGAATATTGTGTGCAAATATTTTTACAATATTCTCTTGCTTTAGTTTTACATAGTGACATTTTATTTACTACTTTTCTACAATTTCAGTATTTTAAATTCTTAAAGAGACAATCGTTTCTGAGATGTACCGTACCACATCCAAAACATGGATATTTTCCCCATATTTTTCTTTAGCGTGTATGTATGCACATTTTTCCTGAGTATGTTCAAACATTGTGTCTCGGATCTAGAATTCTCTGACATTCGTCTGATATTTTTGTAGTGTAGTTTAAGGTTTTTTAGAATTCTCGCCTCTATTTTTGGGTCAATGTTTTGCCGTTGTTGCTTGAATGAAAATTAACCTTTTAAGCATATCCAATATCAGTTTAATCTGAATCATTCACTCGTCTTTTTAACGGTACGACAATAGGTGACAAAATATTCGTCTTCTTTTTTTCCCAAATCCATATATTTGCAACGAGAATTGAATAACGAACTTTTCTCGTTAAGAATTTTATTTAGAATATTTACTGTTTCTTTAAAAACCTCCTCCTATTTTTATTATTGGTTGTACATAATTACTACTTCACATCAAACATTTTGTTTTTCTCGTTTTCTCAATCGCTGCATTCTTCTTTGAACATTATCTCGTATCTTCTAAAATAAGAAAAAAGATAATTCCATCATATGAATTATATTTATATATGGTTTCTGTCATCGCACCAGAAGTGAAAGAACTGGTGGATTGTCCCGTATTCTTTAGCATATCACTCAATAAATCCGAGGCCTTAACTAATAAAATAACAAGTTCTAGGAAAAAATTAACTTTATTTATCAACATAGTTTCCTTCTAGAGTGATATGCTGATTTTAACGCTTCTCTAACAATTCAATACCTTCTTAGTATAACAATTTGTTGTTGGCTTCAAAATACGTCTCGATTTCCGGTATCACTTCTTTATTGGAGCCAAATCCCTTTCCCTGGATCCTTCTTTTGAGATCTGAAAACAGTCAATAGTCGCTGGGAGCCATATCTGGAGAATAGGGCGGATGTGGAAGCAATTCGAAATACACTTCATGTACTTTTTCTATCGTTGCGATCGACTTGTGACACGGTGCGTTGTCTTGGCGAAAGATCACATTTATCTTGGTCATTTGTGTCATTGGACAATTTCTTCCTTCAAACGTACCAACAATATTCGCTATTTATGTTTCTTCCTTTCATATGTCATACATAACACCACATACATTCTGTTCCACTTAAAATAAAATTCAACTTCATAAACTGCTAAAAGTATAGCCGAAATCGCTCGGATAAACAAAAGATTTGGACAACTTTTATATATATTAAACGTAATTATAAGGGGTGTAATTGTGTAAATTTTAAAACTTTCTGTTGACGAGGGCATTGAAAAAAACGGATGAGGAAAATATAAATACATATGTATATATGCATTTATGTAAAATAATAATAAAATAAAAGATTTTTGCCTTTTTTGCTTTTATCAGAATATTCTAAACGTACATTGTGTTTGCTTTTAGCTAAGGTCTGAATAAATGTAATTCTACTGCTTTCAATAATTATATTATTCTAAAGTTAGAAGATAATCTAAATTGAATGTATTTATGAATATTGTCTACTATACTAGAGGGTGGTTAGAATTTTGTGAACGTATTTGTGATTGCAAGGACATTAATACGGTTAAAGGTTTACGTCAAGAAACTTGATCACTTGAGGATTAGTGGTGGTAGTGATTTTCAGTTCGTGTACTTTTAAAAACTAAATCAAGATTCTTTATAATCGGTCAGTTTGTTCCGGGCTTGTTTTCCGTGGGAGGATTAATCTATCGTCTCTCGATAAGCCGATATTTTATTTTTATCTTGGAGATATACCTAAGTTTCCATAATAACAAAATGTATATGAATTCATAGGCCTCTCAAGAATCAAACGCTCACATAGAAATACAGAAATCTGAAGTGATTTGTTCTTTACTGTCAACTGTTGTGACACTGAGTAGATTTTTGTGCATGTTTAATAATATTGAAGCCGTGGTCGCTAATTGGGCAGCAAATTTAGCTAAGTTTAAAGCATCAGATAATAATATTTAATTAATAGACGAATAAATTTTCCAAATATCAAAACTGTATGAAGGTGCGTTTATATTTATTTTTTATTTTCGTGAACAATTCAGTAGATTCAGCCGTGTTTCTCTACTAGTTCAGACGTAAACATTTTCCGTGTACTTGCACCTTTTTTTCAGTATGATTTTACTAATGGTACAAATATAGATCTAGAGAAGGGATAAATAATCGGTGTTGTGATTTGTTTATGAAATTTTCGTTATGACCTTTGGCAGTGATAATTCAGGTACTTTCCCAAAGGGAAAATTCTGAGATTGCTTACTGAAAACTGCTTTGTTCAAACACTAGACAGGTCATATGTTCAAATTTAAATTTGTTTACATAATTCGAAAACATTAGAAAATGAAACGTTAGGGAAATATTTCTGACGATTCTGCACTTAAATGTATATAAAGTAATTAGTATTTGAATTCATCAAAATGTTTCATATATATATATATATATATATATATATATATATATATATTCTTATATATATAGATGTTACGTTAAAAACGCATTTTAAAAAAGAAAAAGTAGAGAAAACATATTCAATAATAAAGGATTCTACACGAAGCTACGTGTACAAAAAGATATCACACGGTTGAAACCCGGGAAGCTTGGTACTGAATACTTAATCATTGAGTATATATATTTATATTTGTCTGTGTGCAGGTATATATATATATATATATATATATATATATATATATATATATATATATATATGTGTGTGTATGTGTGTGTGTGTGTGTGTAATACAGATAATATGTGCGTATATATATATATATATATATATGAATCTGCATATATATATGTGCCTGTATGCATATGTGTTTGTATATATATATATATATATATATATATAGACAGGGAATTGAAGAATATTTTACATGAATGAATATGTGTCTATATATACCTATATATATTTAAATCACTTATACGTTTTGAATTTCTGTTTGATTTCGAGTGAATCGATTAATATTTATACACGCACACGCATGCACATACACACACACACACACACACATATATATATATATATTTGTGTGTGCATTTATGTACATATATATATATATAAATATGCTTGTATGTATGAGCTTATATATATGCATATAGAAACACGTCTCTCTATATATGAGTCTGTATATATATATATGTATATTTGTATGTGTGAGTGTACATGTATACATATATATATTAGTTTATATGTATATATATATGCTTGTGTGTATGCGCTTGTGTATATATATATATAAACACGTCTCGATATATTTGAGGCTGTATATATATGTATATTTGTATGTGTGAGTGTACATCTTTATATATATATATATATATATATATATATATATATATATATATATTATATATATATGCACAATATTTTATAGAAAAATATATGTTTTAAACGTTCTGATGATTATCTTTTAAGCCTTTTGATGATTTTCTCATGGTGTCGAATGTGTCGTTTGATGCCAGGTGGAACCTCGTAAAAATTCTTGGATGAAGTAGGTTGCCAGTTCTTTTGACCCCGCTTCTCTGTTAGAAGCGTTTGAGAAATTTGAGAAACACGCGAAATTTTTTTGCGTTGCTACCAATTTAAAATTTCGAATGAACTTTGCCTCACATGCACAAAACTGTGAAATCGATTTAAACGTCAAGTTTCGAGCGTAACTATTGTGTTTAAATACATTAATGTTAACCATGGCTTCTACAAGTTTTATTCGTTTTTCTTATAATTGGAGTGGTAGAGTGTTAACTTACTCTCGAACCAAAACTTGTACATGTTTTTTTCTCAGTGTAAACATTATCTTGTCTGGTTTTATCGAATATTCTTCTATCAACAACACTCAACTCTATAAGTGTGCATTAAAGTACTACGATTAAACACCTGCCGTCAAAATCTGACGGCAATATATATATATATATATATATATATATATATATATATATATATATATATATCAATATCAATATGCCGTCTAAAATGAAGGTAGCATATGTATTAATGTACCTAATATTGTGTACCCTACCTTTAGACAAAAAAGAAAAAAATTATTTAAAACCCTAAGCATGACAGTAGAATATATATCTATAAAGGAACCATGTTTCCTTTGTCTTCAAGAAAAAATGTAAATCCTTAAATATATGAATAGTAACAAGCTTTTAAACCAGAGGCATGAAACCACAGTAAACTGCAAGCACATTAAAGAACTAACCTTACAATCATGCTAAAAATTCTACAAAAACCAGAACTAGGAACCACTAGAAATTTTTCTAAAAAATTAGAAATTCTATAGAAAAAATCGAATTACTAAATTTTAATCGAATTTACTAAGTTTTAACATTTATAATTAGATTAGAGATTTTTCTAAAAAATTAAAAATTCTTTTGAAAAAATCGATTTACTAAATTCTAAAATAAGCTTTAATATCCATAATTAGATTAATTATAAAAGCTGTCCTTAATACACACATTAAACTTCAATTATTACCTTAAATACAAACACAACTATTACCTATTCACCTATTACTTTAAATACAAACATTCAATCCTTCCTCCTACATAGAATTCTACTTATTACGCACTTATTACCTGCTTACCTATTAGGATCTATAACCAATCTACTACAAAATATGATGGCATCCTACTGCGGGAAAATCTTCTGCAGAGTTAGTCATGTCTCTTTATACGATATATGATCGCATTAGTGTGTATCACGTATGGAACTGACTGACCGTGCTCTCCAGATTTAAACCCATATAAGAATGTTTGGGGATTGACGATAAATGACGTTTAAAAATAGGGATTGCAATTTGAAAATGTGGATGTTCTTGGTGCTGCAGTTCATGCATCGTGGGCAAGCATCCCAAGCATCACATGTAGAAAATATTAATGACTATGCCAAAGCGAATTTTGGAAGTAATTCACAAAAATAAAGGATATACTGAATATTAAATTGTCGTCGTGATTTATTTGTTTTGTATTTTTTTTTATTTCTATTTACACGGTCTTATCATTATGACCAAAGAAAGAAATACTATTTATATGTTTGCTTACATTAATCAATTGAAACCTTAAAATGTTCATCTCTTTGCTGATAAACTACATTGTCTAATTAAATGTAAATATTTTGCAAATATATTTCGATTAAATTAACAAAATTTTATGTTTTCAACATTTTGTATCTCGTCTTAAGATTTTGACGAGGAGTTTATTTGTATATTAGGACCTTGAATATATTCTTGCTGATTTTCCTTGAAATGTAATGTTGTACTTACTAAAAATAGTCCGAAAAATGTTACTGAAAGTATTGTCCATCGTTATCGAATACTTTTCGAAATACTTTTCGGAAAAACGACATGTCATTAGAGGCTAACTACGATTAGACCCGTTTTTTGGCATCTTCATAAGAATGTAAGAGCGGCTCAGCCGGACCATGTGCCATCGATGTGAACGAATCGGACGGAGCAGTGCCTGGTGAAGACAGCGGGAGTGTAGGACTTCTCATTTCAGGGTTTCCAAGTAGGTTTTTTTACCCGTTTTGCAACATGTGGCCCAGCGTTGTCAATTTGCAAAATCACTTTATCACGTCTATGCACATGTAGCGGCTGTTTTTTTTTTTTTCAATTCCCAGCTCAAATGCATCAAACATCGTCGATTGTGCTTTGGTTTGTGTTGCTCATAATTAACTACATCAAGTTGATTCCACCAAATGCTGAATAGAATCTTCGAACCATGGATATCCTATTTTGCCGCCAATGTTGATGCATGGTCGAATGTTGATGTATTGTCAGGATCTTCTGTGCTTAGGGTCATTTTAGTTTATCCACTTTTCATTGCCGGTCAGGATCTTCTTCTTCTTCTTCTATGTGCCCTGTCCCTTCAGGACGTAGGCGATCATGGATCTCCACGTCTCCCTATCCCTTGTGGCTCTTAGTATGTTTACTCCTGTTGCTTCTGGCAACCCCCGTTCCGTCATCCACCTGATCAGACTCTGCAGATATGTTATCCGCTGCCTTCCTCTGTCTCTCCTTCCTTCTATCTGACCAGTCAGTATCAGGTTCTCCAGGCTCTCCTTCCTCATTGCATGTCCCAGGAACTTCAGTTGTCTCTTCCTGATGCTCAGCATCAATTTCCTTTTTGTTGTCATTCTTTCTAACACTTCGTCGTTGCTTGTATGCTCAGTCCACGATATCCGTAGCATCCTTCTGTAGAACCACATTTCGGCCGCTTACAGTTTTTTCCTCATTTTCGATGATATTGTCCAGCATTCACAGCCGTACTGAAGAACTGACATCACGTAGCAGTCTAGCACTCTTTTCTTCGTTTCTATTGAGATCTTCCTGTGTGTTAGTATTTTGCTCATCTTCTGGAACGCGTCCTTTGCCATGCCAATTCGCCTTCGGATCTCCGTGTCGCACTTTCCATCTCCTGTTAGAACACTTCCTAGGTACTTAAATTCTTGGACTTGTTTGATTCTGTTATCCCCCACCTGTATTTGGCATTTTGGGTTGTATCTTTTGCTGATGACCATGCACTCAGTTTTCTTAAAGTTTATTTGTAGTCCCTTCTTGTCACTCTCCACTGCTACTTTCTGTATGAGATCTTGCAGTTTCATTTCCGTGTCCGCAATCAGTACTGTATCGTCCGCGTACCTTATGTTGTTCAGGTTGTGGCCTGCAATAATAAATCCTGGTGTGTCATCTAGGGTCCTCAAAATATTCTCGCTGTATAGGTTGAACAAATCCGGTGAAAAGACACATCCTTGTCTTACGCCTTTTTCTATCTTTGTGTATCTACTGAGGTCGTTACCTGTCCGTATGCAGGCCGTTTGCTGCCAGTAGAGATTCTTGATTATTCTTATATCTTTGCCGAAAATGTCGAGGTTGCCTATCATTTCCATCAATTCTTTGTGTCGTATTTTGTCGAATGCTTTCGCGTAATCAATGAAGCATAGGTACAAGTCTTTCTTCATTTGTAATGCCCTTTCAGAGAGCATCCTAATCATGAATATGGCGTTCCTTGTTCCAGTGTCTTTGACGAACCCGCACTGTTCCTGCCCTATCTCTGGCCTGATTCTGCTTCTCGCTCTATTCATCAGTTTTGTGATGTGACTCATTAAGCTGATAGTTCTGTGTAGTTCACACTCGTTTGGACCTGGTTTCTTCGGCAGTGCTAGCAATATCGACTTGCATAGGTCGTCTGGTATTATTCCGCTGCTATAAATTTCGTTTATTATGTCGGAAATCTTTTCTATGCCATATTCTTCTAAGGCTGTCAGCAGCTCTATCACTATGCCATCTGGGCCAGGTGCTTTATTTCTGTTCATTTTGGCCATTGCAGCTTCCACTTCGGATTTTAGTATTTCCGGTCCATCCATCTCCTTGTGTATTCTCGGTTGTTCTCTCTTGTCGCCAAAGAGATCCTTTATGTATTCTTCCCATCGCTGGAGTATTTCCTCTTTCTCTACTATGATTGTCCCTTCCTTGGATTTTATGCATCCTGTTGAGGAACAGGTTTTTTGTCCTGTCAGTTCTCTTATCTCTTTATGCATTTCTGCTTTGTTGTTCCTGCTCAGTCTCTCTACTTCTGCACATTTGTTGTTGAGCCATTCCTCTTTGGCTTGTCTGCATTTGTTCCTTATCTCCCTGTGAAGTTTTTTGTACTCTGCTCCGTGTCTTGGCGTTATTTTTTGTCTCCTTTGCATCATGTGGAGGATCTCTTCGGTCATCCACTCATTTTTTCTTCTGCGTCTGATTTCCTTTGGGGCTATGTTGTTCGCTGAGGTCACCATTGCTTCTTTTAGTGACTCCCATTTTGAATATCCTTTTCCAATTTGTTCTTCATATTTCTTTTTTACGCTGTTATTATATTCTTTCTGCAGGGTGAGATCATCCTCTAGTGTGTCGTATTGCAGTCTTGGTGTTATGCTGGGTTTCTTCAGTCTTCGGAGTTTCACTTTTAGTTTGCAGATGACTGGGACGTGGTTACTTCCGCAGTCAGCACCTGGGTACGTTTTGCATTGGACTTCTGCGTTCCTGAATCTCTTGTTTATAGTTATATAATCTATTTGGTTCTTCGTGTCCCCTCCTGGGCTTCTCCATGTCCATAAACGTCGTGGGTGTTCTTGGAACCAGGTGTTAGAAATGACCTGGTCATTGGCTGAGCACCATTGGATCCATTTTTCTCCTCTTTCGTTGCGCTCTCCTAGACCGAAGTTGCCGTTCGTGTCTCCTTCTCTATCTTTACCTACTTTTGCATTTAAATCCCCCATTATTATCCTGACTTCTTGGCTTTTGCACTGAGCCTTAGCACTGTCCAGTATTGAATAGAATGATTCTATTTCGTCCTCTGAGCTTTGAGTTGTTGGCGCATAGACTACTATAATAGCTATATTGAGGGGCCTTCCCCGCAGTTTAACCAAGAGGACTCTCTCTGACAGTTGCCAGTATCCAAGTATACATCTCTTAACTTGTTTGTTTAGTATTAAAGCGACCCCTTTTTCGTGTTTTTTTCCTCCTGCATACATTATCCTGTGGGTGTCGCTGCTGAAATCTCCGTTATTAGGCCATCTTGTTTCACATATTCCTAGGATGCTGATATTCAGTCTGTTCATCTCCTGTTTGACATTCTCTAGTTGTCCACAGTTCAGTGTCCTGACGTTCCATGTTCCTATAGTGAGTTTGTCTTTGATTCGCACAGTTGCAGGATAACGGTCCAGCGACACCTGTTGCTCATGTCGTTCTTTCCCGGGCGAGGGACAAATTTTGGAGAAAAATGTTCAGGATACGATGCAAAATAACTTTTATTTTCTGCCATTGAAGTAGCTGTTCACACGTGACATGACACCGTTCCGCGTCTCCTGGCTCCAAACCGTACGATACCCAATATCCTTGATTTTAAGTACTTCCTAATGCTTTCAAACGCTTCAAATCTGCCGAGTGATTAACTCTTAATGATTCTACAAGTTCAGCTTGCGTCTGACGTAAGTCTTTAAGAAGTAATGCCTCCAATTCTTCTTCACGCTTTTTAGGGGCTCCAGAGCTCTCTTTATTTTAATATTAAAATCATTATTTTTGAGGCGTCTAAACCAATCTCTGCATGTTGTTTTAGACAGAACATGGTCACTGTAAATCTTAAGCGTTCCGTGAGTTTCAGCTGCCGATTTCTTTTGAATAACGAAGTGCAGTAAATTTCCTTTATTTAGCAAGAAATCCGACATGTTCAGCGCTTTGACAACCAAAGCTGTTTACACTATGGCGAAATGATATACACTGAATTTCAAGCTTCCTTATAGTATTTTCTCATAGTACTTTCTTATAAATGCGTTACCATCCGAAACTACTAGCATGCAGTTCTGGGAACTCCATCTTTTGGGAAAAAGTGTGAATCTATTCAAGGTCTTAAAATTGTGGGCCTATACCAAAAATATAAACCAATTTACACGAAAATAAAAAACATTGTCGGTATGAAATATCTTATTGAAGTTTATAAGCCGTGAAACAAAATAAACAAACCAAACGTAGGTCGACAAAAAGCACAATTATAGGCAGATGATACAAAAATCAGGAAACTACAGAAAATTAAATATATAGTAAATGTTTTAACAAAAGACGAAAAGTGTGACACTGAGATTCGAGGGCGAATCGACATGACCAAGGATGCATTCGAAAAGATGAGTAGAATTTTGAGAGACAGGAAAATTTCGTTGGAAACAAAGAAGAGACTTTTGGATTGTTATGTGATGTCAGTACTCCAATATGGCAGTGAACGCTGGACAATCTCATCAAAGATGAAGGAGACCCTTGAATAAACAGAAACGTGATTCTACAGAAGGATGATGAGGATACCATGGACTGAACATTTCATCAATAATGAGGATTTGAAGAGGATGGAAACAAAAATGAAAATAGTAAAAAACATCAGGGAAATACAGCTAATGTTACTGGGGCATATAATGAGAAAGTAAAGCTTGGAAAATTTGATATTCACAATTTAGATAGACAGAATAAGAGACAGGCGTGCTAAAAGCTACTAGATATGAAAAGCTGTGGAGGACAATGATCATCTATGTCCTGAAGAGATACGGCACATAGAAAAAGAAAAAAATAATCTTTGCATGTTGTTTTGAACAGGGCATAGTCCTGTAAGTCTCAACAAGAATTCTGTGTGCTTCAGCTGCGGATTTCTTTTGAACACAATAGTGAAGTAAAATTTCCTGCAAATACACTTCCTTGGCACAAAACTCGACCTGTTTAACGCAATAAAATACGATGTTGTTTGCACTGATTTTCAATCTTGCCTATAGTATTTCCTTATAGATGCGTTACTATCTCAGTCTACATATATGCATTTCTGAAAACGCTATCTCTTGGAAAAAGCGGGAACTTGTTCTCGGTCCTAATACGAATACTCAACGGTCTTTATAATAATAAAAAAGATATATGTATATGTTCTTCACCACTCGACGATATAATTATTACAAAAACAACATAAAATAAAATAAAATAATAAGATATTGTTAAAGAGCAAATATGTGGCAAAAGCTTTCATAACTAATACTACAGATTAATAACAGGTACAAAAGAGAATGAACTGAACTGACGCTATCGCGCTAATGTCTCACAGCAGCGTGACAGAAGGGATATATATATATATATATATATATATATATATATATATATATTAAATAAGTTTAATCCAAAAGGAAAAGCAGGAAAGTAAATCCCAAAGACCTAATTAATATTAATATTTTAATATTAAAAATGATACAGGTAGAGAGCTCAATGTAATTTAAATTACAGTGCCAATTATATAATAAAATAAATTTCGATGTTTAAAACTGTTGAACAATCATTTCATGAAACACGAAATCCCTAAAATCTAAATCTCTCTTAGGGATTTCATTTTGAAATGATCACTCAACAGTTTTGAGCATCGAAATTTATTATATATATATATATATATATATATATATATATATATATATATATATCTCTTCTGTCATGCTGCGGTGAGACAATATTTATTTTTATTCTTGAGTCATAAATCAGTCGGCCATGTTATATAATTGAATTTCGCAAGATTCCGGACAATGCAATATATTGATGAAACAAGAGAAGCTTTGCATTTGAGATTTGAACTGGCTTCACTATACAAACATTCATTTGACTGACTGAAACTTATAACTTTTCTGAAAAGAAATTGCACAGGTACTTAAAATAGATAAATAATAATTTCGTATTTTATTTTAATCGGCAGTTTTATATTTGATTTTCATTTTTCATTTTTTTAATGGCGTTCAAATGTCAATAAATAAATGAAACTCCTAAATCTTTCGCAGCAATCTCAGACTAACAATTGTTAAAAACAGAAATGACATTGATATTTAATTAGTATATGTCAGTTTTCAAGTATGGAGCACCAAATAAGAATTGATCTAATGGAATGAAAATGGGCGATATGAAAAATAGAAAAATAAAGTGTGAAATCTCAGCTAAAACTCTTCATAAAGATTGGTCAAAGAGTTTGAATCAAACGTATAAGTAATGATGCCTATGAGTGGCTTTTTATCAATAGCTTAAAGGAAGCATCCTTGACAACATAGATATGAACAAACTGATAGATAGAGTATGTATTAATTTAGTATATGGAGATAATAATGTAGATAGATAGATAGATAGATAGATAGATAGATAGATAGATAGATAGATAATTTACAAGCTTAGATAGATAGATAGATAGATAGATAGATAGATAGATAGATAGATAGATAGATAGATAGATAGATAGATAGCAAATTCAGATGAATATGGTCATAATCATAAAGATAGATACAAATCATCATCTTCTATGAATATTTTCAGGGTAAACTCAGGTGATAACATTCTCTGTTTTTGTCAAAATATATTTATACATAAAGTATATTATTTATAATTTTGCGCATAAATTTTGTTTAAACAGTTGCAGCATATTTGTCCATATTTCTGTGATTAGTTATTGTAACTATTTAAACTATTTAACATTGGAGGAAGTAACTCAATGACATGATCTTAAATGGTTGTTAGTTCAATACTTTGACTACAGCAACGTTGAAAAAATCGGAATTACTAAATGGAGATCACTGAAACTGAGATAAACTAAAATCATAGCATGTGGAACTAGAACAATCTATTTCAATGAACGAAATAAATCGTTCGGTTTTGAAATTTTAGCGTATATCACCTGAAGAACGCCAGAGCATACAGCCCAAATGTCTTGAATATGTCAATAAAGATAAGAACTATTGTTAGAACAATGAACAATTGAAAGGTTGTAAAATTGCAGAAATAATTAAATCGAATTTTTATATGAATATATATATATATATATATATATATATATATATATATATATATCACTGAATAGAGAAAAAAATGAAACATTTTCTTTACTAACGCGTTTCATCCCGTGAGTGATTTATCGTGTTAAAAGTATTTCCCCTGACGATATCACACAAAGGAAGAAATGTGCCGGTAAATAAATGTTTTCCTTTTATATTCATTCACATTGTTCTTTTTACATATATATTTTATTCATATCTGATTCTTTTTACATGTATAAATTATTATCTTTTTAAGTAAATAAAATATATCCATATTTTACATCATTTCATGAAAAAATCCAAATATCATTATATTCAAATCAAAGCCTGTTGTTTCCTGTGAAATATGATCATATCTTAAATAATGTGATCAACAAAAAACTCGCAGCTGAAAAAAATGTATCTCCAGCAGCATTCTTTAAAAGGTTTGCATTTTCCTCGTGTGAAATGAAATTATTGCTCAACTTGTATATTTATTTTTTAATCCAAACACTATAGATAAAATATCTGAGGCAATTTTTAACTAATCTTCGAAAACCAAATCTATATTCTTGATCTCTGTACATTGTTGTAATTTGAAGTGATTTCTGTGTCCAGAAACGCACATATGTAGACTACTTAAAGTTAGTAGATATCAGAATCTTTGCGTAGAATATTCATGAATTCAAGGTTCATATCATAACTTTCCTCTGTGTTTTTAAGAAAATTGTTCATGACACCTAATGTGATGAACTGCATTCATTTATACTTAATTAAAATGCAAGCAGCAACGACACCTACATTGAGGCCATCGTAGAAATTCAGCATGTGGATTTAGTAAATAATAAAATATGAAAATACGTAAGTGTATAGATCATATTTGACACAGATATTGAGAAAATTGAACGGATAACAGATTGTGTTAGTAATATTTTCAAACAACGCCGAAAGTTTCTACAAAAATTATCATAAAACCCCGAGTTATATTCTTAAGCAGCTTCGTAAGATGAATACTTTCATATGGACTTCAAGCATGGCGCCAACATTTTCAGAAATATCTAAACTGTCAGCTTATACAACTGCATTCTCAGGTCAAAAGCTAAAAATGGTTCCGAGCGAATGAAGCCTGTAGATTATCGCATATTTATATATGTTTTTAAATAGCCTTGTCAGATAGGGAATGAGAATGTCATGCATGGCGCCATCAACGTTGAGAAATATCTAAACGGTCAGCTGTATACAAATGCTTTCTCAGATCATTGCTTAAAAATGACTTTTGGACGTATAAAACCAGTGAGGTCTCAGCGAGGGCCATCTTCCTTTAAACTGTAAACTGTCACTACCGAATCAAAATAAAAGTCCTATATCGACTAACAAAATATGCGTCACGTAAGGGCGGTCAACAGCTGAACTGGATACTTTATGAAAGTCGAAGAGAAAACAATGAGTTAATTCATTTCACACTACATTAAAAATAGATTAAGAAGAAAACTAATATCGATACTGGAAAGCGGCTAAACCAAAAAATTATATTTTCCTGAAAAGCAAGATAAAAATTTCAGCCAAGAATTTCAGCTGGCAAAATGAATGTCAAATTTTTCGTTATAAAGAAAATAGCTGATAGTACTGTTAATATATTTTTTCCTTTTCTTTTTTTGCTATTTAAGAAGATTCATAAATTCTATTAATTCTATAATGCTTAAAAATTATGTTATCTTTGGTAAAAAAAAATAGCTTGTTTGTTGGCTATTTGACAGAAAGTATTCAGAAGAACGCCAACAGGTCGATATACAAGTATAATTCCTAGTGGATTCCAATTTTGGCTCGAATTTTCAATAGAGCTACCTTAATGTAACATTAATTTCTATGATAACAGTTTCTTTTCTCGCACTTCTTAATGGTGGAACTCACTTCCAGTTCCAAGATTTCCAGCCAAAATGTGTAAAAATTTAAACGCAATGTCAATCGCTATCTACATTCACCCTTATTAATTTCCTTTTGTTTTCTTTAATAATTTTCCTGTTTTTTAATTATTTTTTACGCAGTAACCCCTTAGTTCTCTTGCTTGGGGCGAACCTAATTAAAAGATAGTCTATATCTTGTAAAGCCACGTTAGATTTTAATGTACATCGGCTTGTATATTCGGTAAAATATACGCATGCATAAAATGAACCTACGAAAGTAAAGCCTCGTATATATTTTCAAAGGAACTATTATATAATTTCTTTTTATCTGCTGTATCTCTTCAGAACGTAAGCGATAACTCTTCTTCATAACTGTCTTTAGTTTTTCTCAGTAACTTTTGTCGCTTTACCATCGATGCGTACCTGTATTCTGCAATCCACTTACGTAAGATCATTATGTATTCTATTCATTTTTTTAATTTTTGGCTTTTCTTCCAGTCCCTTTTTCTTTCGTGAAAAGATTGTTCAGTATTTACTGCCTTACAGTGAGTGAGAAATTAAATAGCTATTAAACAGCCTTTCCTTTTTTCTATGAAAATTGTCCTATCCCTTATTTCTTTGATTATTTTTAAAGGTATTTTTTCTTCCGTTCGACTTCGATGTCTGTAACATACATTCCGCATCTGTTACTACGCTACACAGAGTGTTAATTTTATGCGCATGCATTATTTTAATCTATCCAACATATATCTCACATATTATGCTATCCATTTCGCTGATACAATCTTACAACTATATAAACAACAAAAAATTCACTTTTATATAGAGTTGTTTTTCAACAATAAAAGAAAATTTGATTAATACAAGTATTCCACAGGACCCACTGCATGTATCCAACAGGATGTTTATTGATTGGCTGATTTTGTTTAGTGGTATATCGAATTCTATGAGTGATTTAATGCAGAAATCTAAATATTTTGAAAATATTGTCATGGCTTCAACTAAATATATATTTGGACATAGAGGAAAAAACAAATAATAAAATATATTGTTGATCATTATGCTATAAAAGCTATCGTTGGTCATTTTGATTTAAATTGAATTATTAGTCATTTTACTCTAAAATATAGTTTGTAATTTTGCTATAAAATGTATTTTTAGTAATTGTTGTATCCTCGAGCTGAATGATATGTAGAAAAAATAGGTGCTTAATAAATTTATTCAGCACAGTATCCGGAGCTAACGAATATATACAAAAAATAAAGAACAATATGTTACAAAGAATTAACAAGACACAACTTTGAGCTAGAAAGAACGTTTGAGCGTCTTCTTTGTTGTTTTGCTCTAAAAGTTGAAAAGCCGATAAAATAAATCATTCCAAATATTAATCTGCTTTTGTAGCTTATTAAAACTACCCTTAAAATACATCCTCGAAGATTATTTTAGGCTATAAGTCAGTTCATTTGTTAGAGTGCTGAAGGGGTTCAAACTACTCTGCAGTAGTAATTCTACTTAAATCCTGTTGCTTGTCATTTTTCATTTAAAATTGTAATCTAGGTAAATTTTATTATACATTGTTGATAATTTCTACTATAAATATGCAATTTTTACCATAAATTGTTATTATTGGTAATTTTTATCATAATTAGGTATTGTTTGCAGTTTTTATTATAAATAAGTAATGTTGGCATTTTTATTATAAATAGGGATTATTGGTATATTATTTTATATAAAAATGCATTGCTGTTTTTTTTACTATAAAAATGTTTTTTCGCTTTCATAGTTTTTTGTTTGGGGCTCACAAATTGTTATATTTGGGAACCTAATATAAGTTACTGCTACGGATCAGGTTAAACCTGGGAACAGCAGGAATTAAGAGGTCGTTACACGCTCTTCAGATCTTCCAATCATCCAATCAGTAGCCTTTCTGTCGGATGTAGTTTATCATTATACCCAGAACTAGTAATATAATACTCGCTTTTTGGCCCTACACTCTGATCAATGCAAATGTTTCACAAGAATCACTCTTCGTTCCTAACTTTTTTCTGTTTTATTATAAACGATTCGCTTTTTCTGTTTTATTATAAACGATTCTCAGTTCATTACTAAATGTCAATGAAGATGATATCAGAATTTATCGCTAAACCTCCAAAAATTCTGATCACCAGAATCTGGCTGCTAACATCTGACCTAACCTAATTCTAAGAGTCAAATAGAAGAACACAGAGATATACTTTTCAGTGCAAAAATTCTGTTTGCTCATTAGGAATATTCATTGGCAGTGTCTGAGTCTTTTCTCCGAGGCAGTGTTTATTTTTTCAGACATTTCTCAATATTACGGTCAGCTGCAGTCGTTTGTCTAGAATAAGATTATCAAGAAGTGAACTACTTGACGAATAAACTATGTCGAAATTCGAAACCTAGCGCCTTACGATCAGAACGCGAACTCTCGAACCATGTCGCCATTTTGTAGTTTTTCTCTTATTCGGCTTTTAAGATGCAATCGGAAGAAGATAAAAGCAAAAATAGATAATCCAATATTAGCAAAGTAATCAAAGAAACAATTTTTCGAAGCAATGTACATTGACAACTTATCATAAAATGGCGTCTCTTTATTCTTTGAGCAACATTGCTAAATGAACATACAGATTTCTGAGTTTCTTTCAGTGGTTTGAACTACAAGTAAATTTCTTTTATGAGTCAATGAACACAATAAAGTCGTAAGAATAAAAATAAGCACAGGATGTCGAAGCCACAATGCCAGCATAGACAAAGGAAAATGAAATGAAAAAGTTAGCAACTACACAAAATACACATAGTAATCTGTGAAAAACAGAACCCACTGTAAATACAATAAAGTCTGATTCGTCTGGTTTCGCTCGGCTTCATTTCGAATTTATTTGATTTCAGTTTCAAATGCTTTCTACCTGGTCGGTTTGTCGGACTATCTGTTTGCGAGTCTCGTATGTTGCAATTGCTTGACTGACTGGATATTTGCTGGTGGAAGAAATTTCCAGCTGTCGAAAAGACGGGATTATGCTTTCTAGTAAATAAAAACAGAAGACAAAGAACAACAAAAAAGACGTTCAATCGTTATTTCTAGCTCAAAGATAGCAATGATAGAGAAAAACAGTAATCTTTTTCATATTTTCGATGAAAAATAGCTTTGTTTACAGGTTGTAATCACGTTTTCGAATTTGGTCCAGATTGAAAACAAAGTACGTTTGCTTATAATTTATATATAATTTTTTAAATTGTGGAAAGCTTATCAAGGAGTTTACAATGTTAGTATTCGAATCAAGGGACGAGTGTTCTAATCTTGTCATAGTCGATTTTGCAAGGAGGTGATTTCCTAATAATATCGATATGGAGAGATAATTCCAGCTTACGGGACTGTTGAGTGCCTGAACAGCATATCATGATTTGACACGAGTCTTGCGCTGACAAAACTATTCGGATGTCTTCGATGGTCGTGCTAGTCGAGGGAGCCACAATGTTTTAAGATTTCGGATTAGTTGGGTATTTTTATCAAATTGGAAACTCTGGGGTATAGATCACATCACATTAGGTGTTCTCCACCGGAAACTGTAACTAACGCCAGTTCAGCATAGTTGCAGTCTAGATCGCTGTTTCACTGAGTTTGTTACCATTCTTCGTGAGATTACCTTGCTATTCATTGGTCAGCCAGACATTTTTTTTTTATAAGCGTTTCACCCCGAGCAAGGCATGTCACTGCCACTACTGTGCAGGGGGCTACGTAGAGTGGAGAAAGGCTGATTAAATATAGGAAATGACAGAGGGTGGGTGATAGGCGGGTAAGGATACCGAGAATGAGGGTTGGGTAGATGAGAGTGTTGTGAGAATAGTTGGGAGTTAGTGTGATAGGAGGTGTCTATTGACCCTACATTTAAACACCTGGAGATTGTAACTGTCGGGAAAGCAGACTTGTGGAAGGGAGTTCCACAGGCGGGAAGCGCGAGAAAAGAAGCTGTTGGAGTAGAATTTACGGTTATATCTTATTTGTTTAACTGTAAAAGGGTGGGACCTAGTTGCTACACCATTTTAAATGTAGATACTTATATAACATATATCAGTATTTCATTTAAAATTATACATTTTCATAAATATAATTTCCATTTAGCAAAACAAGCGCATTTTCATGTCTCTCGTAAAATGCACACAAAGCTCTAAACGCGTTAAAAGCAGGTACCTGATGAAATATGCAGAGATGAAAATTGTGGACAAGCAGCCAACGCCAGCGGTTGCCAGGTTGGAACCAGGTTGGAACCAGGTTGGAACCGATAACTTTGCAGATACTTCATTCTATTTTCACAAGAATATCTGAATTATATATATATATATGGTTAAGTGCCATACATGATATACTCTTGGGCGATCATGTCTCGAAAGAGATATGACTGAAGATTTTCCTGTAGTACGTTGCCATTTCTTTTTGTGGTGGACAGGCCAATGCGAACCAACGATATAGAACCTAATCTATCATTGTATTTAACCCATACCTAGAAGAAAGAAACAGATAAATGCCTTATTCAAGAGTATTTAGTGAATGCAACGAATTCAACTGGAAATCGAGCTAGGCTCGAATTTATGTATATGTGTGTTTAAATTGTATATTTAGGCAGCAATATCCCTTTTTTGCAAGTTAGGTTAAAAATATACCTTTATTATGCCTCATTTATATACAAGCAGTAACCAAACATAAGCTAACTGTAACATAATAGTCGATAATACATATAAAAAAGATTAAAAGTAATGGAAACATTATTAATACTAAGAAAAAAACAGCACTCAATAATATCTTCTATATATAAACTCGACCACTATGTGCTGAGCTTGTTTGAAAAATAAAACATTCCTATGACTGTAGATATGTACATAAGTCAGTCAATACACTCATTTGATGGGAAATAAAATTTATCCTTAATAATGGCCAAAGTTATAGCCGAAAATGTTTGGATAAATATAATATGCGGACAATCTTTAAATAATTTACGAAATGAAAAGAAAGACATCATGAAATGACAAGAAAAATGATGTAGAAAACTTAACTACTGTGCCTTGTCTATCATTTTTAATTAAACTTGCATATATATATATAATTTTTAATTAAAGTACATTGCGACACGGAAGTGCTTAACAACATTTATTATACTGATATTTATTATATTTTTCTAAAAATAAATGCCAGAGAACTCGAAATCGTAAAACCTTCAGTTCTTTTTACCTCGATTTTTATATATGCTAGCAGTATAGCCCGGCGTTGGTCGGATGCAATGAAAGCTTTAAAACTAATCCATGAACTCTTTAGACGTTGGCACGAAAGATTAAAAAGCAACAGTTGTTTCCAGTTAAAGCGAAACAGCAGACTGAAAGAAAAATGAATGGATGTAAGGCAAATTTTGATTTCCTGGTATCGATATCAAATAAATGTTTTCGTCGTAAACTAAATTTTGAAGGCTAAATAAGTCCTGTGAGTAAAAGGTATCTTGGATGAGACTAAGAACTACAATTATACCTCACGTAGAGCCAGACTCGAAGCAAAATCTAAAATAAAAGGACTGAAAAAAATACAGACATACAGGCAGATAAACAGACACACACACAAAAAAAATCTTGCCTTTTATATATATACATTATCGATTTTCTAGACTATTGTAAGAACTGCAATCTTGAAACTTCTGAATATCGTTTTTTATGTCTTTGACTATGAGTGTATTAAATTTTATTAAAATCGGGCCACTCCTTCTATAACACGATTTTTTCGATTATCGATTTTCGATATTTATCAGGTGTACCTCGACACAAAACCTAGCTAAGAACATCGGCAGACGCTGTGTAAATTTTCAAGAAAATTGGTTCAGCCGTTTCGGAGCCTATATGTAACGGACGCACAGACACAGACACATACACATTGTTCCATTTGTAAATAAGTTTATATATATATATATATATATATATATATATATATATATTGAGGCAGCATATTATTTTTCATATACATATATTGTTAAATATCACAAACAATTAATGTCTATTATGTTTAATCACGAGCCGTTCTAAACATTGTATTTTGGCTTCAATTTCAGGTGAAAATAAAGACAAACATTTTGGATATTTTTTATTGTGCTTCTTCTAAGCTTTCAGCTCTCATGAGCTATCATCAGAGAGGTTACAGGGATGTGAACATAAAGTCATCCACCATCAAAGATGATATTATCATGTGTTGACATAAAACTTTGATATGCGACAATAACAGTTACCGAATAGCAGAAGTAAGTTGTAAATTTGTAATGTGGTTCTATGACATTACACCACGTGAAGACCCAAATGTTAACAACAGAACTATATGTCTAAATGGATTGTAATGTGTTTTGACTAGATTGAAATATAATTTTGTTAAATATGGTTTGCTTTCATTTAAATCAAAAGCAAACCACACTTAATTAAACTACATTTTAATCTCGTCACAACACATTACATCCCATTTAGACATATAGTTCTGTTGGTAACATTTCTGTCTTTCACGTGGTGTGACGTCATATAACCGAATGTTGAGAAAATAGACATGACTAACAGGAGCACCTGGCTAAATATGGCAACAGTATTCAACGCACACACGCACACACACAGACACACACACATATCTCTCTCTCTCTCTCTATATATATATATATATATATATATTGAGAGAGAAACGAAAAGAGTTGACATCCTCACAGAAATGTTGGAATACTGAAAATACTAGAAAGAGATATATGTCTTTTCTTTTAAGCTGTTAAAAACTGATATACAATTTTTCATATTTTTCCAAATTTGTAGCTTATTAATTGCAGTTAAGATTTCGTTTCATCTCGTAATTAACCGTCTTTTATGAATAGGCGAATCAAATGCGTTACTCATCGGCTAATTTGATAGGCTAAATGAATTCTCCTAGCTGCAAAATAAAAAAAAACAAAACAAACAAAAAAGAATACAAAACAAACATCGTACAAAAACAAAACGGAATTAATATTTCCCGGGTGAGGACGCTCTGGGAATTTGGCCATTCGATTCCGCTCTGATCAATGGCAAATGAAGAGAATCAGTGTTGCTCTGTCGATTCAGCACTCGAGAAATTAATTAAGAAATGGTTTGGTTTCAATTCTGCCAATACAAAGAATATTTATTTGGAGTCTACGCTGCTTAGAAAGCGTTTCCATAGAGCGGTTTACAGCTGCGTCTAATATTGCTCCCAAGTGCCTAGTAATATAATTACACTGTTAAGTCACAAGCTTCTGCGATAGAAGTTTTACAAGTATTGTCTTTTTTTCATTATGTTTGGACATTTTTAAAAACCTTTCTTTGATGCATGCTTCCTTGTTCTGTGTATATATTTTAGATTTGCTCTCAGTTGTTTGAAAGTTTTATAGACGCTACGTTTATTTGAAGCAAATCTGATCATGGCTCTCCGCAGACCTATTTCTCTAATATCAATGAATTAACATGAATTATTGAAAAACTAATGCTTTCCCCAAGATCTATTTATGATTTTGAACTCAACGTCATCTTTCACCTAGACTGGCTATCATCCAGACCTAGAGAGTTTAATCTATTCTACCATTTAATGTGTCCCGGTTATGACGATATATTACATCCAGTTATAAAGGTAGATTTAAGAAGCATGAAAACACCTCTTAATTGTTGTTCTTAGGTCCGAACTAACCCGAAGAACTAGAATCTGTTAAAATCTTGGCAGTGGGCAATGAATGAAGTCTCGATCAAAAATCAAAACGTTTTATACTAAAAAATTCTATCAATATACTTTTATTAAAAGATGCTAACAGTTCTTTTCATAGTAAAATTAACAGCAATGCATTTTTCTTAAAAAGCTTCCCAACAATAAATTTTCAGAACAATATGAACAGCACTACATTTTGTAGCAAAATGACAAACAATACTTTTTAATAGTCAACGGTAGACTTTGTAGCATAATGACTAAATGTTGTAGCATAATGCCAAAAAATATAAAACTAAAATGTATAAAAATACATTTTATCGTAAAATTCCCAATAATACATTTCAAAATAATTACCAACAATATATTTTATCAACTACAAACCACATATTAAAAAACACACACACATTTGTAGTGAAAGTATAAAATTATGTGCAAAATTATTAAAATTTTCAGAGAAAATATTAAAATTTCCGCATTAAATAAACTACTGAGGTTTATATAACGCTAAACAAAAACAATCAAGCAACCAAATTTGTTGTGCATTATTGACTTACATGGGTTTGCGCTATTAAAAGCACGCACAAGCACCCAAACACATTCACACAATGGACTGACTTTGAAATACCCACCTCCAAAAAAAAAGGCTGGACAACCCTTCCACTGAGCTGGGCAATAAAACTTATTAAAGGATTTTTTTTAACTTTTCAGAAAGTTTCAGTAATAATTAGAATAACATGTAAATATTTTCAAATATTTTATAAATATTTTGATGTTTCATTAAATAAAAAATATGCGCACACACAGAAACATGCATACATACACCTTATTTCAATGGACATGTTTGTTGGAACTACTAATTTCTTTTTTCTGTCAGGTAACAATCCTAATGTAACAAGAAATGAATGTGAACTGAAATGATTTGTCATTTGATGTTTCTTTTCTGTTTTCTTCTGCATTTAAGCCACATAATATATTTTCTAATAACGGTAGTATTTTAAATGAACAAAAACTAGAATTGTGATAGGTACCGGACTAATAATAATAACAATAATATGTATCTATACACACAGATCTTGAAGTGTAAATCTACAAAATAGAGACCATAAAGATATCGGTAATTCCGGTTGAAGTTAGAGCCCTCGGTTTGTTTGATAAAGGTTCCAATAGACTCATTGAAATGATCCCACTGAATCCATGCCCAAAAGAGATACAAAAGTATGGTCCGTACAAGTAACGCTGACACCAGATGAAAGCCTTTGTCTATAAAAAAGTGGGTGATTTTAGGTTGAGCCCGAGGAGGCGCACTGTATTGCTTTCAGGGTAACTAGCTAGATCCATGTAAATGGTGGGCTGGAGGAACTGTCTATGGTGGTTGATGTATAGCAGCTTCGTTTTCGAAGCATTAATTAATCAATGCTAGAAAATTTCGTAAAAGATGAAGGAAAGAGTGGAAGCAACAGAAATGTGACCATACAGAAAGATATTGTGGATACCGTGGACCTAAAAGGTGAGCAAAAATCAAGATTTTGGAGAGAATTGTGACAAAAAAGACATATATACTTAACATCAAGATAGAACAATTGAGCTTTCTGGGACACGTAAAGAGGAAGCGAACTTGGAGAATCTAATACTGACGGAGCGGATAGAGAGTCAATGAGACATGGAAAAATAGCGCTTGACTTGATGGATTTAAGCAAATTGATTCAAGAGAAATTTCAAGACGTAATACATTAAGAGGTACAAATTACATGAAGATATGGAGGGGGATAATCGCCTACATCCTGAACAAAACGGCATATAAAAAAGAACAAGATATAATTTTAAAGTTTGCCGTCTGATTACTGAAAACAGAGATAGTTAGAGACTGAGGTTACATCATTATAGCAACGGTTGATAATGCTAAAAAAGAAAACATTAGAAATTTTAAAGCATAATACCATTTCTTTTATCAAGAGATCTTCAAATAACTTTCATTTGAGAGTTGACGACTTCAAGACTGATTTGCCGAAAATGGTTTCCATATTTAGATGACGTACTGAAAGACAAAATGATGCAGATAATTGTTTTTCTTCATGAGTAGTCAGGCGTCAATGTTCTTTCTTACTGTGGGCGGACGCTGGTTGAGCTTGGACACTGATAATTCTATCGGCTTATAGATCAGCAATTTATATATGTCATTTATAACTAACCATTGAAGTAACGACTAAATTTCATCAAATATACGTTTTGATGTTTTGCAAAGTCAAAACTGAAATTTACATATATAAAGAAATAAGGAAATAAGAAAATAATTTCAATGTTTTAAACATTAATTTAAAACAGTGCTCAATATAAAAATATAGTCATAGATACTTATTAATTATTCATTTAGATCATGTACATATTACAAAACACTGCAAACTTGTACATTTTGTTTCACCATTGAAAGAACAATTTCTCGTCAGGTAGTTAATAATGATGGTAATACGTGTTTTATTAAAAAAATTAAAAATTATTCTTTTATTTTTGGAAATTTTTTTGTACAAGGTAAAAGGTGTTAAGAAAGAGAGGGAAAAAGAAAGAGGGTTGAAAAGATAAGAAAATAAGATGAGAAATCAAGAAAAGTAGATTTAATGTGGACAATTGTGGACAATCTTGAAATATTTCAAGAAATATAATATATATTTACTTCAATCTGTATCCGATTAACTAAACAAAAATCTTAAATTTTTTTTCGTAATCATAGATATATATAGATAGGGGCTTAAGACAAGGATGTGTCTTTTCACCGGATCTATTTAATATGTACAGCGAGACTATTCTGAGGACCCTAGATTTTAGACCAGGATTCGTCATTGGAGGCCACGATTTTAACAAATTAAGGTACGCAAATGATAAAGTGCTGATAGCAGATACGGAAAGAAAACTACAAGATTTCCAACAAAGGTAGCTGAAGAGAGTTACAAGAAAGGACTAACAATATACTGCACGAAAACCAAATGTATAATCATTAGCAAACAGTGCAGCCCAAAATGCCAAATACAGGTGGGGGATACTAAAATCAAGCCGGTACAAAAATTTAATTACCTAGGAAGTGTTCTCACAGAAGATGGAAAGTCTAACACAGAGATCCGAAGACAAATTGGTTTGGCGAAGGATGCATTCCAGCGGCTGAGTAGAGAATTAAGAGACAGGAAAGTTTTACTAAAAACAAAGAAGAGAGTACTGGATAGCTATGTGATGACAGTTCTTTAATATGGCAGTGAATGCTGGACAATCTCATCGAAGATTAAGGAAATACTTGAAGCAGCTGAAATGTGGTTCTACAGAAGGATACTGCTGATATCATAGATCGAGCATGTGAGCTATGATGAAATTTTGGAAAGGATGGAAACGAAAAGGAAATTAATAATGAGCCTCAAGAAGCTAGAGCTAAAGTTCCTGGGATATGCAATGAGGAAGGAGTGCAAGGAGAATTTGATACTTAAAGGCCAGATGGACGTAAGAAGAGATATGAGAAATAGTTGTAACATACTTCACAGGCCTAAGTAGGTGGATGATAGAACAGGGATTGCGTGTTGTAACAGAAGAAAGAGGGCTAACAGCAACCAGGGATATAAAGACGAGGAAGACCGTGATCACCTACGTCCTAAAAAAACAAAACACGAAGAAGAAGAAGAAGAAGAAGAAGAAGAAGAAGAAGAAGAAGAAGAAGAAGAAGAAGAAGATACATAGTGGGACCACACGATACTTCAAAATGTAAACAATATTTTTTAACAGCAGGTTGGATATTTTTTCAACTACTTCATGAGTAAAGTTGCTTGAATGGTTATGTTTTAATTAGCATTAAATAATTATGGTATATTAAATTTTATTGTAGTTAAGAAAACATATTAGATAATGTGCAGGCCATTTAGTTTGGTAAAACATTTTTAAGTCATATTGGAGCATAAGCTAACGATGAAACATTACAATTAATAAAATGAAAATGTATATATCTTTATATATAATCATTTTCGCCTAAACATGTGCACTAGTGCGCCGGGGGTTACAGTGAAAAAAAAACACAGAGTGCAGGAAATTTCGAAAAGAAGATTAAAGTTGGAAGTAATTCAAGGAGATAGAAATTGGGAAACTTTTTGAGATTGTAGCTATCAGCTAATTTTGACTCTTTTTCTTTTAAACCATTTACATAAGCGCGTTATGTAAATTATTTGATGCCTTTCTCTGTTTTCCTTGACTTTTCTATGGCCGGTAAGTGTCAAAATTTCCAAGCTCTCCTATTAATATGTTTCCTAGCAATTTCAACAGTTTATTTCTAATCTTATGTAAAAGTATGTTTTTGTACATCATTAACAAAATATGGGCGAATATATCCATCACTTTTATTCAATATGAATATTTTATATAAATAGTGATTTTAACAGCATGTAACCACTAAAAAATATTAATTTAGACATTTAGTTTTAAAGAGAAATGTATTCTGCCTATAGCAGTTCCGCCATATTAGCCTGCCAAGCACCCAGCTTTTAACCTAAGACGTCTCATAAGAAACTCTTTCAATTTTTAAATTCGCTGGAAAGTACAACTGAATCTCAAGCAAGAGAACAAAATACATGATGAAAACAATAAGTATTTTTAAAAGAAAAAAAATGCATTTTGAAAAGTTTTATGGAGTAAATGACACACATCAGTTAATATAAAAGAACTAAGCATGGCGCCTTAAATAAAGAATTCACTGTGAGTAAAAGAAAAACGAAGCCAACTGCAGTCTGCTGTTTGGCTCGCAAATGTCTTCGGGCAGAGAATAACTCAGTATGGGCTCAGTCTACGGACAGAGAGTCCGTTAAAAAAGACATACAATCTGTCTTCGGGAAAATATAACATTAGTCGGGGCTCCAGACAAAGACTCGACAGAACAAACAGACATTGTGTCCGATATCGTGTATGTGAAGGATGGAATATTTTTTTACTCTTGGCCCGAAAAGAAGCGCTCGGGTTCCCCACTTTAAATTCAATATTGGGTCACATATCATCTCAGTGGGGAGGCATTGATAAGTAACTACCTATTTCAATCACGCAATCTGTCTAGCTGTCTGTCTTTAGGCAAAAATCGACGCATACGTGACTCGGTTTACGGACTGTTCCATGCTTGAACAGATTCTTTAAACGAGAATTTCAAGCATGTAACAAACAAATTTAGAGAGGCATCTCTCTACACTGCATCGTGGGGAAAGTCTTTGCTTGGGTCATCTTGTTCCGTCTGCAGAAACTTGTCGAACCTGTTTACCCAGAGCCGCAGTATGGCTTCCGAGCTGAAAAATCAACAATAGACATGGTCTTCTTGCTCCGTCAGCTCCAGAAGAAGTGCAGAGAACAGCAGATGCCCCGGAATGTCACAGAAAAGACCTCTTCAGAATTTATGTCCAAGACTGGGTCCCTACCCAAGTCCTTCCGCAGCCGACATTACAGCTCAACGGCAGCACCTCGGAATCCTTTAATATCTGTCACGGGGTCAAACACGGTTGTGTCCTCACTCCCACTCTCTTAGAAATTCTTTGCGCTGCTTCTGAGGCACGCATTCGGTGCATCATGAGAAGGGATTTACATGAGTAAGAGATCAGATGACAGACCTTTCAATCTCGCCCGTCTCAAAGTCAGGACCGAAGTACGAAATGTCCTCATTCGAAACATGATTTTTGCTGATGATGCGGCATTAGAATCTAACACAGCGTGAACATCAGTCACTGATGGATCATTTATCTAAAGTTTTCGTTTGGCCATTAGCCTGGTAAAGACATACGTTCTGCGTCAATGTTCCGCAGCACCACCGGTCATTACCTTCAATGACTATGCGTTGGATGTGGTCTAACAGTTTACCTAACTTGGTTCTATTATGGCAGTGTACAACGGTTCTGTAATCAGCACAGTCCCTTACGGAAGCAAGACATGGACCTCATAGGCCAGGCAAGAGAGGCGTCTGGACACGTTCCACGTGAGAAATATCCGCCGATTATTGAGAATATGATGGCAAGACAAGGTGTCCTACACTGAAGTCATGTCTCGCGCGTGTTTACTCACCATTTTTACACTCCTTAAACAGCCTAGTCTCCGCTGTCTAGGCCATGTCCACCTCATGCAAGACAGCCGCAGTCGAAAAGACATCCTGTATGGAGGGCTGGCCTATGGAAGAAAACTCTCTGGGCGGCAACTGCTGCAGTATCATGACCTCGTTAAGCGTGACATGAAGGCTGTTGTAATCAACAAAGAGCCATGAGAGAGTGTGATAGTCAACCGGTCCAAGTGGAGAGGATTCCTTGCGAACCAGCTCAAATCAGGGGAGGAGCAGCTAACACAAGCACATGCTGTTTTTCATGTTTGTTAGAAGTAAGATGTTCTATATTACAGGCCGAAATGTGGCTCTACGGAACGATTCTAAGGTTATCATATGCTGATTTTTATGTCTTTTAGGATTATGAAATTCTATAGTAAGAAACAAAATGTGGTTCCATGGAAGGGTTCTGAGAATATCATGATAGCAACGATGAGGTTTTGAGAGGATAGAAATTAAAAAGAAACTCATGCTAACATCAAGATAATACAGCTAAATTTTATAGGATATGCATTAAGAAAGGGTGTCTTTGAGAATTAGATACTCACAGGATAGGTAGAGGGAAAGAAAGACATACCTGAAGGAAATGAGTAAATGAATGCCATAACAGGATTTAGGAGGATAACAAGAGAAAAAGTGTAAAGAGCTACAATGGATACTTAGAAGTGGAAGGCTATGATCGTCTACGTCCTGAAGAGAAAGAAGAAGAAGAAGAAGAAGAAGAAGAAGAAGAAGAAGAAGAAGAAGAAGAAGAAGAAGAAGAAGAAGTTTTTATATGGTCACTAATTTTTTCCTGATAGGAGACAAAGATCTTAGAATTCATAAAAGAATAGATACAAATGCTTGTGGGGTAAACATAGAATGAGAAAACTAATTGGTAACAGGGAAAGCAGATATATATGGCAGGGGTAACATTTAGTCAGTTTATTGCCATAGGTGGTACACACTTGGGTGATCATGTCTCTTTTAAATCATGACTTACTAGCCTGAAAGTTTTCTTTCTGCAATAGACTGGTTGCCAACCAAGGCTATAGAAACCAGTATGTCGTGGTATTTCAATCAGTCAGTCAGTTAAATACCATATGTGATGCACGCTTAGGCGATCATGTATCTTTCAGTCTATAACTGACTAGGCAGATGATTTATCCGCAGTAGCTTGCGACTTCTTTCTGTGGTAGATCGGTTGTCAATATGTCCTTCCATTCAACCCAAGAGAGAAGGGATGGACTGATACCTTTCCCAAGGATATTTTTGTGCAAGGGAATGAAACGAATTCGACTGAAATTTGAACTCGGCTCCATAACGTACATCTGCAGGGATAACAGAGGGTTTAAAGATGATTTTGAGTGTAAAAGCAAGAGTAAACCGAATTTTTAGAGAGAGTCTATAAATATAAATTTTATTTGTAACAATAAGAATAGATTCATTCGGAAGGAGATCTCCAGAGAGAAATACAGATAATCGAACTAACAAAAGTGTGAGTTTGATAATTTCACTGGGATTTACAAGTTCGAATCATAAACTTACGCTTCGTGAAGATGTCATTTGTCTTATCTGGAGAGAGTCAAATTAGGAAAAGCATTAGTTATTAGTTGCAAAGATATGTTTTTCAATAACAATAAAAGCAATTTCATTTTCATTTAGCGATTGTGGTTTCTATATAAATGCCTTTTCTCGTTTCAGAATATAATCTTTTAATAGGTTGGTAATCTGATCCATGTTGCAGACGCCTGCTCAGTCATCTTTGTGTTTCTTCAATATTTATACAATGCAGGTCTGACCAAGAAGTAAATGTTATGGAAAATCTAGAAGAAAATAAATTATATGCAGAGAATTAACACGGAACAGTTGAAATTTCTAGGATGATTGATTTAATTATTCGTTTTCTACGGCTTAGAAAACCCTTTGCCAGAATTTTTAGATTGTAATGTTTTTGTACGTTGAAATAAAAATAATTTAGGCATAGAAGATTTACTAATTAAATTGGGGATCCATTCTAAATTATAATAGTTATATAAAATTATCTCTCAATTTTTGACACTAGTTTCTATATATGTATACTCCAAATAAGTTAAATAAATGTAAAACATGTATGTATAGCTAATACATGTATATCTTATTCATTGATTAATTCATTTGCTACGGCTTATCAATACTTTGCAAGTTATTTAAAGCCAAATAGGTTATTTTTATATAATAATGTTTTAGTGATACCAGTCTTACGAATTTATCCAGGAAAGAATACTTTTCTAGAAAAGAATTGATTCATAGCTTTTCCAATTTGATTTGTGCTTAAGTAAATATAAAGAAAGCAAAAGAATCTGAAACTCTCTTCTACAATCATAAATTCCATGTCATTATTCTTTACACACGCACATCCAATCTTACAGTACCTGGTATTCTTTAGCCTGTCAGTTATACACGTACTGGCCAGTTTCGACCTTGCTTAACTTCGGTGTTCCTACGGAAATCGATGTTTCAGCGTAATGTGTTCTTAAGTCTAGATATAATGAGAAAAAAAAGGTTTGGATCTTTCGATACACAAAGGAAATATTGAAGGCAAGATATAGATTAGGAAACAGCGAACAGCCTAGTTAACACGCTTTTATAAATAATATCAGAAGATGCGGAAAGAATAGCAAAATAAAGAAGCCATACTAGTCGTGCAGACTATTACCATTCCACCACATAAAAACAATCGACACACAAATAAATTTTGTTTATAGCTGACCTTATAAAAATTATTTGGGGGAAATCACTTAAATTTGTCGGAATCGCGAGTTGAACAAAACCTCTACGTTTAAGTCATGGTTACATTGACGTATGACTTAACACGACCCTCGACGAATTTCTCTACATAATTTGACTCACAGGGCTTTGTTCAACACCTGTAATGATTTTCAGGCATTTCACAACAAGGTTACACACTGGGATCATATCCGTCGAATAACATTTCAAAGAAATCACTTAATAAATCAATCAGGTCGTCTATTGAAGTCGGGTTGGATTGGCTTTGGTCAATAACTGGTATGTTTTTCGGCATTTCCTAACAAATGTCCCCACTGCTATGATCTCTACTGACCAATATTATAAAGAAATTACTACTTGATAGTTAAGTCAATCATGTTGTGAATTGAACCGGGATCTCATTGATTTAGTCAAGAATTAGTATTTTTTTCAGGCATTTCCCGACAATGTTGTTCACTGGGATCATCTCAGCCGACAAATATTTTCAAGAAGTCACTTACTTCATAAATCAATCATAGTATGTATTGAACTCTAGTCGCATTGCTCTGGTCAATACCTGGTATGTTTTTGGGTCATTCCCTAACAAATTTACACACTGGGATCATAATCGCCGACTAATATTATCAAGAAAACAATTACTTGATAAATCAATCATAGGCATATTGAACGAGTAGCATAGCTAAAGTTGTAGCCGTGTCTACCACCTATACTTCTCTGTGACTCTTGATCATAAACTTTAGGAGTAGGTGGTACTTTCACAGACATTTCCATCACAGTCACTAGAGTAGGAATAAGGAAAGGCTCGGATGATATGAATTCAAAAAGATAATTTTTCGTGTTAAAGATATAAAAAACTATATAAATTTTAATATAAAAAGAAATTTTGTAGAACAGGTAGTAAGCAATGCAACATTTTAAGAGACTGTTTTTGTTAAATCATAACCTTACTGTTAAAAAAAGTTGTTAAAATTAATGTCTCTAGTAATGCTAGATTTTTCGGAATGGTTCATTTGGAGAGATTCTTCACGTCTTGCTCAAAGTCATTTGTATAAAACATAATTTGAAATTCAACATTATTTAAAGCCAATGAAACTGGAAAGATACTATTCAAGCTATTAATCTAATCGTTTTGTTTTTGTTGAATAACAAGAATTGATATAATGGGTGAGGCGTAAAACGCAGAAAAATGGCGTCTGATTGACCTGTGAGTTTTCATGGAGACAAACAACTTTAAAAGGCAGCATTTTTTGCTATCTCATCCGTGGCTTCCTTTATTGGTTTGCCTTCTGTAATTATTGGCAATATCCGATATTGATCTTGCAAGAGAAATTAGGCGACAAAGATTAATACTGATCTTGGGAGTCAAATTAACCCTGGCAATGCCAGTTAGCCTCAGTTGTTATTCAGGAAAGGCGTTCGGTGCAGTAAACATGCAACGACATTCAAGGATAGAAAACAACACGATAATTATTTTGGGTGTGTTTTATATCGCGTTAGTCTTAAAAGCGAAATAGGATTTGATCGTTTCTATTAAAAACACTCATAGTTAATTAAATTATCTAATTATGTAGATTGGAAATGTGTAAAGAAAAAGAATAAAATAGATTATTAAATTGATATCTTCTTTTAATATAATGAACGCAAAAATCAAAATACTATAAAATTGCAATATAGATCGTCTTCATAAATATAGTCTTAATCAAGGCCTACACAATTCCGTAGGATCCTGGATACATTGTGACGTCTATTACAACGGCTGATGGGATGTTAATCTACACAATATCTCGAAAACCCTGACAGGCTAAAAAACGTGAGATGCCATACAAAAACAATCAATTTTCCTTATCTTTAGAATTAACCAGTTGAACAATTGATGGCCTTTTTTATTTTTTAGCTACATTTATTTGTAATATATTTTATTGCATCTTTTCAGGTTTCAGCGACGAAAATATATATTTGATTCTTTTATTGTTTTTAATAATATCATCTCAAGCAAAACGAGATAATGCCACTAAGACGCAAGGTGTTACAGCAAATGAAAGAGAAAGAGAAGACTTTAGTGAGGGAGATTGAAGAAATACAATAAATATTTGAAGATTGTAGGTGAAAGGAAAGAAACAAATCCGAACTGAATTATACAAGGGAGAAATGCAAGAAAATATATTAGAATAAAAGTGATGGTTGCATGTAGTTATTTCAACAATAAAATGATGTGTCCTTATTGCCAGTCTAGTAGGGCGCCTAAGTTCATATAGCCGAGGCACCGAGTAGGAAAGCTCAACAGAATGATTGTCAAGAAAATCTTTGGAGAAAAGATATAAACAAAGAACATCACCTCAGTGAGAAAGTAAGTGTAAATAATCTTTGTTTTTTTAACGGATGCTATACTTTTTTCATACCATTTTCATTTATTTACTACAAGTACTGAATGCATTTCTCAAATAGTCGGAGACTGAAGCGACAGAAAAAATGTAAGAAAAAACTGCTCTAAAAACAATTAGAAAATAATCAGCCTATATGCGAATAGCCAATTCTGAACGATTTTCTCACGAATAAAGAAAAATCTTCAGACAAGAAATGTGGTTCGATAGAAGGAATGCTGCTAATGCGTTGGGCGGAGCAAGTGAGCAAGGAGTAAGTTTTAAGGAAAGTAAAAACAAAAAGAGAATTTCATTAACAATAAAAATTAAACAGTTGAAATTTCTGAGATGTATATAAGAAAAATGTGCTTGAAGAATTTGACACCCACAAAACCTGTTGAATACGAATGAGGAAGAAGAAAACAGTGAGTAACCTAACTAACTAATTTAAATAAATGGTCAGCAAAGAATGAACTGGGATTATCATAAGGAATCAAACATTGCTTAACGCCAAAAAGGATAGATAATTGCGGTAAGCTAGCTGAAGGAACACGTTACTTAAGTATTAGAGATGAGGTCAGTGTTAGAGCCTAGGTGTTGGCATCTTCTTTTAATTGGTAGATATTGCTTCCTCATTCCCAAAACTGACGTAGCATGTTCCTTCTGTTCGAACATTTTTTTACCTTTGCGACGAAATTAGTTCCATTTTCTAATATCAAAACACACACATACAAAATCTATGACAGAGATGAAACAAAGCAAGACTATTGACAGCAAAACTAATCGAGTGCTTGTATATTTTTATACGCCTATCTTATTCTGCTTTTGTAAATATTTCATTCGTTCTTTTTTTATTTTTGAGGTAGATTTTTTTGTTCTGCCTCCATTTCACGTGGATTGAAATCCCGATCATCTACCTATAGGCTAATGTATTCATTTCAACGCAACCCATTTCAGAGTCTCTTTAAATATCACCTGATCCGCATTATCTGTAGACAATGCCAGAGGGATAATAAACCAGATTTTAAGTATTTCTCGAGTAAGTCAGGTTTAAAACCTAAGGAGTTTTCTTTTCTTGTATCTTCTGCCTATTTTGGTGTCCAATCTCAAGAGAGGGTCTCATACAGAAGGAAACGCATTCATAGTCTGAATAAAATATGCGCAAATGTTTTACTGGCTTGGAGGCAAGGAGAACCGAGAGAGGGAAAAGAGAATAAATAATTGTTTCCGTTTGTATGATTTAGAATTAGGTCCTCTACTGGCACACATTTAATCGCATACATATTCATATATACATATGCATACCGAAGCATATATTATGTAACTCTATAGATTATATGAGACTTGTCAAGGCTGAGGACAGGATTAATAGCATTGTGCAGAGAGTTCGCAAAGATGAAAATACGGCTTACAGCGATGCTTCGTTAACCACTCGTTACTCAGTTCATTATTAATAGGTCACAATGTTTTTATGTCTCGTAACGAATTAACGAAAAATAAGAAATCGATTAATTCATTTACTTAGAAACATAAATTAGAAAAGAAGAGAAACTACCTTAATCCGACTTCGACCTCGGTATGAGGATCCGGTTAATTATATAATTATACGTTTCGCTATCCTGCACCTTCGTATATATATATAGTCATCCGCAGATAGATCTGTTTCGCTGTATCACAGCTCATCAGTACGGTTAGACTCAGATGAAGGTCCTAATGTGTAGCTAGCTTAACAATGGACAATAGTATGTTTGACGCTCTACTTCAAGATTAGGCACTCAACTTTCAATGCCACATACTTACTTCGAAAGAAATGCCTTGCATAGAAAGAACTAGACATATGTGTACCAATCATATAAGAAATTTCGAAATCAGTCGTATTGACCAGTGGAAAGCGTTTGAAAACTAAGGTTGCCTAATCAACTAACTTCCAAATTAATATATATATATATATATATATATATATATATATATATATATATATATATATATATAGATAGATAGATAGATAGATAGATTGATAGATAGATAGATAGATTGTATATTGAGGTCATTGTCTAGTGTGTTTCATGTTTGAATACAAATATCATGTTACGTCATCTGTGTTGGTAATAGATCTATTATTTACATATACTTTTGCCTCTATACTAACATTTCTTCTGTTTGTAAAAAGAAAATTTTGCTACGGTCTTTACAATTTGCTTTTTTCAACTTAAAAGAGACAAAATTATTTTTATGGCCAGTAATAAAATTATTTAAATTTCTTGATCTTTTTTTTTTTTTTTGAATATTTTTGTTACTTTTCACACACATTTTTATACATATATCTATATATGATCACCCATGGTAAAATACCTTATTTAATGTTTTCTGTTAGCTTTCGAACGGCTTACAGAATTTCGAATCTTTCTTTGCATTGAATGTTATATGATATATCTTGTTATCATATAGTGATATGATATAGAACTCAATTTAAAGAAAGAGTGAACATTCTGGAAGCTATTTTAGTACAAGGAAAACTGCCAAATTTATAAGATATTTTTTTTACTAAATACCACTAAAATATTATATAGGACTCAATGCAAAGAAAGATTCAACATTATGAAAACTGCTATAATGCAAGGGAAGCAGTCAACAATAAAAGACGCATTTTTTGTAGATAACACCAAAATATTTTATAAAATTCAATGCAAAGAAAAACTCAAAATGTTTGAAACTAAATAACACATTGAAATCAGCCAAGAATTGATATTAATATGTAGGATATTTTAAGGCAGAGTCTGTACGTTTGTTATCTCTAGCTACAATTTAACTTTTAAGATTATTTTCTGATTCCATGTTTTTACTCCAAATTAAATTGCATTATACAATTAAAAAAATTAAAGAAAAACATTAACTCAGATTTATAACATACAACAACTATAAATAACGCGAGAACCAAAAATCCAAAAATCGGAATGGTCAGTCTATAATAAACACCTGATGATTGCATAGTGCATAAAACTACGATTTGTGCTATAGACGTGGGATAATATGTACATTTACTAATATATACTTTACAGATCTTTTATGTTACACATCGAGCACTGTTTTACTAACACCAGAAATATGTTTATATATATGCGTGTACATATCCAAATATATACTTTTTGATATCCATTTATATATATATATATATATATATATATATATATATATATATATATATATATATGCATCATGTATAGATAGGTCTTGAAGGATATCACAATCAATGTAAAATAAAGTAAGGTAAAGATGTTGGGTATTGCCTATTTATTATTCATTAATCTTACGATGTTGGTAATGTTTATAACTTTTATTATAAAAGTAAAAAAACATACGTGCACACGCGCACACACTCATCCGATACCCCAACACACTTTATGCCAGAACAAACACACACACACACACACACATACATATATATATATATATATATATATATATATATATTTACATACACACTCCACCATACTATACACTGGAACACACACACACACACACACACACACACACACACCTAGAGCGTGAAACCTATCTATATGAATATGACAGCTCTATCACTGATATTGAGCGCTTTCAAATAAGTACAACGCATGTATAATATATAAATAATATAATATGTATAACAAATTGCATATATATATTAATATTTATAATTATATGCATACACTTTTCACATATATATGCATATATATATAGATATATATATTTCACAGACATTCTAATATATTATACACCGAACACACACACACACACACACACACACACACACACACACACACATATAGATATAGATATATGCGCACGCATACAATGACAAATGATATCGAGAATAGGTGTGTAGGTATATATACATATATATATATATATAAAATGAACGCAAAGGATAAAAAATACAAGAAGTATACACACATAAACACACACACCTGGCACACTCATGCACTCACACACACGTGAACACACGAGGACGAATACCAGATAGCAAAAACAATATAGCTATGAACCCACTCCCAGTTAAAGCAGATAGATATAACACCAGTTCGTAAAACGACGCCCACTGCCACTCTGCTAGAAGTGCGTAAATGCCAAACCATGGTTAATGAGTACATACATAAACCATAAATTATAGCAGACAGATATCGTTAGATCAAAAAACGGCGCCTGATAACTCACTCACACATATATAAATCATAAAAACACATACATACATGCTCAAAAATACTCAAAGATAAAGAACAAGTAGAAAAATAGATTTAATCTAACATGATTCACTTATAACAAGCTTCTTCATAGATTTAATACAGATGAATTATTTAAATATCCGAGAGACATTATTTTTAAAATGAGGTATACTTTTAAACGTCGTATACGTACGACGTGTGATAAAGCGGCGGATAAATATTAAATGCAGAAGATAAACGCGTTCTTTTTAAATAAAGTAGGAGAAAAAAACTCTGAATGTCTTGCTTCAGAGAAATCAAATGATGGAACGATTTTCATTCTAAATAACGCGAGAATCACGTATGAATCATGTTGCCGTTTAAATTCTTGTGAAAATAATGTTAAAAGTCAGAATTTTTTAATGAAATAATAAATTACGTTAACGGTTAATATATGTATATAAAAACATGTTACGGAAATTAACGAATTTTAACGAAACTTGGTTATAAGTAACCGACAATTTGTAATGAATTATTTTGAACATTATTTTTAGCGATACTCGTATTTAAGTAGATATTCTGTTTTTAATTAAACAGTATTTTATATTTATATCTACCGGCCTGATTATTTTACGATAAATTTTTATTGCGAAAATGTGTGCTATCCAGCATATATATATATATATATATATATATATATATAATAAGATAACAGAAAAGCAGAAAAGGAATTTTTAAAGAAAAATTGTTGAAATATATTTTACAAAATTAGAACTAAGATTTGGCCTACGCATTGCGTCCTGTGACGGATTTTATCAAGGCAAAGTGTTGAAATAAATGTTAATTTCAACGCTTGGCTTTGATAAATTCTGTCATAGGACGAAACGCGTAGGCGAGAAGAACATAATTTTCCTCTTGTAAAATTAATTTCAACTCTTTTCCTTGATAAAGTCACTTTTCTTCTTTTTCTTTGTCTTCTTTATATATATATATATATATATATATATATACAGAGACAGAGAATGAAAGAAAAGGATTTTTCTATTATTTATATGCGTGCACGCGACAGACTATATCACGGCATATATAAGTTTTTTTAGTTGAGTGTGTGTGAGATCTTCACATCGAGGATACAAATCGGAAGCATTTCAAACATGATTTATGACGCTAATAAAATCGTCTGTTTAAAAAAATAATGGAAACGATACAGAATAAAATGTAAAATGTCGCTGGTGGTAATCCTACACTGTTTTTTACAGTAATCACACGTGTTCGATTACTTTCAAGAAAAAGGAGAATCTATCGATTTATGCGATTTAACTCTTGCTTTCAAGTTCTTCATCTTATTTTCGTAACGCTTCTACTGAGCCATTGTTTTTGTCCGTCGCCTTTATTTACGATTTATTCTCCGTCTACTGCCTTGATTATAGTCTACTTACCATTACATTGAATTGCTAGGTCGAACAATCTTCATTCGATGTATTTCGTTTGGAATGATTTTCTTTGTGAATTTTTAGTCGAATTTACTGTTGCCTTTATGGTTGTCAAAGCATGAACGGTTTCCTTTGTTTGAGATTTAAAAATATCCTACCTTTGTTAAAGGAAACAAGACTGAATAGAATAGTGCGGGTTGTTTTCATTCAGCACGGCAGAAATTGAATAAACTTCCTCGTATTCAATATGGAAACATGCGGGTTGTATAAAAATTGTTTGCCTGACTCACGTTGCTAGAAATGCTTCAGAAATGTAATGTTTCCAATTAATCACTCAGTTAAGTGCCATACGTGATACACGCTTGGGCGATCATGTCTCGAAAGAGACATGACTGACTGGGCAGAACATTATCCCACAGTAGGTTGCCATTGCTTTCTGCAGTAGACTGGTTGCCAACCAAGGCTATAGAACCCAATCCCTCCTGTTATTTGACCCATAGCTGGAGGGAAGAGACGGATTAATACCTTTCCCAGGGGTATTTGTGCGTATATGATTGCAACGAATTCAACTGGAATTCGAACTCGGCTCTCCGATTTCTCGTTCCGAGTCGATATTCACTGGACCACAATTCACATGTTCTAAAAAATAGAACTAAGTAGGTCTTACCAGAAAAGTAGACGTAAAAAATCTGTAAAACCGTTTTGGTAAAAAACAATAGTTCGAACAATTCATACCATGATAATGTTTTATTTAGAAATTATTATTAGTTATAAGTCATTTTTGGGGATACACATGCAAACGTATCATTCTAATTAAACGGTCCATAATTTTTGTAACAGATGATGAAATGTGGTCTACGTCAATAATGTTCAAGGCAATATAAAATCGCTGAATTGTTCTCAAATTCCAGTCGGGTTCGTTATATTTACGGAAAAGATATGCTTTTTACTAGGCTTTTATCAGTTAATCATTATTATGCCAAAAATATTTCAAAATTCTAAACAAATATATAACCTAAGTATTTGAAAATTCTCAAGCAAATAAATAACCTATTAAAAGCTGATAAGCTGTAAAAAACATTGAAATATAGAAAGATGTTCATATTAGGCTATATGAACATATTTCTATATTTTAATCAATAAACCTGTCTTATTGTTTATAGTATTTTGTCGTTTATCATTCAATCGCTTAGTGACTATTTCTCATTTACAAACGCCATGCCAGTAGGTTGTTTCTTTCTGATAAAGTTTTGTTCTCCAAGGCAGATCATCTTATTTCTTAGGACTACAATTTGGTATATATTTACAGTATGGTGTATCTGCAAGTAAGAAAATCTGGTGTTTCTTAAAGCAATCGTCTTAAAATACAGGCAACACTTTTGAATCGTATCTGGTAGATATACATGAAGACATAAATCAACAACATTCGGTCATATTGTCAGCAGTAGTAGCACATAAATATATAGCAATTCTACCCAGAGGAATATACACTTAGGTCCGGAGCAAAACTAGAATAAACAAGATATATTTTGAAAACCGACGTTAAAGAAATGGTCTAGTGTGATGTTCGTATCCTCTCCGGATATGGAATTTTCACATTAAATTACTAGCTTCATGTAATATTTTGCCAACTGAGCATTTGTTTCTTAATTCAATATAAAGCAAAGAAAGAAAAACAGTGATATAATGGGTGACGACAAAAGTGTTGTTTTAGTTTGGAAGTTTAAAATAGGCACTTAGTTTTATACTATTAGTTACCCAGGAAATACAAATTAAGTTTTCAGAAAATTTACAAAATTATATCTTACTAATTTCTTTGATATTTCGTTTTAGGATGTTCGTTGTCATAAAAAACATTCAATATGAAAGCAATTCAATCTAGACCCTATTACTAAAAGTCTCAACAAAACATCAGCTTAACAATTGTCTACGGTAATATTAATGAAGGAACAGAGATGTTTTTAGAATTTACTTTCAGATGGGCCTTCAAAACGAATCAAGAATGAATAAGAAATAACTGATCAATTGAATAAATTTGTTTGAAGAAAAAAGAAAGCAACTGACAGAAACCTTTCGCACATATAAAACATCTGTCCATCAGCATTTAAAAGTCATCGAAAAAGTGAAGGTGGATATGTTTGTTCGACATGAGCTGACTATAAATCAAAAAACTAAAACGTAGATATGTTAGCCATGTTGCCCTCTAATTTTGAAAGTTAACCTTTTGTACAGCGAATTATTATTTGAGGCAGTAAATGGATACTCTTTGACCACAGTAAGCAAAAAAGGCAGTGCTTAGATTCTGATTAGTTTCCAAAGCATCACTCAACACCATTCGTTATTCATGTTTGATACACTCGAGCTACTAGACTAGCAAATAGGTCCCACCCTTTTACAGTAAAACCAATAAAATGTAACCGCAATTTCTACTCTAACAGCTTTTTTTCTAGCATTTCCTGCCTGTGGAGTTCCCTTCTGTATACTTGCTTCCCCGACAGCTACAATCTCCAAGAATTTAAATGTAAGGTCAATCGTCATCTCCTATCTTACTCACTCGCATCCTTTCACTCAAGCTCTTTTCTCCATTCACTCCACTTCTATTACCCTATTCCTGACACACCCTATAACATATCCCTCTTTCTCATCACTTTCCCTCTATGTAACCCTCTGCGCAACGGTGGCAGTAAAACTGTCTTGCTTGGGGTGAAATGATGAAAAAAGGTACAAGGTACACTAACATCTCTCTATATATTTCCGAGATGGGCTGTTGTAACTATTTACAATTCTTTACATTCATTGTACCAACTGGTTTTATATCTTTATTGCCACATTCTCATTGTTTCGGCCGTTGTATGTTCTTCATGTGATATTTGATTCAATTTCCACCTGAACTCTGAAAATCTGTATGTTGATGTTTCTGATGATTGGTTCGATCACGTTATTGCAGACATTCTTCTCATATTTAACTCCTGAAATGAACTGGCATATAATCTTCACATTATGGATAGCTCAGTAAAATTGCTGATAATCTGTTCCATTTCATCCACTAACCGCATTCAAATATTGTGACAGATTCTCAGCGACTTTACTGAGCGATCCCTGAGTATGAAGGATGATTATTCTGGATTCGGTTCGAAATTCAAACAAATATCAGCTGAAAAAGGTCGGAACGTACAACGGCTAAAACCTTGTGAATGTGAAAATAAAGATAAACGTAACACAATCCTGCTTCATGATATTCACATGCAATCGTTCAAAACTTTCACTGTCAATTTTTAGATCTTGTAGCATGCATCTATTTCATCAGATATTTGCCCAATAGAGTGTCACATATGTAATCATTTTGAGCTTTTCATACACATAAGAAGGTTATCTTAAACTGATGAATTAGTAAAAAAAATTAAAAAGTTTTCGACCAAAATATTTTGATAATGGAATAAACAGCTTAAAGATGTTTTGGAAAAAAACTGATACTGTTTTTATTAAATAAATAACAATTTTGATTAAATGAAAATGTTTTTATTTTTGTCATTTACGAAAAAGTATAATTTTGAAAGGGGTAACCTAATCTATTATAACCAAAGATGATTTGTCATATGAACATGAACATTTAAGAAGTTTCAGAAATAAACTTATTGTAGCTTTGTTAGTTTTTAAACAATTATTTAATTACAAAATGTAGCAGTGTCTTTTTACTTTTAAATAAATACAAATGCGGCTCAAATGTGAAATACGATTTTTACTGTTTGTAAAAAAAGTTAATGTCATCGATCAAAGATTTCAAAAGTTGTTTGCAAAGTTTGATGCTAAATATTAGATGTCAAATGTCTAAAAGTATTGATAGCATCTAAGACAAAATATTACTTGAAAAAAGCTTGGATATATGACAAAAGAACTAAAAAAAAATTAATTCAAGTTTTGAATTTTTTTTTTTTGCCTCATCCTGCATATTTTAATCATTTATAAACGTGAAACACAAAGCAGAAACAAACAGTCATTAATTTGGAATGCATCGATTTAGAAACAAACTATAAGTAATGAAAATCATATAATTGACAAAAGTACTGATCATTGATTTCAGGAGGGTAAATTAAATGAACCACTTAATTGAAGAAAAGATTGGCTTTTGAAAGAAAAATCTGATGTTTTGCGTAACAGAAAAATATATATTTCTTAAAGGAAAAACTTACAGTTTATCTAATGATGACCTTATCTTTCAAAGAGTTCTTCAGATTCATAATATCATACATTTTGAACGTATTTGTAAATCCACATACATTCCAAGATATTTTTCAAATGCAAAATTTGGTATGAATATACTATGAATATACAATACTTTACAACGATAAATTACGGTGCGTCTTTCACTTTTCAAGTGAACAGAGTTTAATAAAAACCTACATTCTAACTGCTAACCTGTCCACAAAACTCAAAGATACACATTAATCAACCATATGTACTACCCACACCATTATCTTCAAAATTCTAACGGTCAATCCACAAGACTTATTCTCTTATCACTAACCACCCAACAACATCCCACACACAACTGACCAAATATAAGAAAAGAGGCTTTCCATTCCTGTCCACACCGCCTGATGAGACATTGTAGTTTCAATGTCGAAACAAATGTACTATTTGTATTGGATATAAAGAAAATTCTGTACATGTTCTAAAATATAATGTCGTGGACCAGGAGGAACCAAAGAAGCACTGCTCCAGAGTAGGTTGTGACATTTGGTCCAAGGATTTAATTCTGATAAATAATAGAAGTCAGTGTACCATTATCTAATTTGTAGAGGTCTGTGCATCCATCCTGGGATATGCCTCCCCAGACTATCACTGACCCACCACCAAACCGGTAATGCTGAACGATGTTGCAGGGAGCATAACATTCTCCACGGGATCTCCAGACCCTTTCACGTCTGTCGCATGCGCTCAGATTGAACCTACTCTCATCGGCGAAGAGTACAGGGAGCCAGTGGCTTAGTTGCCAATTCTGGTGATCTATGGCAAATGCCAATTAAACCCTACGGTGCTGTGCAGTGAGCACAGGGCTCCCTACAGGACGTCGGACTCTCAGGTCACCCTCATGGATTGTTTGGTCAGAAACATTAACACTAGTACCCTGCTGGATTTATTTTGTAGGGCTCTGGCAGTGCTCATCCTGTTCTTCCTTGCACAAAGGCGCAGAAACCGATCCTGCTTCGGGTTTAAGGATCTTCTACGTTCAGTCCAGCTCTCTTGGAATAACTACTTGTCACCTGGAATCTCCTCCATGATCTTGAGACGGGGCTGGTAGACACAGCAAACCTTCTTGCATCTATAAATTAGTTTAAGTGTATTTTTGTTAAAGATTTAACTGAGAGTGTTGTTAGTGGGGATTTAAAAACAAATAAATTGAGGAACTTCTGTCCTAACTTGGTGTTTCCCATTTGGTTGAAATGATTCTTCTATTTCTGTTTTTCCTGTTATGGTTATAGTTTTTATGTACTAGATGTCTTGGTTTTTGTATCCACTTTTCTTCACTGGAACAAAAACATAAAAGTCTTTACAATAAGTCCCTAAAGGACTTATTGTAAAGACTTTTATGTTTTTTTTTTCCAGTGAAGAAATATTTAGCAAACATAAAAGTCTGGTCATTATTATAAATGCTGGACAATATCATCAAAGATGAAGGAAAAACTTGAAGCAACTGAAATGTGGTTATACAGAAGGATGCTGCGGATATAATGGATCGAGCATGTGAGCAAAGATGATGTCTTACAATTGATGGAAACAAAAAGGAATTTAATACTGAGCATCAGGAAGAGACAGCTAAAGTTCATGTGACATGCAATGAGGAAGGAGGAATTGGAGAGCCTAATTCTAACAGGCCAAATAGAAGGATAAAAAACAGGGGGAAAGCAGCGGATAACATATTTGAAGAACCTAATAAGGTGGATGATGGAACGAGGGTTGCCTGGTGTAACAGGAGAAGGCGTGCTAAGAGCCACCAGGGTAAGGAGACGTGGAATTTGCAGATGACTGGGACGTGGTCGCTTCCACGGTCAGCGCTTGGATAGGCTTTGCTTTGAACCACTGCATTTCTGAATCTGTTGTTTATGGCTATGTTGTCTATCTGATTTTTCCGTATCATCTCCTGGGCTTCTCCATGTCCATAGACGCTCTGGGTGTTCTTGTTATTTTTTACGTGGTCATTTGCTATGCACCATTGGACCCAATTTTCTCCTCGTTCTTTGCGGATTCCTAAACCAAAGTTGCCAGTTGTCATACCTCCCCTGTCCTTGTCTACTTTGACATTCAAATCTCCCATGATGATCCTGATTTCTTGGCTTTTACATTGAGCCTTGGTCTTCTCTAGAGTTGAGTAAAAAGATTCTATTTCTTCCTCGGTGCTTTGTGTTGTTGTTGCATAGATGACTACAATTGCTGTTGAACTGTCTCCCTTTCAGAACTCTTTCGAAAAACTGGCAGTATCCCAAAACAGATTACTTCATTTTTTTGTCCAGTATTAAACCGACTCCTTTTTCATTATTTTTAGCTCCGGCGTATATTATCCAATGGTTGTCGCTGCTGAAGTCTCCGTTATTTGACAATCTGGTTTTGCATATTTCTAGAATATTGATTTTTAGTCTGTTCATTTCCTGCTTGACATTCTTTAGTTGTCCACAACTGTTTAACGTCCTGACGTTCGATGTCCCCAAGATAATCCTTTCTTTGTTGCGCACAGTCGTGGAGTAACGGTCCGGCGACACCTATTGCTCATGTCGTTCCTTCCCGGACGAGGGCTTACATCCCAATATAAGAATTAACTAGACAAAATTAAAAAGTACCCTGTTCAAATCTAGTGCTATACCGCCCCCCTCTCCTAAGTTAAGGTTGTAACACTATGGTTACAAACTGCCTACTGACCAGCTTAAAGATACTAATTTCCCATCACACACATTACTTACATATCACATTACCAAGAATAAATCGTTTTCACCATTTATTTTTCATTTCCATTTATCACCAGGTGAGGTGCACTGATGCTCCGAAAAATATAAATTTTTGTGTAGTGATACTATGCTTTTATAAACCATTGTAACAACTAATACTCTATATATATATATATATATATATATATATATATATATATATATATATATATATATATTGAGAGAGAAACGAAAAGAGTTGACATCCTCACAGAAATGTTGGAATACTGAAAATACTAGATAGAGATATATGTCTTTTCTTTATTTCAATATGCGTTCAAATCTCTCAAAATGCCATATCTTCAAATGTTCGAATATACTGCTACTAGCGTCGTACACCATTTAAGGAATATAATTGAAAATAATTATCGGACAATTTTAAAAATATAACTGCTTTCTTTACTCTAGCCGATTATCATGTATTTTTACAGGAAATCTGAATTTCAGACATGGCGCAGTAGAATATTCTCTTGCGTCTATTCAAACATACTTGAACGAATCAATTAAAACGTCTGTTAAATCGTGAACGATTTCGACTAAGCAACACTTTACGACAATTACAGTGCGTCATGTTGGTTGGTGGGGAAGGTAAGAAATGTAGTTCGATTGGAAAAAATAAATTAATCTAAATTCTATATTTTGTTGAGATGACGACAAGTTCACCATTGACTTTTACTGTGGATGGACGGTGATATAACACAGCAGTAGACTTACCGATTAAATTTATAATGGAAACTACTTTGTAGGTAATGACTTGAAAATTGTCTTGGAAATTATTATCCTAGTTTAAAACTGACAAGAGATGATGAGACTAGGCAATTTGTTTATTTTTCTAATCGGAATATGAACAACATTCTAAACGAATACTACCACTGCTACTTCAGTTTTTACAACTAATATTAATTTACTCTTGATCAAATATGGTAATGGAAAGGCGACATGTTGATGAACCAGGCATCGATTATCGTCAAATCCACACATGGCATAAAGGTAGTGTTCTCAAGTGAGAATTCTACAATCCTAAAATGAACAAAGATGTCTTTAACTTTGCCTATATCTTATACAATCAATCCGATGAAACTATTAACAGCGTACTCAACCATTAGTGAGAAAGAATACATAATTAAACATGACAAAGTAGCACAATATATTCTTTGACATATCTGTTCCCCGTATGCCATTGAAGTCCAGGATACATACAATAACATCACCCGAATGATGTCAGAAATAGTGACAGAGTGTTTATACTGCCTTTTATTATGTGCTGTGTCCCAAACGGACGTAGGCGAATATGGCCTTCCACATCTCCTTATCTCTACATCTCCTTATCTCTTGTAGCTCTTAACACCCTAAATTTTGTTAGCCTCCAAGCTCTGCTCTGCCATCCATTTGCTGAAGCCTATCAAGTATGTCATGCTTTGCTTTCTCTCTTTCGCTCTACCTGTTCTTTGAGAATCAATTTCCCCAAGCCCTCCGTCACACAAACTTCAGCTGTATATTCATAATGACAAGAATCAGCTTCCGTATCGTTTCCATTCTCTCTAACTTTGTTGCTAACATGTTAGCTTCATTGTTTCCTGAGAATATTTCTGTAGAACCATATTGTGGTTTATGCTGTAGAATTCTAACAAACATGGAAATGGATATTAATACAACTGACATCATCATAAATGATTTAAAAACTTGCCAACTTATTTTGAAAACTTTCCCTAAGTGTCCCAATATTTGTAAAGAGAATTTCAGAATATTTCAAATCATTAGGACCACAAAATCGAAATAAAATTTTATAAACTTGGATTCATGTACATATTAGCATAAAAGATCTAGAAAAGCTTACTTTGTGCAGAACACAGTTTTTACTCAAAAACTCTAAGGGGACTTAATAATTTAACACTTAAAATTAACTTTTGGCAAGATGAATTCATACACAATATTAATAGTTGTAATAATTGCAATATAGCTTTAAATGTTCTCCCAAAAATATTAAATTCAAAGCTACTGAAGTTGAAACTATAAAAATGTTGCATTTGAAGGCATCATATACTTTAAGAAGGATTATAAAATCAGAATAATTAGTTTCAATTAATTTTGTTTATTATTATTATTATTATTATTATTATTATTATTATTATTATTATTATTATTCCTTAGTTGATTTTTATTACGGCCACGTGATGATAATTATATCTCAGTTTCTACAAGCAGTTTAGAGACTTAATATTTATCTGCACATGATCTGTTTTAAGAAACCTGCACACTTCCTGTGATTTCTGTGTAAGACGTCTTGTAAGGTGGAAGAAATATTCTTCAAAACAGTGCGCCATCGTAAAAGAAAAATTGAAGTTTGGTACATTTCTCTGTGGGTCTGATGAGGTTCTGATATGCTCATTAAAGTGATCCCTGGCAAGTCAGTCTTTAAAGAAAAACTGCTTAAACATAGTACGTCTACCGTTAAAACAATTCCCAGATATTTAATTTTTTGTACTAACATGATTTTGTTTTTCATAATTAGTACTACTGATGGGGGTTGTTCCCTTCGTAAATGCAGAGCAGGCGAATATAGATGTACCAGAACCTAGTATGAAAAATTAGAGAAATGTACCAAATTTCAATTTTTCTTTAACGATGGCGCCCTGTTTCGATGGATATTTCTTCCACCTTACAAGACGTCTTGCACAGAAATCGCAAGAAGTGTGCAGGTTTCATAAAGCAGCTCATGCGCTGATAAAACTTTATTTTCTAAACTGCTTGTAAAGACTGATAAATTATTATCATGTAGCCGTAATATACATCAACTAACAATGATAATAATAACTATGAACAAAATTAAATGAAACTATCTATTCTACTTTCTAAAACTTCTTCATCAAGATGGAAGGTGGGGATAAAATAACTTGAAAGTCTTTCCTAATTAAGACTATTCCGTGGTCGAATCGGTTAATACTGCGACCATGTAAAAAGAGCTTTCAAGATATGGGCTCCGACTTCAGGTCTTGACGAAATTACTTCTTTACCCCGTCCCATAGTGTTTAAAATGACTATCGCTTACCACAGGCAGACTGATAAGGGCTAACTAAAAACCAAGAAATTGAAAATTAATGATGATTATAAGTAATCTTTGATAGAAAGTTAAAATAAACATAAATGTCACAAAATGACTATCATCATTTAAAATGGCATCAGTTGTATCTGTTCAAAATCGTATAAAATTAGCGTGTCCTCAACCCGAGAATTCACTGTCAATTTATACGTGATGTATTGTCATTAACTGATGAATTGACCTGTAAAGATAGCTTACTAATCATTCTAGCTTAGTTGCCTATTTAAAGTCTCTGTCGAATTAATTATGAATTCCTCAGCAATTTTTAACAGTAGGATGTGGACGTTGATAGATGTCATAACAGCGGCATCTCCTACATTATTTAATTAATTTAAATTCCATCGCTTTTACAAAAACAGGAAGACCCCAGGTTACACGATACGCTACACGTTAGACGTTATTTTATCATTACAGTCATTAAAGCATCTGTTTTGTTAGCGTTAATTAAACTGTTCTTATTGATATTTATCAAAGTTTTGATAAATAGTTGGTGTGACTAAACGAAACATACAAATGACGATTCCTTGAGAGAAATATGCAAGACAAAATTAATTTATAAAATATCATAAATATTTTGGCATACTTCCAATCTGACTTAAAGTATATTGGAATCTATAGATAAATATGACGTTTCGAATAATCCGTTATTTTTGTAATGTTAAAGCTTCATTGAATAATACAAAAAGACATGTTGTTTGGTTTTTCTAGTATTTTAAATTTATTTAGATTAGTAAAATTGTCTGCTCTGTCTATTGTCACAAGCGCTTTCGACCCCATCTTTAGCTATTTTCAAGAGGTTGTTAAGTGTTGTAAATTTCTTTTCACGGTTATCCTGTTCGATGTTAACACCATAAAAGACAATGTGAAAAGAAAATCAGTTAAGTGCCATACGTGATACACGCTTGAGGGATCATGTCTTGAAAGAGACATGACTGACTAGGTAGAAGATTTTTCGCAGTAGATTGCTATTACTTTCTGCGGTAGGCTGATTGCTAACCAAGGCTACAGAACCCAGTCTATCATGTCATATAACTCCTAGCGTCAGGGAAAAAAGATGGATTAATACCTTCCCCAGAAGTGTTTGCGCGTAAGGGAAAAGGAAATACATACATATAAATATATACATACACACATACATATATATATGGAGAGAGAGAGAGAGAGAGAGAGAGAGAGAGAGAGATTGAGAGACAGAGAGAGAGGTTTCATTAAAAAACCACAGTGATTAATTTTGATTTTGTGAATTTAATTCTTTTTGTGTACTTATAGTCTTCGATTTTTTTTTTTTTGCATATAAATTATGTAAAATTTGTCCTAAGGTTCTGCCTGTCTATATTTTTAGCCATTAGGGAGACGTGGAAAGCCATTATCGCCTACGTTCTGAAAGGACAAGACACATAGAAGAAGAAGAAGAAGAAGAAGAAGAAGAAGAAGAAGAAGAAGAAGAAGAAGAAGCTTTTAATCACTAACTCTGAACGTACCTAATGTTTTTCCATTCGTGAATTTTCCTGGGTAGGAATATCTACATTATGCCGGCTACAAACACTTTGCTATGTTAGGATGCAGAGTGAATATGCATTTCGTCTCCTGGTTCTAACGTTTGTAGCCAAACGACAGTGGTCATAATATCTTTGCTTCGGCTTCTTCTTGCACATTTTATCTAAGAGCCTTGTTTTTAGCCTCGTCTTCGTACCAGTCACCCTACAATTAAGGAAGGAAGTGATGTTGATTCAGTCACGTAGATCAGGGAATATATTGTGGTTGGCTATTTGAACTAGGAGCGAAGATACAAATACAAATCAGTTTTGCGCTGGCAAATGACAGACGAGGAGAACAAAAAGAGTAATGTACAAAAATATGGATGCTTAGATTAGATTAGGAAGACATGCAAAGAAAATGTAACAGAATTTACACTACAATCCCATTAGCTATGTTCGTTTTTTTTTGTTCTTTTAATTAATGCCCTTATTGACAAAAAGAACACAGTAATTATGAAATCAAAATAATTTTGGTTCGTTGCTTAGCGGCATATCAAAATCTATGGATTATTTGGGCAACTTACGTGGTGTAATGGTTCGCAAATTTGTCTCGCTAGTACCTATAGTAGTGCATTAGTTCTTTACTGGTACTCTCTAATTTTGGCCTTGTTTTACATGTCAGCAGCGCTTAGAAATTCAGTTATTTGGGAACTTCGACGTAAGTTATAGTTAGCAAGTTTGTCTCGCTAGAATCATTACAAGTGAGTTTGATCCTCCCAGGGTGCCTCATATTTTCAGCCTTGTGCTACTTAGAGCTGAGCTTAAAAAAGTGTCTCTTGACGCGGTGTAATAATTAGCAATCCTGTCACTCGTTATGCATTAGGCAATCATCAGGTGCATATTTTAAAATTTGAAATATGCATGTGTAGATTGCATAACGCGTAAAACTCCAAGTCGTGCAATAGACCTAGGATAATATATATATAAAATACAGCTCCTGTCATACATTGAGCACTGTCTTATTAACACCTGAATAATAATCCTATACATAAGTGCACCCTACACATACCTATATTTATTAGAAACCCGAAACAGAATCAAAGAATAGAGGCATGATAAATGAAAATTTAATTTTGTTTATATTTTAAAATTAATTCTGACTTACAGATTATTAACTGTAATTATAATAACTGCTGCTTTTAAAATTGTTATATCACTAGTCGACATAAATTTAGCTGTAATAAGTATGGCTTTCAGTTCCATTTTGCCTAACAAATTTACCGAGCAGCTGTACTTTATATTATGAACACTAGTATTTCTAACGAAACTTTTCAGAATCTTGTTCCGATAAGATGTCAAATAAATGAAAGATGGAGTCTTTTAGAAAGCGGACAGCTTTGAAATATAAATATGGTGTATTTCGATTGCAACATAATCAAGATTCTTTCAATATGTAGAAGTGGAGAATTCTGTTCCTAAGAGATCAGAAGATTTCAAGACATTGCACCCGTTTTGTGATCAGCAGAAATATCAACTTTAGAAAAAGTAATTTTCGATAAGATAATATTACTTTTTCTCCAATGAGTTGCTGATATGCAGCGATCTGTTAGCTTTTATCTTAGGTATGTTTGGTCGATTTTAGGCTTTTATTCTCTGTTCAACGTGCCAAAGAACCAAAAATTTACTTATTTACAGATAGCAAAATGGGCTTAATATCACTCCGTAACCCTATCATAAAACTCGTTTCAGTTAAGCTCTATATAAATGCAACTTCACGCTGACATGAGTTACTCGACATAGTAAGCCATCAATTTCTAGTCAGCCTTGAAGCCTTCTTGGTAAGTAAGAGCAAATTTTTGTTATATACATATATGCAAATTTTCAAATCGCAATTACGAAGTTGACCATGTAGAAAAAAAAGAAAGGAAAAAAGGAAATATGCTTATAATAATAATAATAATAATAATAATAATAATAATAATAATAATAAGGAATTTGAAAAACTGTCAAAATATAAAGACCTGGAAATTGAAATAGAAAAAATGTGGAAATTGAAAACAAGAGTTGTGCCAGTGATAGTAGGTGCACTTGGAATGATAAAAAATGGAACAAAACAACACATTGAAAGAATCCCTGGAAACCCCAGCTTAAGAGATATACAAAAAATTGTCTTATTAAGTACAGCCCACACACTAAGGAAAACATTATCTATGTAATTCTGGAGATGATAGGGAAGATAGAAAAACATGAAATGGAGCCATAACAACACGCCACTACCTGCCTTAGGTCTCCCCGCAGACTTGGTTGGTAGTGAGACCAAAGCAGAAATCGAAATATGATGAAAAATGACATAATAATAATAATAGGGATCGAGAAGATACAAAAAAAAAGAAATGGAGCCATAACGACACACTACGACCTGCCTTGGGTCTTCCTGCAGACTTCGTAGGTAGTGTGACCATAGCAGAAATGGTAATATGATGAAAAATGACAACATAATAATAATAATAATAATAATAATAATCAGTAATAAAGGAAGCCAGAAAATTCAAACATGAATTTCACATGCCTAAAAAATTGCAAATATAGCATAATACACATACCGCAGCGGCAAAGAACCTAAAAACAAAGCACATACTATGCACCAATTGAAAAAAAAAACAACGATGACAAAATCAACCTTTTCATGGTCAATACTCTTCCCGTATCAATCATTCTGATATAGACTAATCAGTATTATCCATCAAAGATTACGTAGTACTGCGTTAAAAGCCGAAACTGAAGTTTTTTTAACACCGTTTTGTTTGTTTACACACAAACACACACACACACACACACACACACACACACATATATATATATATATATATATATGGTAATATTTTTATTATAAGTTTATAATAAAACCATAGTTCATTGCAACACAAGAGATGTTGTGTTTCGGTACCATCTTATTAGCACTTTGTCAGACAGTCAAATATTTTTTCTGTCTGAAAGCTTAAAAACAATACAATTTTGACCATATCCAGACAATGAAAGTGATTTTGGAGGGTTTATCTCAATAAACCAATAGAAATTCAGGTTATTATGGATAGAAGAAATTTGATTGTAAGGCTAAGGAGGAGTATAAACTTGAAATGACTTGAGATCCAGACGTTTTCAATGTCAGTGATGAAATAACTTGAATGATACGTATGTAGCTCTTATCAAGTCTGAAAAGTTAGTGCGTGTCATCGTAAAACGGTTACAGGAAATTCTTTAATTTTTTTTTCACTTAAAGTAGTGAATAAGAGACAAAGACGGGAAGTTTTTTTTAAAATACACTGCACGTCAAACATATCTAGTTGACATAGTGGGTGATCTGTCCGTTAAGCCGAAGGAATGAATAGGAGATGGAGGAATCAATCAATTTATGCTAAAGGATACATTGTAGATGTCCAGTTATATTATATTAGGAAAAATTAACTATACTTTAGGATATATTTTAGACGATTATGACAATATTGTTATATAAAAGATTTTTTTTATATTTTTCATTTTACGGTAGAGATTATTGGCATCATTTAATTGCACATAATAAGTAGAAAGTGATGTGTTATTACAATAAGTTTTATTATTAAAAGATAAGGTGTGAAAATAATGGCTGTTTTTAAAAGGTTTCTGAGTACAAGCGATATAAAATTATATAACTGTCGCATTTTCTAGAAATAGATCATAGGTAGACTATAGAGTCAATTAGACATTTATTTTTTAATGGACATTTCAACTATTGTTAGGTTTATCATATATTGTGATCATTAATTTTAAGTTTCTATATATAATGATTGTATAATGATTTCTAACAGAAAAATATTTCACTATTTAACGAGGTGCTAATAAATTAGTACCGAAACACAACGGCTCTTGTGTTGTAGTAAACAGTTTTAATTATAAACGTTTAGTCAAACTATTACAAAAATAAGGCCCTTCTAAGTATCAAGCAGCCTTAATATGGTAAATCACTACAAACAGTGGACTGACAAGCCATTAGTTTTTACTACTTCTAATATATATATATATATATATATATATATATATATATATATAAGAATATACCCTCAATTGAAGATTATATTCAGGAGGTGTTTTGATACGTTAAGTGATACTAGTTAATTAAGACTATTGTTATGATACGAAAACTTTGATATTATCAAGAAAATGTTACAATTTTAAAATCACCGCAATTATTTCCACGTTCCGCTGTTTTTGTTGTAACCCATTTCAAATGATGGCATTGACCACTACGTCCGGCAATTACATTTCACCTCACTTTAGAAATTATTAAACGTCATTTACAAAGGAATATACAATTACGTTGCCGTCGGGTTTCCCAACACAAACTTTCGGCATTAAATAACCTGACTAGGGTTGATTCATTCGCAGATTGAAATGTTCGAGCCGACGATTTTGCAAATATTAAAAGACGCCTGAAGACCATTAATAAAATACTCTTGAGTTCGGTCGATTTGTTTATCGCGGAGGAAAATATTTGTAAGCAAAAACTAAAGTCAATTCAATCGATGCAAATATATAGAGTATATTTAAAGTAGTTTATTTGAAAATGGAGAATCGTGTGGTAATGTGTGCGGATCTTAAGCCAGAAGAATGTGGTTGTTAAGTTTGGAAAGTCTAACAGGCCGACCCACACACTATTTTTGATTCCCATTATCTTTCCTTACAAATATTTCTTTCGTTTCAGTCGAGTGAACAGAGTTTTAGAATCAATGGTCTCAATATCGATTAAACCAGAAAGTAATATATATAAGCCATGATTTTCTGTAAGTATTGTAAATAACTTCAGAAAGTCACAAGAAGTTATTATTATTCATTTTCTTTGGAGCGAATGCCACCACTTAGTTGGCGATATCTTTGCGTCTAGGAATAAAATGCAGTGATTTCAATTTTAATTTAATGCACCAATTTAAAGCTTTATCTTCAGACATACACTCAAATTGTAAAAATGATGTGTGGGTTTAGTCCAACATAAATATTGCCAAGGCAATCTACTCATTGATTAAGTACATAAGATTCAGTCACTGTCGCTTCTATTCCTTTCCTCAATCTTTACAGACAAACATATAGGCTTTTATACACACCCACCCATAAGCACGCACGCGCGCGCGCGCACACACACACACAAACACGCACGCACACACACACACACACACACACACACACACACATATATATATATATGAGTTTAACAAATAAAGTCAGTAAATAATTTTTTTAGGAAAACCATTTTATTTCATCAGACTTTAAATAAGCACTAGCAACATGTGCAAGTGTTTAGAGCGTGCTTTGCAATTTGCTTCATTTTTAAAAGAACAGTCAATATCAGAGACAGAATCTTTTGAAATGTAGTGAAGATATAGGATTCAGCAAGCTAAGCTAAATGTTGTAACTGTGCTTTCAACGGGACATATATATATATATATATATATATATATATATATATATATATATATATATATATCCGAAATCTAACGGATAGTTATGAAAAAGTATTAACCGAGATATTTATTTAAACATAATGTTCAAACAAATATATATATATAAATGTACATTACTCTTGTTAATAAAGCAGTGATTAATGTAATAGAAAGAAGCTATTAAGTTTATATTAATAAATAAGCATATTATTCTACTTATATATCTCAACTCGGCATAACATGAACTACACAATCATCAGGTGCATATAATGAACTAACCGTTCTGGGATTTGAATTTCTGGTTCTTGCTATGTTAGTGTAGTTATATACTGGAAATACACACACACACACACACACACACATATATATATATACATATATATATATATATATATATATATATAGCATAGTGATGATCCACGTATAGTCTTAATATGTATAGGAAATAATATTAAAACGTTTTGAGTTTAAAAATTTGTTTTTTTGACAGTATTTGTTTATTTCTAATTCAAATTTTAAAATCATTTGTTTCTGATGAAGGATCAAGGGCGGTCTGAAATATAAAGTATAATAGTAGAAATAAACAAATACTGTAAAAAAAAAACACACATTTTTAAACTCAAAACGTTTTAATATTCTTTCCTATATATATATATATATATATATATATATATATATATATATATATATATATAATGTCATAATTTTATTTAAACTATACTTAAACTGAAAACTAAAAAGCAAAAACTTAAATGATGATTTAATTGGAAGAATCCTTTCTGAAGAGATGATATACGGTTCATGCATATGTATCAAGGGAGATCACTTGTCATTTTTAGATTGGGTATATAACATCTAATATTAATAATACGCAACGAAAAATCCGGGTCAACATTTTTCAGAACTTATTTACTTTAATGTTTGCATGTAATCATTAATTCTCTGTTTTTAGTAAATTATTATTATTTAAGTGTTATAAGATAATTATTTTTTCAAAATATATAAATTACATATTTCCTTTTACGTTATAAAGTTTAGCAATATACATATTATACACCTGATGATTGCAAAGAAATCATTACTATGGTAGCTGTCAGTTTCACGCATAAACCAAACCACATACATTCTTCTTTTACATGCCTGAACCTTTCAGTATGCAAGCGATCATGGCCTCTTCATCTTCCGGTTCATTTTAGCCCCTAATATGTGTTGTCTTGTTATTTCTTTCAAACTCTGTTCTGCTATGCATTTGCTCAAGTTCTTCAAGTATATCACGCGCTTTTTTCTCTTGACCCTTTACCTCTATCCGTCATGTGAGCATCAGATTCTTCTAACCCTCCTTCCTCATTACGTGACTTTAACTGTCCTTTCCTGATTTTAGATATAAGTTTCCTTTCTTGTTTCAGTTCTCTCCAAAACCTCACCTTTGTTCATCTATTTAGCTCTTGGTATCCTCTGCATCATTCTGTAGACCATTTTTCTGTTTTCTTGCGTCTCTCCTTTATCTTTGCAGAGGTTGCGCTTCTTTATAGGGGAACAGTAGTGATTCAGTACTCTTTTTTTCCAACGACATTTTTACTATCTCTCAGTAATGTTCTCATCTTTTGGAATGAATCGTTGCCCATTCCAGTACGCCATTTCCAGTATGCTACGTGTCATCCACTGAAAAAGAGGAGACAGGCGAAAAGAAGGTCTTTTCATATCCTTTGGCTAGGATAAATATTTAGCGCCATTTATGGTCATGATATACTATTCATTTTATTTGCTACTAGAGTTATTGTATTCAGTCCTGTTGTTTGTTTGTCTATCTATCTGTAGTCAAGATATCTCAAGACACGCTAGATGGATTCGGATGAAACCTTCAGGGATAATTTCCCTCATAACTGGCAAGAACAGATTAGATTTTGTGCTTGATCCGGTACGGGATAAAGTTTCTGGGTTGTTTTTCTGGTTTTATTAATAAAACATGATGTTTACCTGTCAAATAGCATATACTGAATTACCTTTCTTAGCCAATGATAAATACTTAATTACCTTCCCTGTCTCATTTAATTTTGAGAGTGATCAAGTTTATTTTCATTTTTCTTTTTTTTTACTTTCAGTTTTGAGAATGTTTTATTTCATTGAAGTTATTCTTTCTCATTTTAATAATCATCTCTTGCTAATCGCCGAGATGATGTCGGTATTGCCTTGGCGGAGGTTTGCTTTCTTTGACTGCTCTTTCTAGTTTATGTATTTATTTATTATTTTATTTTAATTAATATATTCTTTTTATATATTTAATTGATATGTTTTTTCTATATATTTATTTAATCATATTTTTTTAAAATAAAGTTTTTTTAACTTAGGTTTCACGATTTCAATAAGAAGATTTTGTAAGTGGTGGTACGTTGTGTAGTATAAATTTTCTTTCGTGCATGAATTTCGAAATGGTTTCTGAGATTTTGTCTAGAAATTTATTATGTGTTGCAGTATTAATCTGTCTCTTCTCTCCAGTTATGGGTGAAATAATATTACGTTTTATAGCATTGGTTTGTAACCAGTCTACCGCAGGAAGTAATGGCAACCTACTGCGAGATAATGTTCTGCTCAATCAGTATACAGCAAATTACCGATTAAAATGTGACCTAAAAATATTTTCACTTCAGTCATGTGGTACTCGGACATTGTAGTTATTTGAGTACCCTAGGCTTCATGAAGTGCTCATAGTCCAGGGAATTTGTAAAATTTATAATTCTGCCAATTCCCGCCTTGTATAGTACTGGTTAGGCTGTGCGTTGTGGTGCAGTGGATATCTGCTTGGAACGAGAAATCGGGGAGCCGAGTTTAAATTCCAGTTGAATTCGTTGCATTCACTTACGCGCAAACACCTTTGGGAAAAGTCTTAATCCGTCACTTCCCTCCAGTTGTGTGTTAAATAACACGACATATTCTGTTCTTTAGCCTTTGCTGGTAATTGCAACCTACTGCAGGATAATCTTCTACCTAGTTAGTCATGTCTCTTTCGGGACATGATCGTCCAAGCGTGTATCATGTATGACACTTAACTGATTGATCGTGCGGCTTATTTCAATCAATGTTCTAATTTGGTCATCATCTGTAGGGAGGTTTGGTTGAGTGTTCTTCATCAATAAGACTACAATCACCGTGCGCAGCACATATCTTTGTTGCTTGCGGCAATACCCTACCGCCAAAAAATAAAACTGTCTCAATGTATTTTATAATCTTCTATTTTCATATGGATGCAAAATTAATACGAATTAAGTAATTTTAAAGACTATTTTACAGGAGATAGTTCGAAGTGTGCTCTAATCAGAAATGTAAGCATATTATATCTGTAAATTTAACGTGTTCAAATGTGTTGGAATATGAAAGTTAGAAAATTGGCATGAACTTTCGGACAATCTAATAAAATATACCGTTAGACGAAGAGAATAAAATCTCTAAGGAATATGAATTCAAGATACAAAGTAAATGGGTAGAAACAGGAGTCAATGATTTTGTCAGAACTGTAAAATATCGATGAATTAAATGGGATTTAACATCGCTCAGACACAAACATTAGAGAAATGATGTTAAAATCGACTAAAGAGAAACAATTATATCATGTGGAATATTACATGACAGAAACATTCAATGATGAAATAAGAAGTTGCATTAGCGAAGGCGATGATGCTGACCGACTCAAACGAAACATAAAAATGGCTGCCTGAAGAAGACAAGAACATTTCCCAAGTAATTAATTATCTGGCGCCACATGTCATTTAAAAGATCATGGGATATGTGGTAACCACTATCTAAAATATAAATGCGCATGTTTACATTGAAATTCTGTATGATTTTATCTCTTCTTCTAGAGAAAATTTGTTTGATAATGATCAGTAGCGTGCAGATGTGGGCAGATGGTGCGACGGCCCCCGTATGCATATCGGGAAGGCACCCAATTAAAGAATGACATAAGAATTAGTTTTTGACATTTGAAAATGTATCTTTTAATTTTGTGTTACAAGTGCTATACATTATCGCGAGCAGGTGTCATTGTGGATCTTTTTTATTTTGTATTTTTGATAAGCGAGAATGGAGTAGACCTCATGTCTTGAGACTTAGGGGCATAAAATCAGGGACTTAGATCCGGAAATCACCAAACCACTGAACATCACTGGTGATGAAAAGTCCTGTTGCCAGGCGTAGGGTCTTCCAGCAGTTGCCCTCTTGACTTAAGGAAGCACTACCCTCTGCAGGCACTTAAAGCAGGCCTCCATGTTGAGTTTCCCTTGTTATATTGTACAGTCAACAAGATAAAAACAATCAACGCATATTCACGAAATTATTTGTATAAAATTGTACCATGATATAACTAGCGTTAATGGTCCAACATACACCTAAAAAAACAAGGATTACTATATAAATGTACAAATGCACCATTATACACTTTACTATCCAAAATATTTCACGCACATGCAATAAAAAATGAACTATTGCTTGAATACACGTGACACATATCTGAGTAATAGGAGTTAACCCTAAATTGAAACATAGCAGTATATTGTTTGTGTTTTTTCATTTTTCTCTCCATCTCTGAAGAAGCTTTAATGAAAATGAAACCTGATAGATTGAGATACATTTTCCGTTTGTTTTTTTCTTTATTTTATCTCATATATATATATATATATTAGTCCGACAAAAGAAATTCGAGTGACAAAACATATCAAAAATATAATACTAGTAGTTATATATGTATATACCTGTTGACCTCCTTCTTTAGCATACGTTAGAAAAAAGGGACAATGCTTTCATTTTTCGACGCAACCATGTTTAAGCCAAGAATTATCTCTCTATATCTATTAATCGGAGTATTGTAGCTATTTACACAATTTACATTGTTCAGACTGTTGCCCACATCCTTTTTACCATATTCACGGCGTTGTTATATGCTCCGACTTTCTCCAGGGGAAATTCTAATCACCTGAAAAATGCCGAGAGTACAACGGCCGAAACGTCGTGATTATCCTAACAGGGGTGAGAACAATATTTCGAACAATATAAATAGTGGAAATAATATGTGGAGGTAAAAAAATATAAAGTTAATGCGATTTCCTATGATATACTGATGTTAGGGTCATCTAGGAGTTCAAATCAAGAAAATTTCCGTAACTAAAATGAATCAGTTTTGTTGGCCAATGGAAAACTTGCTTATTACACTTCAGCTTATTCTGACTCACAGAATTGGTTTCAATATGGCTTGTTGTAATTTGATTCGAAGTTTCTATTAAAAGCTTATCTTTATTCTTGATGTAATATGTTTGTTCTTTTGATATTTTTTTTCCAGATAGTATTTCATTCTCTGTAAACATTCGAGCCGAACTAGAAATGGGAATCTTACTATGGCCGAAAGTGTTTTAGACTCGACATGATATTTATTTAGACATTTTCAAATAACTCAAAATAGCTAAATGTTTTTTCCTCTAATAATATACTCAATGTAAATCTTGATTCCCCTGATAAATGTCCACTTATACATGGAAATATCATCCAGCCTAAATTATATTTGTGTGTAAGTGAACGTGTTAGAAGTCGTATTTTTTATCATTTTGTGAAGCATTTATGCACACATAAACCGAGACACATATATACATATATAATACATTTTTCTGCGGATTGTTATGGAGATAATACGTAATGTTATACCAAGAAGCACACACATACACACCTACACACGTACGTGTGTGTGTGTGTTCAAAACCAAGAACTTAATTGCCTAACGTTAGCTGCTCAACGGGTGGCCTAGAAGATATTTGTGGTTTTATCTGGCTGTTACTGTTGCCCTATCAACGATTTGATATTAAGCGCATTTTTCATAATGGCTCTTATCAAGAACATTTAATGAATATTTACTGAATTTATTCAATTTAGTGTAACATTTATAGACACACATACAGACAGTCACAAATCAATAAAAGAAAAGTAAAAAGAAAGAAAGAGAAGAGAAGAGAAGAGTAAGGAAGGGACATTTCATAGTTGCAAATGAAACCACAAGTTGGTTCTTTGGATGTTGACAAAACAAATGTACCAGGTCGAGTGTCTCTAAAACATATAAGCAAAATCACAGAGAAAAACACTCTTGAAGATGGTAATAGAAGTGGCAGGAAGTGCTTGGAACAATAAAATTATGGGCTTTTGTTTTTATTTCTTAAATTCTGCAAAACTGAAAAGTGTTAGGTTGCTAGAAAAAATTAATAACATATATTAGATATTTGTAGCCGCACTAATTCATATAATTCATATATATATATATATATATATATATATATATATATTTGAATTTTTATTTAAGTGCAACGTCAGACGGCCACACCACAAATTCGCTCTCACGGCGTCTGACGTTGCACTTAAATAAAAATTCAAATATATTCCGTCATTTAGAACAACACGGTTATCAACGCACACTTCTGAGACAAACGCTTGTTGATAACACGTACATACTCAAACAAGAAAATAATAAGCAGAAACTAAAAATCCTCGAAGCACTCTACATTAAACAGTTTAAACCTGGTTTGAATACAATCAATTTCGATATTTCCAACAACGTACTCAAATGTCTGTAATCAGACCAGGGACCACAACACCACTATTTTGTCACTGTCTTCGGCCATCCGCCACGGTAGGGATGGACTTATATTTTCAATTCAATTATCTTTATTGTTAATAGCTTAAATGTTCTATGTTTACTGTGTGTTATTATTTACTCTTTGATAATGGCTTATGTGAGCCGAAAGCTTAGACCTGATAAAAAATTCAACAAATACTGTGATTTTTTGTTGTCTTTTAACGACATCACCATCAAGTATATCAGACGGTATGAACGGATCCTACACAAAATTAATAGACAAAACTTGTCTATATTATTCAATGAAACCTGCATTAATATATATATATATATATATATATCTTTAAGAGAAATAGCATATATATATATATATATATATATATATATATTATATATATATAATGGGTAGTTGAAGAGACTGGTTTAATGAACATATCGAAATGGGCATACTCTAAATGTAATATATATATATATATATATATATATATATATATATATATATATAATTGTAATAAGCGTAATAAGATATTTAATTGTGTCACTGTGCAAGAGATGGAGGTACTATGGCAGCACGTTAAAATTTAATATTTCTCATAGTTGAAAATGTCGATTCCAAAAAGAGAGTTATGCAATAGAAAAAATTTAAGCCTCGAACAAGGTATTGGAAGGACTGTGTATTTATGCATGATCTCTTCCCAGAGAGAGGATGTGACACAAAACCGATTTTGCATGAGAATTTCGATGAGGAATGCTTGGGTAAAAATTTTCCTAGACTCGGAAAAGGCAGGGTCGGGATCTTGCATACTTTTCCAAAACCTCATATGGGTTTCTATCCATTTGAAAGCATAAAGTCCGACAAGATTGTGTTCGAGTGGAACCCAAAAGTTTGAAAAGGCTAAATGCCAAAGTCAATTTGTGTTTATGTTCGACGTCCAAGAGAAGATAATTTCGATCACCGATCCTTTGTATCATTGTACGGCTGGTACATTTTATCGCCCGTGATGTTATAGTCCAAGGGTTTCAAATCAAGAAATGAACATGCCAGGATTATATGGTCAAGACAAGCTTGATGAAGTTATCATACCCCCGATTCAGATCAGTATCACCAAAGTCACATATCAATAGAGACAGTAACAATCACTCTGAAGTCCTGTGTAAAGTTGTGGGATTATGTGAAATAGCTGTCGTTTCTCACTACCCAAAAGGCCATCATAGATGACGTAAACTGGATGTGCGTCGTTTGTCAGGTCGGCGCATAGCGACCTTTCGTTCTTCTTCAACTTATTTCATCGGAGTTCTTAATCTCGTTTCGGAAGAGATTCCATCAGATTACATTAATCTTCTGGGTTCTCTAAGGCAGAAAATATCATCTTCTCATCATGCAGCACATCTTCTTTATAGGGATTTCCTCTATATTGGTCTGTTTTATGAATAAACATAAAGATTTGTTTGAGAAAATCTACGAGATAAATTCGTCTGTCTTTACGATATTTGAGCACACACAATAAGTCTTTCCTGGACATGTATGATATATAATTGCTATAGGTACCAAAGCAATTTTCTCGCTTTGAAGAAGGACTTGGCCAAATTAAAAGAGTTGATTTTCTCAAAATTGTCACGGTTGGCAGTTAATATCAATAGCACAACGTGCCTTTTCGTTCCAATATTGGATTTGGAGCCTACATACTAATGATTTCGTTACTTCTGAAAGAAAATTGTGAATACAAAAATTTGTCTTCGGTTGCGTAACATGTACATTGGCTTCAATATATTGCTAGCTAATGTGCATTCTCAAATATATCATTGAAAGAAAAGGAAAATGTTTCATCGTTTATATATATATATATATAAACAGAGAATGATTCTAAACCTTTATTTCCCCCGAAGAAGTGTTTAAATCCAAACACTGAAACAACCATATGATTGTAGGGAAGAGGACATATATAGAAGAAATTAAGTACATGTTCTAAAACATAATTTATAACAAATATATATATATATGTGTGTGTGTGTATGTGTATGTGTGTGTGTGTTTGTGTGTGTGTGTGTATGTGTGTGTGTTACTATTATAACATACTGCATCTAAATAGCTATAAAATATCGGTGTTACAACACAATCATCAGACTGTAGAATGTGGTTAAATTATTTGGTAACATATATAGACAAAGAGATTAAAAGAATAAAAAAATAACATAAAACTATAAAAATAATGTTATCCAATGAGATGATTTAAGTAGGTTAGGGTATTTTAGATAATGTTGTGTGTACGACTCATAGACAGTAGTGTATCAATGATTTGCTACTGAAAGCCAGACAAAGATATTAAACTGGAAAAATAGGAACAGATAAAAAAGGAAATAAACCAATAGAAGAAAAAGAAGAAGTGATAAGAGACAAGAGAGAAGAGAAAATGAGAAAATCAAGCAAAGAAATATAGAAACTTTGGAAAAGATAAAATATATTAAAATAAAATAAATATAAAATTAAAATCAAACCAATAAAAAAGATAATAACATAAAATATATAATTTTAAAATTAAAACTAAAATATAAATAAAAATAAAGTCTTAAGAGAATTTGCTCATAGAAACAAATAAAAAAATGATAGTAATGTAAAATTCCCAGTTTAATAAAATATTGTTTATGTTTAATAAAATATTGTTTATGTTTAATAAAATATTGTTTATGTTTTATAAAAGAGGAAGTTCGGAAAATATTGAGATAGAATTGAGATAAGTTCAGATATATTTTAGAGTATGGAAGATTATATGGTGGGAAAATTTAGTGATTTCATTACGTTGCTTCTGTAAATCGGTTTTTTGGAATTTTTTCATATGAATTTATTTACGTAATATTTTCAAGTTAACTCTAAGAACTTTATTTGCATCTGTCAATTGACAGTAGTATTTAGAGAGATAATTACAATTACTATATACTTTATTATTGAAAGATAAATTATGCTGGTAAAATCAAGAAATTATTCTTAATATATTCGATATAATGTTCTTTAAGATTAAGATCTTTAGTAGTTGAGATAGTATCTTGTTATACCACGGAATCTGCAAGGAACTAATTTTGCAAAGGACATATTATGACAATTGCAAGAACTCGTGTTATCACGTGTTATCGTGTTATCGTGTTATTACTTATGGTAAGTTGGTTATAATTAATATCTTAATGTTGTTTTAGGATTCTATTATATTTTATTAGCTTACCAAGATTATCAGTGCTGCTATAACAATGTTTCAATCTATTTTTATTTAAAATATTGCTAAGGGAATTATTAGTCGGCATTTGTTTTTGAACAAGTTTAAGGAATTTATTACCTAACTTGGTACTAACCATTTGGCTAGGTGGTGATTTCTATCAACTTATTTTCCTATTTCGATTATGTTTTGGTATTATGATCAATTTCTTTAGGCTATATGATGTTCTGACAATTATAGCCGCTGTTCTTTAGGAGTGTATTATAGTAATGACTATGCTAATAGAAAATGTATTCACTGAAGGAATTATTGTTAATTCTGTGTTCAACTGAATGTGGTATATGTTTAATAGTAGATGATGGGAGATTTGATTTAGGACGTATTTAGATATGTATGTAAATATATATCTTTCCTTGATCAGTTCCTCTTTATACGGTTTAATATTTCTGACATCGACTTTCAATGACAAAACATTGCTACACTACTGACTATGAGTCCTACACACAGCTTTTTTAAAATTTCATAACCACTCAACCCCACTTAATTCATCTCATTAGATGACCTCTTTATTCTTATGGTTTTTTCTCATTTTTTACTTTTAAAATTTTATTTTCAATATCCTCATCTATATATATTATCAACAATTAAATTAACCACATTTTACTGGTTGATATCGGTTTTTTAACACGGAAATCTTATAGCTATTGAGTTGGTGTATGCGATTATAATTATAATAATAACAATTATCATATATTTATGCTCTACGCTTGTATTGAGCACGTTTTAAGAGTAAATATCTTATTGTAGAATGCACTTCCAGTAGTAACCATTATATATATATATTTATATTTATATATATATATATATATATATATATATATATATAATAGATCTTTTATTAAAAATGGACGAAAATGAAGATTTAATTTTGAAATATAATTACTTTCCATAATAAAAAGCCCCCCCCCCCAAAAAAAAGCATAAAAATTAATTCCTACGTTACAGTCAAAACATCAAGAAAGATAACAATACAAGAGAGTAAAAGACATCTTTGAAAATGTTTATAGAATTGGCCGGAAGTGATTGGGACCAGAAAATTATAGACAATTGATAAATTTCTTAATTTCGAATAAACGACAAATACAGAACAATACTTGAAAAACCTAATAAACAAATGAATTAAACTTCTCTGTCGAACTTATTAATGAAATATATACATGTATATTTATGTATATAGCGGTGGCTAAATCTTCAGGTAAATTACACAAAAATAAAATAATACTGACAACTCATTTTAACATATATATTTACCAAAATTTGACAAAAATATCTTGAAAAGCAAAAAAGTAAATTTATCCAATAAAATTGGTATTAACTTTAAGCACACCTTCCAGACGACTTGAGAATATTCTGCATATTTTCAGGATGGTCTCCTTGTTTAAGTTAGTGAATCTTTTGTTTTACTTTGGTTCAACTGCTCTGCATAAATAATAATCAACGATTTTTAGTTTAGAGAATTAGATGGCCACATATGAGGTGTGACGTTGCCGCAGAAATTGTCGGACAATTGAGATTGGCTTTCCTTGCTTGTGTGATATTGTATAGAGTTCTGTTTCAGCATCCACTCTCTTGATCCAGGACAGAACTACCACTTTAATGAGATTTATGAAAGCTTTGTGTTGACTCTGATGTTCTCTGTAAAAACTTTTGGTGTTCTTTTCTTGTCAGAACAATCAAAGTGCGTTTTCCTAACTTCCATTCTATTGTAATCACCATCAGACTTATTCAGTTCTTCCCGAACCTTCTGCATTAGATACACTGAATATTTCATATTAGAGTGAATGGTTGTAAGACAATGTGTGGTTTCCGAATTTCTGGTGAAGTCATTTGTGTTATAGTGATTTTTTTCTCACAGATGGTGTTTAACTGACCGTGTTATATACTACGGTGAACAATGAACGAAGAAAGAATTGAAAACGTTCAAAACATTAATGTAAAACAGTGCTTGATATACAATGTAAAGCGATGAATATTTATTATAAATTATAGTTTAGAACATGTACAAATTATTATCTACTGCAAAGTGTACATTTTGTTTCGACATTGAAATGACAATGTCTCATCAGGTAGTGTGGAAAGAAATAGAAAGTCATTTTTTTATATTTGGCGAATTGTGTGTAAGATGTAGGTAGAGTGGGAGATTGGGAAATAATGCTTGTAATTTGTCCGTTATAGTTTTGAGGAAAAATAGGGAATAGGTAGGGGATAGAGTTGATTAATGTACGTGTCGAGAATTTTGTATACAGATTTAACATTAGCGGATAAGGTATACTCTATTATAGCTTAATGTCTGGTTAAATTCGGGTTAAATATTTTAAATATTTTATTATATATATATATATATATATATATATATATATATATATATAATGTATCGAGGCAGCAGATAATTTTCTAAGCATATAGTGTTAGATTTAAAAAACAATTATGTTCAATCACAAGCCATATTTTGGCTTTTATTTCAGAGGAAAATAAAGACAAAGAAACGCCGAAATTTTAGAATCACCAGATTAAAAATATATAAATATTGGACAATTTTTGTCTATATTTTCACCTGAAATTAAAGCCAAAATATGATGTTTAGAACGGCTCATGATTAAACATAATATACATTCATTGTCTTTTATATTTATCAATATTAGGTTCAAATCACACACACATCAGTTATTAATAGTCTATCATGGGAAGGTATCGTACTGGCTTGAACTTAGTATAAACATGATTTTCAAGACATGTTTGCAATACATGTTCGGCGTGAAAGTTTTTAAGCTGTGTTTCATCCAGCTAAACTTAGTGTAGAAATAGTTTTTATTGTTTATCACAAAACAAAAGGTTCGAAAGCCACTCAAGGTAGACGGTTACACTCGAAATGTCCATAATAAATAATGTATCTTGCATTCTTTTGCTAAACGGCATATTCATAACAGTGGGTTATTTATTAACGAAAAATCTAAATATTTGCACAGAAATTTTTATTCTATTTTATGTTTTTGGAAATAATAATGATTTAGTGAGACTAATCTTATTATTTAATCCATAGCTGAGGAATGAAGTAGATTTAATCAAGGGTATCTGCGCGTAAATAATTATAACGAATCCAACGGGTATTGAAGCTCCGTTTCCTGATTAACAATTCCGAGTCATTATTCATTTAAAGATCCAAGCTTACAGTACCTGCTTGCCCCAAGCGGACACCTAGGTATGTACTAATCGGGTATCGAACTCAAGCTTAATAGGGAAGATCCTATGTGGTAGTCTGTATCAAAATCAGTGAGAGTAAAATTTCCGTCTTGCTACTGAATCAAAGGCAAAAACATGAGATTTGATTCCATGAAAATAACGTTTTATGAACTAAGCCTGAAGTGGTAGAATAAAACAATGGTGCATTTGGCATGAAAATGGTTATAGAATAACAACAGGTTTACGTCGTTGAGTCTATGGAGAAAAAAGATTGACAGTCAAAAGCAGCAAGCTCTCATAATATCGCATAAACTACATTGAATTCTATCAAGGCTTGAAAGAGAGAATTGATCAGCTCCAGACCAAATCCAATAAAAATACTCTATTTTTGTGGGTTTGTGAGATTAGCGTATATTGTTTTACTGTGTGTATATTTAAAACTATATATCGACGTATCTACATGAATCTGAATAATTATTTGACTGGGTGAGTTTTTGATTTATTTTTTATAAAGTTTTGGCAATTAACAGACCAATTTCTTGAAGGCACAGGTAAATGATCAATTGCACAAACAAACCCCATGGCAGAGACATAATTTCCTCATTATATATTTCGATATAATTATCACCTGCCTATATTTTTACACAAATGATTCGCACGAATAAGAGCAAAAAGATATAACGATTTAAGCATAAATGAACTACTTAAAAAAAAAAAACAGAAAATATGTTCAATGTTATACATTCTTGCGCATGCGTGTGATGACAGATACAGTTCTTGCCAAAATTACTCTATTGTACGGCCGCTAATTTACACCTTCTTTCTTTAGAAGTATTTAAAAATCAGTTTTTGTCTTATATGCGATGCTCAGGCGCCACGTATGCTAAATTTATGATTAACGTTCACTTTTTACTAGTTCTATACCATATTCTTATTTGCACAAATAAAATTCTTAGTTTTATTTTTAGCAGTAGTATTAGTATTGCTGGCACAAATTACCGCCGACGGTCGTCAGCACTAGTGAATTTGTCATACGGATAGCGCAACATGCTTTAATATACTCTCAACATCAATAATCTGGAAACTACAAAAAAAAAGCAATAGATCTAACAGAAAAGATACTGAGCATTCCAGGAACTGAATTTGTGAGTATCGATGAAGCTTTCAATAAAATGCAACCAAAATGGATACTTAGAACCAGAAAGGGATAAATTAAATTTCCTGGGCAGTTTATGAGGAAAAAGGGTTTGCAGAATCTGGTTTTATCAGAACATACATAAAGCAGTGAATATCATATTCATCAAACTTTATGTTAATGATATAGCAGAACAGGAACTAGGATGCATAACAAAAAAGATTAATCTTACTCAAAGGGGTTAGACACTAATTTAGTATTTTAAAGCGACAAAGAATACAAAAATGAATATACTTGTGAATTTGACTGATATGGGATATCCTTTAAACATCGAAAACTAAGTGGCATCAATCTAATCCACATAGATTGAATAAATGGTTATGTTAAAAATTTTGAAAGAAACCTAAGTCGACGACAGATACCAGAAATTGTTCTGAGGTTACAACTTCCCAAACTTGTATAACAACCAAGATGAGCACGCTGATCCGAATCGTGAAGATTACTATAATATAAAAGTATTTTTTATTTCTTGTTAATAGATAGACTTTAAATAATTTTTTCTTAAACTTTCAGTTTATACAAATAAAATTTCTTTTATTATCACAAGTATTCACTGACTAGTTTTATTGATTCGAGTCACGATTTTATATCATTCAAGATTTATATTCGCAAAAAGACGGCTATTATTTTAAAAATTCCTGTTGTCTGTAGTCTTTGGTAGGCCTTGCTGATTGTTAGATAAAAAAAATCATAGACACCTGAAATATTCAGACAGTAAGAGGTGTTCATACAAAAGAAAAATGCCACTCATTACACATTTAGAATTTTGAATTACAATCACGAAATTCGTTGTTTTATTGCAAGCAGAGACCCGAATCTCAGTGTGATCTTTGAACATGTAAGACTGATTCTTTTCTTTTATAAGCCGGCATTAAGATAAAAGATTCATTAAAATTAAGAGGACAAAAAATAACAGAGCAGACAGCAAAATAACAGAATAGTCGCAGAACAAACATTTCCTTTGAAAGCTGTATTTGAGCGCATGCGTCAAAATAAATATCCAATTCAATTGGTCGGATTTTTGATGTTCCACCCTACGCTTTCTTCTATTTAGATATTTTTTATCGTTCGTTTTTTTTTTCGTATTTCTTTTCATATCTGACTCAGTTACATGATAGATCTTTTATTCACTATTTTTCTTCGATATCTATATATTTCTTTCAGATTAGGTTTCCTCTTAATGCTTTTCTTATTACTCAATCGTCTTGTTTACTACTATCTTCCTCAAAATTCATTTTCTGTTTTCTATTTGACTTTTCCATCTTATCGAGAAAATTGTTTAAAAAAAAATTGTTCAAAAACACTTATTCAAAAAACATTTATCCGAATTGTAAATTGTTTAAATAGAAATTAATTGAAAGGATAAGTATACTAAATAATAATTTTTCGAAATACTTCTGTTTGAAATACGTATGTGATCTTGCTTTGAGAGAGTCTAACATCTAATAACCCCTTTTAAGGATGGCATAAGTCTTTTTGGTTACAAGTGTCATCTCATTATCCCAAAGTATGGAAAATTTAGACGCTATTTAAAGAGAACAAGGCTTGCAATAAATCCATATTGCAAAAGAGAAGATTGCCAAAATATCAAGAGCGCCAAGAAATAACGCGACTTAAATGGAAAACTTAAAATATTAGTAGCATCCTTTAATGAGTAATCTTCAGTAGTTGACTATTTGCTTGTAATATTATGTAATTTAAGGTTATCAGGATGGTTTTATTAACGATATTTCTATTTCGAATAATTATCATTTGTATATTTCCTCTTTTAACTTTTACATTTTTATTCCAATAAACAATTTTGTATTGCAAATACCATCATCTCTATTATAATAATGACCGCTGTGTGTTCATTTCTATCTATCTATCTATCTATCTATCTATCTATCTATCTATCTATCTATCTATCTATCCCCCTCTCTCTCTCTCTCTCTCTCTATATATATATATATATATATATATATATATATATGTATGTATGTGTGTGTGTGTGCGTGTGTGTATTTCCCTCCCTAGACGCAAATGGAGAGAGACAGCCAATATTGAGGCAGTGTCGGCTCAGTTTATTCTCTTAACTACCATTTACTACAATTTACTACCAGTTATATAAGTACTTGCCGCGTGTTTACTTTTTAACAGTGACTTATTTTAGTTTTGTGAAATGATTTTGTTGTCGAGTACTGAAAATATATATATATGTGTGTGTGTGTGTGTGTGTGTGTGTGTGTGTTTCAGTTTTGTCACTCTTAGGGGGTCGTATTATATTTTTTTCTTATGTTTTAATATAAGAGACTCAATAATAGCTATATCAATATATTTGTTGCCCTCATTTTATGTGGCATATTGATATAAATATTTTGTCGACATAATTGACGGCAGGGTTCCACACGTTTAGTATGATTCTCTTTTCGATTAATTATCATTCAAACAATTTACAATTTGAATAAATTCTTTTCAAATAATTTCTTTTGGATAATTTTTTTCGATGAATTTTTGCAAAATTGTTTTCCAGCTTTTTTTCTCACTTAGGCTCTTGGTTCATTTACTTTTATTGTCTATTTTCTTCAATATATTCTGAAGTATTTTTATGCAATGCATCATTTATAGCTTGGTATTATGTTTCTCGTTTTATTATTTTGCCGTTTTTATTTTCGTCAAGTCCTGTGGCGTATTGTCTCGGCGTTGGATTTGAAATTCCCGAAAAGAAAATACACAATTCCTTGCGTCGAACAAAAATTGCCTACAGTTGGAGGGGGTTTCCTTGATCTTGCGAAACGTAAACAACGCGCAAATATGAGCGAAGAAATAAAGAAATGCTCCACTGAAGGGTAACGTGGGCATTCATGCTGATCTATGAAGACGTCTAAAGATACGTACAGAGTATGATTCGCATACAAAAAACCAATAAGTGCATGTCGATGTCTATAATAAAATCAGACAGGCAAACAATGTACAACCTGAGGGTGCTGAGCATTTTTCTGTGTGATCAACAATTTCTTTTTCAGAAAAGATCGGTAAATTTTTTACTTATTCCCCGAAGGCATTTACCCCTTCAAATTTTTCCAAAACATCCTGATTTCCCTGCAAATGTATATGCTGAACTCAAATCGATAATTGTGTATTGAAGAAACCTTCCTTCATTGATGTTAACGACCAGAAACATCGAACTTTATCTCACCCCTTACCACGATTCTCAGATCTGATTTAGTGCAGAATGACTAGGCGTAGGATGCTTATTTCGGCCTATTTATTTCCTTGGGGCAATTATTACGCGAGTTGTTTCGTTTCGGAACTCAATTTCCGCTGAAAGTTGCGTGTATTTGCGTTTGTTTTCTCCTTTTTTTTGGTGGGGGGGCTGTAGAATATATTTTAAGAATGTTCACTTTCAAATAAAAATTTAGGGTTAGGATTAGGGTTAGGGTTATTGCGTGTTTTTCTTCTTTTTTTCTTGGTAATGAATTTAAGAAAGTTGCGTGTTAATTTTCAAATATATGAAAATAAGTGATAATTGGGTTAGGGTTAGGGTTAGGGGTTGGGTTAGGGGTTGGGATAGGGTTAGGATTATTGCGTATTTTTTCCCTTTTTTGTGTTACTTATATATTTGAAGGTTAATTAAACTACACTCGTCACTTATTTTAATATATTTGAAAGTTTACTTTCTTAAAAAAAAATTCTATATTTTCATATATTTGAAAGTTAACTTTCCTCAGAAAAAAGTAAGTAAAACTACAATTATCATTTATTTTCAAAAAAGGAAAAAAAACACGCAAATATATTTTCATATATTTGAAAGTTACGTAAAACTACAGTTATCACCTATTTTCATATATTTGAAAGTTAACTTTCTACTGAAATTAAAAAATTTGAAAAAACACGCAAATACACGCAATGCATTTTAAGGTTAATTAAACTACACTTATTTTCATAAATTTGAAAGGTAACATTCTTAAAGAAATATCTATTCGAAAGTTAAGTATCTTAAAAAAAAATTCTACTGCCCAAAAAAGAAGAAAAAACAGAATGTAAATACACGCAACTTTCAGCGGAAATTAAGTTCCGAAACAAAACAAATCACGTAGTAATTGCACAAAGGAAGTAAATAAGCCGAAAATTAGCTTACTACGCCTAAAGTCATTCAGCATTGAATAACATATTTCAAACGTGGTTACGAGGTGAGATAAACAGCGAGAAGTTCAATTTTTTCTGGTCGTTAACATCAATAAAGGTAGGTTTCTTCAATAAATAATTATCGATTTGAGTTCAGCATATGCATTTGCACGGAAATAAGGATGTTTTGGAAAAATTTGAAGAGGTAAAGGCCTTCGGGAAATAAATCAATAATTTAACAAAAGGTCTTATGATTGGTCAGATATGGAGGTTGATCTGAGTGGTTAAAATCGAAAAAACATTTTAAAATCTAATGTTCGACAACTTTTCAGTGCGTTGCTAACGCAATTATGATTGATCGCCACTGGTGAGACAAAAAACAAGGTTACAGGGAATGTCAAAGAAAATATAAGAGATGGATGCGAATAAAGTAGATAAAAGATAGCAAATTAAGTTACATTCAAAGTTTTGGATGTTGTCTTTATCAGTGAAGCAAGCAAATGGTAGAGAGTTCCAAAAACGGGATATACGAGAAAAAATTTCTGAGAGTAGAAGAATCGGTTATTCTTAACTATTTTGAGGATAAAAGAATGAGGCCTTAATGCCAATTTAGTAGCACGAGTAAATACATGTCGTCGGGAAACCTGGGAAAAATGCTCGTCAGAGCAATTGCCATGAAAATATTTGTAGAAAAGCCAAAAAGAATCTACATCAGGTCTGTCAAAAAGTGACTGAAGTTGAACTGATAACTCAGGATTGATCATATTACAGATCCTTCTTTGGATTTTGTCGAAAACCTCAAGATCAATAGCATGAGCTCCCGACGAGATATGGCAACAATATTCAATGCACGTATGAATGGTAGATTTATAAATGTGAAAAATGGATTCTTACCAGAAAAGTTTCCTGGTCCGACACAGTGACCCAAACTTCTTTGTAGTAGGTTCAATAAGGATTCGATGTAGTCATTCCATTTAAGATAATTTGAGAGAGTGAGGCCAAGGTGAAGTTTGTTGCTCTCTAGAAGTCTTGTGTCTTCAGCATTGTCATCAGTGAAAAGAGGAAACCAAAATGCCAACTACAAACATTTAGATATCTAAGAACTGTTGTAATAGAGGAGAGGAAGTGCGAGACTAAATGTACTGACATGGCCAAGGATGTATTCTAAATGCTGAGTGGAGTATTGAGAAACAGGAACATTTCTTTGGAAAAAAAGATGAGAGAACTGCTCTGTTATATGATGTCTGTCCTTCAATATGGCAGCGAATGCAGAAATACTTGCAGCAACTGAAATATGGTATTACAAAAATATACTGAGGATACCATAATCAAACATTTGAACAACAAGGAGGAAACGAAAAGGAAATTGATAATTAACCCCAGGAAGAGGCAGATGAAGTTTCACGGATATTTAACTGAAGTCTTGGAGTATCTGCTACTCACAAGACGGATATAGGAAAAGAGGGCGCGTGGAAAGCAATGCGTGATATACTTGATAGGCTTGAGTAAATGGATGGCAGGGCAGGGTTTGGAAGAGTAACAAAAAAGTGTGTTAAGAGTTACAAGGGATAGGGAGATGTGGAAGGGAATGGCACATAGAAAAAAGAAGAAAAATTAAAATTAGATTTCAGTGATATTTTCATTTAAGTATAATTTAAACGACAATTTATACATCGCATTCATTATTTATCGAGTTTCGATCCCGGCCAGAAGCAAATTCAAATTAGCATTTACTTGTATTTTTAATTGGTTGTCACAGACTACGTAACAGTGTCTCCCCTTTTGAGTAGGGTTTGGTTAGTTTTGAACTTTTTGAAACTTCTCATCTCGCAATTAACACCATCACTTCACAAGACACAAGAAATGTTGTAACAAAATAGCTACTCTGTAGTCATGTAATAACATACTTATGTTATAAATTATCTATCTATCTATCTATCTATCTATCTATCTATCTATCTATCTATCTATCTATCTATCTATCTATCATGACAGCACACTTCCATAATATGTATGACTACCGTGCATTATAAATGGTTTTTCTAAGTTCTTTGATTTCTCCTGTGTATCTGAAGATACCAACACATGATTTATTATGCCGTTCGATAATATTCTGCGTAAAAGATGAGAATATAGAAAAACATATGCTGGTAAAACTAAAAAAAAAATTTTGTAAGTATTCAAGAACAGTCTCTAACCTTGGATAACATGTAATTTCTTATTTAGTCAAAATTTACTGGCTTCTTTGCTAAGTTCAAATAAATTTTCAAAGAATCTTCTGACTTTCTGAACGTGCATAAACATTGTACTTTGATACAGTGTAAAAAATTGCAAAACAATCATCTAAAATACACACACAAATCTCTCTCTCTTTTTCTCTCTCTTTTCTCTCTCTCTTTCACTCTCTCTCTCTCTCTCTCCATGAAAATAGTGATAGAGTAGTGCGAAACTCGCCATATTCCGCCTTTCAGAAAGAGAGATTGCAGAGTGGGAGATAATTATTCTCCATCAAGGACTCGGAGACGATTTTGAACTCTCTCTCTCCAAGACTGAAGTGTGAGGACAGGGTAGCCGCCGTTCAAATATGACAACTGTACTCCATTTACGGCAAAATTTGACTCTTATAAATGTAGAGGATACCATGAGGTATCAAGTACTATTCATCCGGTACAGGGAGAAGATCATATCATTTGCACATTTAGAGATGGATTTCATGTAAGACTACCACTTGAGGCCGGGTGTAAATTTGAGGACCAAAATTCTGTCAAATAACGATCACTCCACGGGTGGACATTCTTTTATCGTGTGGCGGTATTATTTTGACTTTATTTTATTTACTTTCTTCCAGGTAACATTATTAGTTGAATAATGTTTTCCAATTTGTTATCATTTTATTGTTGAAATAGCTTTACATAACCGCATGTCATATCCTAATAGTTTATTTTCTCGCATTTTTAACTGTTGTTTCGTGATTTCCTGCTACCTTCGGCCTTAACATTCAAATGCAACTATAATCACTATCTTCTTTCGTCTTGATTTTTATTGCCTTCTCCTCACTAATGATTTCTTATTCTCTTGCACTCCAAGTAACCCATTGCATCTTAATCGCATTATCGATTTGCTCGTAGTGAAATTACTCAAATGTGATAGCATGATGTAAGAAGTACATATCATGAGGATATGAGATTGACCCTAGACAATGATATTAAGATTCTGGCGGTAAGGGTATCATTCTCTCGAGAGTCTGTTCCACAATTTAACAGCTGTCTGAGGCAAAGTTACATCTTAGTAGAGGAGTACAAATTGAATAGTGATGATTTACCACCATGATCTTGCATAGTAGATCCTAAAGGCTTAAGCTGGTGTCACTAAATAATGTAACTTTTTTAGCCTTTCCAGCAGTAATAGCAATAGGCA